>VXBB01024414.1:85836-133215 GCA_013399915.1 Illadopsis cleaveri
CGCTGGGGCACTTTCCGCCGCCGCGGAGAAGGGGTGGAGGGCGGTGTGGGAAGGTGCCCGCGGTCCCCTCTGCCTGTCCCGGATACTCCTCTCGCCTCTGCCCCGGGCGCCGCCGGGGCTGCCCCGGCAGGAGCGGAGCGGTGCCGGCACCTGGCGGCCCCCGGGCCACCTGCCTCGCTGTCAGCGGGGAGATGGGGCTGGCTTAGGAAAGGGCTGGGCTCTTCCAGGGCTGGGCGTGGGGCTGAAGGGGGAGAAGGAGATAGTTTTGGGGAGCGGGGCGTAGAGGCTGTGAGATGGGAGAGGAGTTGGTGCGCTCAGCCCGGCACCCCTGCGCCTGCTCCTGCTCCGCAGAGGTGGCTCCGGGCTCTGGGAAGGCAGCAGGGCATGATCAGCCCATGCTGCTCAGCAGAACTGTTGCTTGCTGGAGCGGTGGCAGAATTCCTTCCTTTCTACACAGTCCTCCAGCATCGCCGTGAGCGCGGCGGCGGAGCGCGTCCATCCCTGGGAGCGCAGAGCACCGGCTGGCCGCGGTGCTCGCTGAAAGATCATTCTCCTGCTCACAGGAACCACCTCCGCTTCACTTTGTGGAGGAACTCCCAGGGTGGGAAAGCTCCTTGTTTTGCAGAGAATATTGCAAAATGAAAGTTGTTGCTTGTAGAAGGGAAACATTCCTGAGCGCGTTAGGTAATCGGTGACTGTGCTGCAGGAGCACAAAGCAGCCACCTATGTTTCCTCAAAAAGAGCTTCACTTTGATTTGAATTGGGGCAACTTGTCCAAGAATAATAGAGATAAATGGGACCAGAAGCTGAGAAAGCAGCAGTTCTCACTGTGTCTGTGTCTCTGACAGAGGCCAGAAAGATGCAGGCAAGAACTTGAAGAATTGTAGCATATCACTTTCTCTCTTTTACTTGCAAATCTGGGGGACAAGAAAAGAGACTTGATTTCGCTGTTTGCCATTTGGAGGTATTTAATGCTAATGGCACAACACTTCTATACTGTTTTTCAAGTCCTCATTAGTATACTTGATGTGATTTTTCATCTTTGCCTATTAATTAGTTTATTTAGGTTATTATGGGCATGATCCAGAAAAGCACATAATCTCTTGCAGAGCGTAAGGGCCAAAGTCTTCTGTGAAAATTAGGTGTCTAAATAGTTTTCTAAAGAGGAATTGGGGTATTTCAATCCATAATTGTAAACCTGCTGTCAAACAGAGATATCCAAATTCTGCAGGTGTCACACCTCTTTTTCTTAAAATTTCTAAGACAAGTCCTGCACTGAGATGTCTCATAAATTGAAGCATTTTCGCCTTGATCAGGCTGAGCAGCTTGGCTTCACTTTTAGTTGAACTTTATTTTGGCTTAGACATCCAGACTAGCCTGTGATCCAGGAATTAAATTTGCTTTCCCTCTTCTTACGCCTGGATCAATCCAGCAGGGATTCTCAGGGTGTGGGCAGCAGAACAGGCTCCCATTAGGTGAAGTGCTGAAGCACTGTGAGTTGTGCTCTGGACCAGGCAGAAGTGTTGTGAATCCAAGTCTCCTACAGTCAGTGTGTGGGCTCTGCCCATTGAGTGCTTTAACCAGAAATGGAAATAGCAGCTTCACCAGTCTCTGCTGTGTCTGAAAATACAAGAATGACTTCTATTACAAAAGCTGGTAGGTGCTTTCAGGACAATAATCGCAAGAAGGGAGAAGTGCCTTTCAGTAGTACTGAGTAAGGTGACTAATATGAGAAAGATATAATTTCAAGTTGTATTCCTGCCCTCAGCTTTGTCTTGGTGAGTAGCTGTGATCAGATCCCCAGAAGACTGATACCTCTTTCTGATCCCACTCCCAAGTACAGGCTCTGCCTGCTTCCTTCCCAACTGCAGGTTGTGCCATCAACCAGCCTTCCAAAACATTGTAATTCCTCTGATGTTACTTGGCCTCCCAATTTTTTTTTTTGTTTGTTTGTTTTCTGAGAGGTGATGTTTTCACTGTAGATACCACTGTGTTCATTATGCAAATTGTGCTGCAGCCTGGACATTCTCCTGGGANTTTGTTTTGTTTTGTTTTGTTTTTTTGTTTGTTTGTTTTCTGAGAGGTGATGTTTTCACTGTAGATACCACTGTGTTCATTATGCAAATTGTGCTGCAGCCTGGACATTCTCCTGGGATTTGGCAATTGAATTAAATGAAAAAAGGCCCTGGGTGGGGGGGGCAAAGTTTTAATTAAGCTAGAGTGTTAAATGGAAATAGATGTTGTTCATTGGGAAAGAGCCCTTTAAAGTGTTTGAGGATACTGCATCTTTATTACTCAGAGATTAAGTAATGATAATTAAGCAGCTAGCCATGTAAACAGCAAGGTATTGAAAAGCAAAGGCAAAGGATGAAATGCTCCTAACAGCACCTGTCCTTATTTTGATCCTAGCAGAAGGGTGATATATTCTCAGCCTCTCTTACATGTCACAAAACAAGCAGAGGAGAGAATGTCCCACACAGTCAGGATCTTTACAGCTTAACGGGCAGAAAGCCATAATCATTGGAGTCACCCTGTGAGCCTGCTGTTAGCTCAGGGTGGCCAAAATAATGATGTCTTTCTGGGTTATTTTTTAAATCCCTGTTTTGCTTTTCCTCTCATTCTTTTTGCTGTTAAAAGTCTAGCAGCTGTAATCTCAGATGTCTCTTCATCGTGTGTCACTGCAGTGTAGACATGCCTGTAGTCACCTGTGGATCCAGAGGGGCTGATTCATCAGCTGGGAATCAGCTGAATTCCCAGCACATGCCAGGATTTCTTTGGCTAAAACCCCTGGTGCTGGAATTGGCCACTGAGCCACCTCTGTACTCTTTGAGGTTTCCTCCTTGAGGGAATCCTTTGGGGCTGGTTAAGGAGGCTTTCCCACCGCGCTCTCTTGGCAGGGCATCCTGCGGGATTGCCGGGCCTGTGTTTGGCCCTTTGTCTCTTTAACCCCTGGAAAGAGCCAAAGGTGTGTGCTAAACGTCATTAAATCAGACAGACGCAGGGAACGTGCCGTGTGTTTGTTTTCTTTGCTCTCTGGATTTTCTCCAGCTGCAAACAAGCAACAGAGAAGCTCACAGTAAAGCCGTGTGCATGGGATGTGAAGTGTACTGACTGTATTTATGTGTGAAGGAAATTTTTCTCCATGGGTGTGCTATTTTTAACTTTTTTATAGTGGTGCACCTCTGTCGCAGTTCTCAGCACAGTTTCCCCCTTCCCCAACATTTGTCTGGGTTTTATACATTTTATAAACTTAGCAATGGCAGTGAGTCATTATTTAAATAATCCCTGTACAAGTCTTTAGCCCTTTTATCTTCTCCTTTCTATCCCTGTGTATTCAGGAAGGCCCCTCTCTGGTATTGTTGGTTTTTTTCCATGTTCCACGTTTTTTTCCACATGCACGTGTTATCTGACAGTGGGTGATAGAAAAACAGAAAAAAAGCAAAAAGAAAAAAAAGCACAGCCCTTCTATTCTGCTCTCCCCAGCTTAGATGGATCCAACGTCACATGGAGGGGATCCAGGATGAGTCAGGAAGCAGCGCTGTGGTCCAAGATTCCACTTTGCATTGCAGCTGGGAGGCAGCATTTAGCATCATGTGGATTTATTTTCTTTTAACGGGAACCGCAAAATAATTTATGGAAGTCACATAACCTAATGGGCAGAATAGATAACAGTAGGCCAAGAAGAACCTGGATTCCCATCTGGGTTGGCTCGTTCACTCAATTGACTATCAGTGTGATGGGTGTGGTAGTTTAAGCCTGGGACATTACACTGGCCTTGACTAAGTCACTGCACTTCCCCACAACGTAAATGGAAAATGTGATTAATGTTCAGAGCTCTGCTGGTACCTGAGAGTTTCCCCTAGTAGTTGGGAACAGCCTCAGCACAGGACATTAAAGACATTTATTTTCAAACTTAATTTTCAGGACAAATCCTAAATGGCTCAGAACATATATGGCTAAAGACAAATTCATGCTTTAGAGCTCATATGTGCATGGAGACATGTAACTCATGAGGGCTTTCTGCACTGCATGAATTTCACACTGTGTGTATTACTCAGCTTTCTGTAACACTTATCCTTTTCTGTAGTTCCTTGCATATTTTTCTTCCTGTGCTGCTATAAACAGAAGAGTTGTGTTAGCTTTTTCTTATAATGTGGTCAGTTTAAAAGCAAAATAAATAACCATAATTAAACTGTTTCCAATTTAGTTGGTCAGAGAATCAGGAGACTTGCAGGAAGCAGATGTCATGCAGCAGAAGGGAGGCTAAAACCTCTGTAACATCTAAACATACTCCAGTGACGTGCTAGGTTGTTGTTGCTTTCTTATTTTTTTTTTCTCCAAGGGGATGGGCAGAAGAGGAGTTACCAATTTTCCTGGAACATCCTCTTCCAAAATTCCTGAAGACACTGCAGCACCAAGTGTGATCTCATCTTGCGTCAGCATAACTCACAACTAAATGCACTGGGAACAGAAAGCCTAGGATTAACTAAAATTATACAAAACTGAGGCTGTCATGAAATGAAAGACTTGGGCCTGTTCTCAGTCTGTCTGTACTTAGTGACTTCAAGAGACTTAAGCACATGTTTAAAGATAGGCTGCTGTGTAAAATGCTCTCTTGAAAGAATTACTTTCCTGAAGTCTAAGCCTAGAGAGAGATTGAGCCTTTTAAAAGTTAAATGCAGTCTTGAGGGCTGGTGTGGTCAAGTAGTCCAGCCTAATCTTGGCTAGAATTTTAAGATTTTGAACAGCTAGATCTAATGGTATGTGCCTACCTAGCTTGTTGTATTCCCCTGGAATTTATCAATGACACACTCCATATAATTGTGGTTACTTTTTGTCTGTTTAAAATCCTTTTTTGGTTTTGCAACGGGGAGACTGCAAAGAGGGAGTATGTAAAAAATTCTTTCTTAACCAAAAGCAAAAAGTTGATTTTTTCCCCTTCCACAATGAAGAATTAAAACAATGTCTGTTGCTCTCATGCGTAATGTCAGAATCTCTGCTAAAAAATAGTAAGAAGAAATATGATGGATTTTTCATATGGAACTTATTCCCTGTAATTTTATAATGCATGTGTGAGAGGTTTTATGAAGGCTTATACTAAAAGACTTTAGAATAGTTTAATAAAGGAAAAGTGCCTATAACATCCTTGGGTATCCAGAGAGCTCCACTCTGAGAGATGGAAATAAAATAAAGGGCAATGACAAGTAGTAATAGGCTGTTGCAAGTGCAGTTCCTTTTCTCCAAGATTTACAGTAAAAGAACCAGCTCTAACTGTAAGGTTCTCTGCACTGTCATAATCTGTAGCTTTGCAGAATGTAGCATTCTCATATCCATTCTCTTATCTTGTGAAAGAAGGGTCCCACTTGCATGTAAATTGCCTTTAAATAAATCCTTTACTTAATTTCATGTGGTATTTCCTTTTATGAAGTGGGTGCTTGAAAACCTTTTTAAGAACATAAAGAAGTCTTCAAAGCTGCTACTGTACTATGTCCTACTAATAAAGCAATCGTATGTTATATGTCCCTGAAGTTCCATTTTTGTTCAGTAGAAATCACACAAGACGCAGGAACAAATTTGTCACTTGTGTTTATACAGTGATTAGTTACAAGCAGTGTAACTTCTCATTCAGAGAAGCTTTTATTAATTTATTAGCTATGTCTCAGTAGCATTGGGAGGGGCCCATCAGACCTCATAGAATCATAAAATAGTTTGGGTTGGAAGGGACCTTGAAGATCATCAAGTTCCAAGCCCCTGCCATGGGACTCATTTGGGATCCTCAGCAGTGAGCTCTCATAGCAGACAGATATGAGTAGGGTCGGTCCTTTACTTCTAATACTCAAAATAAAAGCTAAATTGTAAAAGAAATCTGTAGCACATATTTCAGTGGCTCAGGTGCTGAGGTGAGCTGGAAGGGGAGTTTCCCAAGTGTGGGTCAGAGCAGTGGTGTTGCTGGTGTTCAGGAGTGTGGCTTTCTCAGCCACCCCTGTTACACATTTCTGTGAGTGCTCCATTGTCAGGCCCCACAGAAAGAGCCTGGCCTTGCATAGTTGCTGCACCATCTTCCAGGCATAAGACTTCTTTTACTGAATCTGCCCCAATTAACGTTTTGGTATCAGTGCTCATATTTCCTACTTGTTACTGAGCTACACCATTGAATTAATCATAAGGAGACCAATCCTGCCTGTTCCCAAAGGAGCATGCTAACCCTGGAGCTGCTGGATGAAAGGTGTTGGGAGAGGTGGATCTTCTCCTCTCAGTCTGTGGGAGAACTGGGCACACTTGGAGCCCACCCCAGCCCTGCAGGTGAGGTGGGCAGAGCACCACAGGCACTGAGCAGTCACAGCTCTGCTGTGTGTGCACCCTGTGGCCCAGGTGCTGTGGGCAGGGGTGGATACATGTAAAGTCTGGAAACAGCAAAAGCCAGTTTTATCCTGGTCTTCAAGGCTAAACTTGGCTGACTGAAGAGTCAGTTCGTATCATAAATCTCTTGTTATTAATCTGATTTTTTCCTGAAACTATTTTAATAGGCAAGGATGCTTTACATAACTACAGTCTGAGTCATTGTGGTCAGTTGATCTGATGCTTTATACAATCCGTAATCTTGTCAGAAGTGAGGTTTTCTCAGACCTCATGAAATCCAAGGTGTTTATTTTAAGACTCAATTTATTATTTTGCAAATTGAACTCAAAGCTTTAAGGAAAAGCTGACTTGATGTAATTTTTGGAATGTCACCCCCACATAACTGAGGAAAAAGTAAGAGAATTGGTGCATCTCAGGAAGTCTCTAACATTCTTCAGGCCCAAGGGTCTTTTATGTGCTCTTTCTAGAAAAAAACAGGTGCATTTAGCTGTGCTCCTCTGTGCTGTCTTTTTAAGATGAATGTCCTGGGTAATACCATTTGCAGTGTACAGGTTTGTTTTAGAGTTAGAATTTGTGTTTAGAGTCCTCTAGTGACATGTACAAAAAGCAGATCTATTTCATCTCATAAAACCGCCTCAGCTTGAAAAAGAAGTAAAACATGGATTTATGGCAAAAAATATCTTTCCTGGTATAACATCCAACAACCTGTGCAACTTTCAGTGAAGTTAAGAGAGTTTTCACATGGAAAGATTTTCTGTCCTTAGATAAACTGCTTAGGCTGAAGATTGATTAAACTCACATAATAAAATTTATGTGAAGGGGGAAATGGGCTGATTTTCTTAAGGTATCTGTCTACAAACTCACATGTCTGTGATTTGGTTTTTAAGTTGTTTCTTTTTTTATTTCCCTAAAGAGTTTTACACTTCCAAGTACAGATAAATTGCTGTGCTGTCCTCAGGAGACTGAAGCTCCTGTGTCCTTTGCTTCCTGTGACTTTGCTACAGCTCATTACTTTCCTAAATGGCAACACGAGCACCATTATGAAACTCGTAACACAGACAGTTATCTCCTCAATGGTACTTAAAATCAAATCCTTCCTGCTTGGTGAAAGATGAGTTACTGTGCTTTGGCTCCTTAAGTGAGGGAATGATGGAAGGATTGGTTTTCTTCTCTATTTGTTGTACATTGATGTGTAAGGATGAAGAATGAATTCTGAGGCACAATACACACTACTGAAAGCTCCAGTGCCAATTTCTCCAGCTTTTCACAGCCTGACAGGGAGTTTGTCTCAATCCCAAACATCTGCTTTCAAAGCAAGAGAAAAAAGAAAAAAGCAGAATTCAATTGTTTTCTTCCATTTAAAAGCCAAGGTGAGATGCTGTGTGGTTTATCTGTTTTTTTCCCACTTTGCTGGGTCTGTGCTAGTGCCAGCATGTCCTGTGGCACAAGGGCTTGGTGTTTGCTAACAGGAACTGACCATCCTTACCTTTTAGCAGTAGCAGTTCTCCAGGTGGTTTCAAGTCACAGGACAATCTGCTCCTGCTTCCAAACTCCCCTCTGAAATTTCATCTCCTTCCTACAGTTAAACTCTCTCTTGTGCTTTTGTAAAAGCTTCAGGCATAGTTTTCCTGTATCCTGTCAATTCCCAGAAATGGTCCTGACATGATGAAAATCTCTCACTCCCCAGGGATACTCTGCTGTAGTAATCTGACTTGTGGGGTGTTAAACTGTTAAAGGGAGAGATTTCAGACAGGTTTCGGGTCTTGTGCCAGGTTTTCACGACAATGGTAGAAATTCCTTTGTGATAACATTGATATCACAGGCACAGCTGTTCTGCAGTTGGTCAGTGATGAAATATGGATAGTCATTTTCTTAGTGAAGACAGGCTTAATTTCTATTTTTATCCTAGGTTACCACCATTATTTATGGGTAATAAAAGGTGTTCTAGTAAATGGTGTTTAAAAAAACAAAAACAAAGTACTTTCCATCCTTTCTGTGCTTTCCTTCCTTCCTTTCCCTACAAACAAGGTAAATGCCACAGAAGTGATGTGAGAAAAGCATTTTGGAATGTGTGTGGATTTGTTGTGTTTTATTTTCCATCCAGGAATTCAACATGACACAATGGAAAGTGGGATTTGACATCTCCAAGATAAAGTATTAGACAATCTATGAAGTGCTGCACTCATCTTTATAAGAGAAATAGTGTGTAAGGCCAGAATAACTGGGACACAGTGGATTTGATAACAAGCAGCATTGTTATCTTCAGTGCAAGCATCAGCAGAGATTACAGTGGTCTGTTGTGGTGGCCCTGGGGAAATCTCACAAGGCCTTGCAGTAGGCAGTGTACAATTTGTTTTCATTCTTTTCTCAGCAAAATACTGGTTTGATGCTTGGAAAGCATGACCTTGTTTAAATTGTGCTGACTCTCTTCATTCTGGTTTGGGCCACATGGGAGAAGAGATGTAAGCACAAGCAGTTAGAAAAGTTGAAAAGGTGCTGATGGAGGATGGAGAAATTAGTGATTGACAATGAACAAACAGTTTGTTCTGAAGAGCCACCAAGACTCTGTGGGCCTTGTGCTCAGGATTCAGGATCCTCAGTCAGTGTCTCCAGTATTCTGTCCTAGAAGATCAGTAGCTTTTTTCCAACTTGTTTTAATAGATCTCACTGATGGGATCTGGTCTGAGCTGCCCTTATATTATATTATGGAAATCTTCCCAGGCTTAGCCTATGTGTGCCACTGCTCAGAAGGGAAACCCAGCTATGCTGGGGAGGCTGCAGCAATTGCTCAGAGCTCTTTTTGGACATTTCAAGTTGAAGATGTGACCTCAGTCCCATGGGTGTATTTTCTTGTGTAGCAGTCATTTCCACCTCCTGCTTTTCTGTTAGGCTGGAAGAAAGTCCCAAAATAGGCATTTGAGATTTTGGCAGTGTTTGCTGCCTAAGCACTTACTCTTCATTCCCCTACAGAGATACAGTGCTGTGTGGGATTCTCTGGTGTGTGTAAAACTCTGAAGTAATTTGTTCCTCTGGTGGTTTGCAAGACAGGTTGGAAACCCTGACACAGAACAAACACATTTCCTTGTTCTGAAGCTGGGTGATTGGGCAGAACTTTCTTATATTGCTGTAGGAGATTTAACTTTTTCTGTTTCAGAATGTGGACAAGGCAGTTCCACGCAAAGGATGTTGCCCAATCTTGTTTTCTTGATATCCCCAGAAACTCAATCTTGTTTGTACAATATGACCTAGTCCACAAACCAGCTACGGGGTTCAATATAGGAGTAACTCTGTAAGGTTTTGAGGGTCTGGTTAAAACAAGAGATGATCAAATATGCCTCTAATAATCAGAAGTTGGAAAACCTTTTCATAATTATTTCAGTATCTTTCTTGAAAGATGTGTGGTACTTTGCCTGTGTGTTTCCCACAAGCTGTGCATACCTTGTGCTCATGGGTTCTGAAAACAGAACATGGTTGGACTCTGATAATTCAAGGTTGATACAGGATTGTTTTGATTAGTTAGGGATCAGGGCAGCTGTCCTAGAAGGAGAGAACTGCCCTTGTTTAGTACCAGAAACAGTGTTTTTATCTTGTCGTTTGCTTGAATAGTATAGGGCTGACAGCTCGCTCTCCACAGAAAGTGGCTTTTCTGTTTCACTTTAATGAGGCAATTGCCAAAAAAAAAAAAAAATAATAAAAAAAAATCTTTCCAGATGAAAGGAACAGAGTCTGTTTTATAAATTGACCCATATTGCAATCCAGGTGCAAGTTCCAGGCAAGTCAGAGGACATGCTCAGCATTCAGCAGTTCTCCCCAAGATTATTCTAAGCCGCACGTATCACCTAGGGCTGAAGCCTGCTCTGGACTGATAAAGTTTGTCTACATGTGGGAGTCAGCTACTGTTCAACTGGAATAACTGTGCAGAGTTGTATCTTCCTCACACTGACACTGCAGGGCCTGTCGCTGGGTGTCTGCCCTAAGGCTGTTGCTCAAATTAAGTAAGTTGCTTCCTTATAATGCACACTTCTGTGTGATGTGATTGCAGAGCATCCAGTGTGCTGCTAATTCACATCTTACTGTGTCTGGACTCTCATGTTGACATGCCCCAAGTATTTAAATTTGAAGGTCTTGGTCAATTACTTCTCTAAGTGCAAGAGACATGGTGTCAATGCACCGTGCTGTGATGCAGAGTGCTCAGAAGCTGCATACCAGAGTACAGCTCTGAAGTGAATGTAGCATTTTCACTGATTTTAGTGCAAGATCCAACTCTGTGCTGGTGTTCTTGTGTTTAATTGTATCACGGTAACACCTAAAAAATCCTGGAATTTTGGCCTCATTGTGCTCTTACTGCTAAGTTAAGATCTAAGGATAGCTTAGAGAAGACCCATAAAAGTGAGAAGGGAGGCTTGGAGTCAGGTTTGATTTATGAGGAAGAATGAAAGGCTTTGAGTGTGCGCAGCTTGTTAGTTTGACAAAGAAGAAGACATGACTGTAAATACTTCAAAAGTTTTATTCAAAAAACAGCAGAGGATTTGCTTGATGTTAAGGACATTCCAAAGGTTAGGACAGCAGCTCAGGAGACCTGGGGTTAATGCCATGACATATGTCCTTAAGGCAAGTCAGTTCTGCTTAGATGCTAGCAAATTCCTGAGGGCACCCAACTGCCACTGCTTTGTCTACATCACTGAGTATTTGTCAGCTGACTGAAAAACACCTAATTTAGACAATTAACTTGCTAAATACCTTTGCAGGTCTAGAACTTGGCCTCTACCTGCCTCAGCTGTATGTGCCTGTAAATGAGTAAAAATGAGCATTTGTCATGGAAAGAGTGTGAGGATTACAGGTTTGGAAAGTGTGGATGTTCAGATATTGTAACGATGCAAGTACAGTGAGTGGAAAAGCTAATTAAGATGGGATTTATTTCACTTGTCTGGAGTGTGAGATGGTCCCCTAATCTTCCTCTGTTTTCTGTGCAGGATGAGGTGCTCCCAGGGGCAATGCAGTATCTGAGCCAAGGGATGAATTAACTCGGCAGTGCCTGTCTCCAACCTCTCTGGAGGGAGCCAAGACAATGCCTGAATTTTAGATGGTTGAAATTAGGCAAGATGAATGTTATCTTAAGAATATAAGGATCAAATAAAATCAACTAAGCTTGATTTTAAGGGGGAAAAAATGTCTTTATTGAATGTGTTTGCTGAAATGTTCTTGTAAAACAATTACAGAGACCACCTCAAAGAACTTGTGTTCTCTTCTTTTTATTTCTTGTAAAACATTCAAGAAGTCTTTTATTAACATCTATCTTATCCCATTTTCCCAGTTTCCTTGAAGCAGTCCTTACACATCCCAAGAAGTGCTACTGTGCTATGTATTACTAAAAATCTTGTATCATGTAAAGCCTACATGTCCTGTGTTACCTAACACTACACTTGAAAATCCAGACCTTAGTAACTAAATGGGAGCTGAACTCTTTTGACAACCTACTTCTGATGGCTCTTGCTTTCATACAACAGCCTAAGTAGTTGGAAATACTGTATCAGCTCAAGGTGGTTGCTGTCTCCTTGAAAAGGACTGATCCTCAGAGGAAATGCAGTTATGGACATTGTGAATTTAAAGAAAAAAATCTGGGAAAATTAAAGTTGCTAAGAGAAGAGTGACAAAAATTTTGAGAGCTTCTATGGGTGCCGCTGGAGGTCCATGTGTAAAGCAGCTGTAGGATGCCAGGGATATGAGGGAAGGTCAGGCAATACAGATTCATGAGGAGGACCAGGATGACCTGTCTGAGGTCTTTGCTGAGCCTTGCAGTGGCACAAGTTCTCACTTCAAAGACAGAGGAGCTTAATTAGTTTATCCTGTTGTTGATGTGGCTCAGTGTCACAATCCTTCCCTCCTTGTACTATCACATTCATTACCCTGCAGTGACTTTGTGAGTAGTTTACTCTTTTTGATTTGCACTCTTGAAAGGAGATGGCTTCTTTCAGGCTTTATCCCTCTTGTTTTGACAGCTCCCACCTCCAGCCTCTCCAGAGCTCACCTTCACACAGCTGGAATTTGATTTCCCTCACAACTGCTTGTTACTTCTCTGCTTGCCTGGCTCTGCAGGGAATGGGAGAGTCCTTTGCTGTTCAGCCCTTCTCTTCTGGCTCATCTAGTGATGAAGAGACAGGGGTGTGTGAGCAATCAGTCATTTCAGGGACAGGGACCTGGTGTCAGAGAGCCTGTGGATTTTCAGTGTGATGCTGGACTAGATGTATGCTTGGGAATGTCTACAATGTGCTCAATTCGGAAGTGTTTGCAGGAATTTATGTTTATTGTTTTTACTTGACCTTGCAGACCCAACACTATTGCTTTGGAAATCAGAGCTGAACAGTCCTAAGAATTTAGAGGGATATTTAGGGTTTGCACAGACCTAAACACAGTGGGGATTTTATCTGTGTGTAAAGCTGCCCTGACTCTGATCAAGAGGTGGAATAACTAATTTAAGAAATGTATTTGGGTCGCAAGGCTATGAGTTTAACAGCCCATCTTCAACCAAAGTGAGACTTAGTGAGTCAGGTGAGAGGTGCACCCATTGCTGGTTCCCTGAACAGCCTGGGCTTAAATTAAGACTTGTGTTCCTGGATGCCGTAAGGACTCTTGGCTGTTCCTGCTGTGGCCAATGTGTAAGGGGATAAAGACACAGACTATGTGAACTGCACTGAGATCAGCTGCCTTCTGGGCTCCCTTGACACCCCAAAGTCATAATCCTCCTGTCACTCCAAACCTGTTATTTCACATCACCCACTCTGTGCCCTAATTCAGCAGGTAGTGAAAGGTGACTTCAAGCACCCAGAGCTTCAGACATTCAGCGGATGACTGTGTGTATGAGTGTTTGTCCATAGGTCACTGCAGGTTGCAAAAAACCACGATACCAAGGACAGAGATAAAAGAGACAACTGTGATAGGAACAGTGCATTGCCTGTATATTGCCAAGTAGCTGTTGTGCTCTGCCTGTCACTCTTACTAACTGTCTCACTTTTTCCTCCGACTGTTTCCTCCATCTGGTCTCATTCAGTGTGTATTTAGACTGCAGGCTGCAAGGAGGAGAGGCCCTTGCAGCACTATGGGGTCCTGCCCTGCCTCCAGGCACTGTCCCAATGTAAATAATACATAAAAATAGATCAGCTGTGTAACATCGATCAAGAAAGCCGTACAGAGACCTAACAGTGTTTTAGTGTTGAATTGCTCTACTGTCTACCAGAGGGTTCCTGCACTAACTTGCTGTAATTTTCTGAATTAAATGACACATCATACAAAGCCTTGTATCCATGGGCAGTGTGCAGGGAGCTTGGGAGAATGCTGTAATTGCTAACATCAGGAAGTGGGCCAAAGATGACCTACAAGTGTGTGGAAGAACTCATCTTTTGTGATGTTCAGGATTTTATCATTTTTATTTTGGAGGCTTTCCAAGATTTAATAGCAAAAAAGCAGTCAAAAAATCGGAAGTGAAGCAATCAGACCAAATTTCAGCTGCAACAATAACTGCAATAGTCCGGGCATTTGCAAAAGTTTCTTCTCTTGTGACAGCATCAACTTCTCATGTTGCACCAGGTAGGATTACATTAAGCAAAACAACTTAACTAAGTGATGCAGACAGCTTTTGAGGTGTGCAAGTGCAGTACACAACAAAAGTAGGTATTATTATCATCTGCACTGCTGAAGTTCATCTGCACTCAAAGCCTCACTAGACTATTTTCTGTGTATAAAGAGCATGAGTTGAAACTGATGAAAGAAATCGGCAAGTATGTTAGAGACCAGAGGTATACCTCAGAAATGAGGAGGAATATTGTCATTCAGCTTGGAGTCATGAAGGTGCAGTGATTTGCTCTTGCACAGTTAGAGGTAATTCACAGTTCCTTGTAATCAGTTTGATGGGATTGCAGAGGGGAGTTGGAAGGTGGAAATGGACAAGTCCATGGCCACTGAGGATACATTTCTTGTGAGAGCCAGGCATTGGACCTGTGGCACCAATTCTCAGATGCTTTTCAAGACAAATTGAGAGCATTTGCAAACCGTTGATCCACCTAAATTTGAAATATCGTTTTGTATAAGTCATTTTCTATTTAAAGCATCCCTGGAGGTGCAAGTGGCAAGAACTGTGTGAGTGAGACTCCTTTTTGTATCAGACAAACTGGTAGCTCCCAGTTTCAGTTTCTTCATACTAAACAAAGTCCTTCTGTTCTGCAGAAGTCTTTATGAATACATGTAGGGAGGCTGAGTCTTTGGTTTCCACAGATTCAAATAAACCCATGAAAAAGTTTCTACCATTGCTTTCAGGAAGAGTTAGGCAAATAGCAAGCAGCAAGAGAAGAGGAAACCAGTTATGCAGTCTCCAGTCATGTCATTCACACTCACACATTGGGAAAAGAATTCCCAGCTCATGAGTGGGCTCAAAATTAGAAGAGAAACATCCCCAAGGCTTTTGGAATAGTAAAAAGAAAAGAAGCTGCAGAAGCTCAACTCTCAGAAATTGTTAAAAAAACCCCAACAGCTGGTTGGCAGAAGGGCTGTTTTTTGACATAAAGTACTTCCTGAATTTCTTTCTTCCAAGATCCATGCTTGTTATTTTTTTTGTTTTAATTTTTCTTTCACATGAATTAATTAAAAAAAATAAATTAGGCATCTCATCTGAATATGACAAGAGATGCTGCAATAATTTTGCAAATTTCTTAACTGATAAATTATTAATCCCTTCTTCTGAGCTTGTGGTGGAAGAGAACAAGAGACTTATGACATACCTTTCTTTGTCTGTAACCCTGCCATAACCTGAAAAGGTTATTTCTCATTTCCACTCTTATAATCCTTCTGTCTTCAGTCCTGCAGATCCATTTGCAGCAAGCACAGCAGCACTGAATGTCAGGTGTTTATCATAAATAAGCCAGTGCTGACTGCAGCTGAGACAGACTCCATGAATGGGTCCTCTGGCAAAGGGAGGAGGTGGTGACATGTGGCATGAGGACTGTGACAAGCACTGGAGATCAGTAGTGTCCCCTTGTCACAGACCTGTCTGCGTGGCTTTTATCCCCTCTCTTTTGAGGTTGCTGTCTCGTGGGAAGTGAACTAAGCACATCTGTGAAGAAGTCAGTGAACTTCTGCTCTAAAACCAGCAGCACCTCCTAGGAGGACACTTGTGTGCACTGTAGATATCAGCTCTTTGCTGTTTCTTTCCAGTTTTATCAAAGCTTCTCTGAAAATGGCTTCAGTGATCACAAAAAAGCAGCTGATATTTTAGCCTAACACTGCCTTAAAAAAAAAAAAGAGTTAAATTTCCAAAGAGTTCACCTGTAATATATCTGTCCACATGCTAATAAGACCTAGAACCCCATTCCTTTTTTGATTTCTACCTGATGGCTGTGTTAGCCAGATTCTGATGTGTATCCACACTGTTGGAATATTTTGCAGGGTTTTGCCACATCTTGTATTTTCCACAGGAATTACACAATGAAAGGCAGTATTTTTTAAGTGCCAGAACTTGATGGGATGTTTTTCTGGCTCTGTCACTGGCTGATGGCTTTAGTGGCACATTACCCTTGTGAGTGCAGGGACTCTGAAGCTGATCACAGGGGAGACAGATGAGTCTCATCTGTATTTGCAAGTTAAACAAGGCCAGAAGACTGTGTTGGCCTGCACTGGCCTGTGATGTTTGTTAGAGTGTTCACTGGGCTGGTTTTTACTCTTGTCAACGAGCACATTTCCAAACTGCCTGATTGTAAGCTGGGGGGATGTGAGGGCTCCCAGGAGACAATATGGATGAGACCACTTGGCTTTGAAGGGAATGAATGCTTAGTTGTATAGGCAGAAGCTGTGCCAGGCTGCTTTGTCTCAGAGTCTGCAAATAGTGTCTGGCACATTTTATTTATTGCTCCAAACTTAGACTTGGGGTCTGGAAGCTCAAATCTAAGCAGCTCTGGGGGTGACTTTATCATATTCCTGTAATTACACAGACTTCTATTCCAACCATCTTGTGTTTGTTTTATCTTCCTAGATGTAAGCTCATCAGGGAAGGTATTGATACTTGCTCTTTATTTGTAGAGTATTTAGTACCATGTGGTCCTGACCTGCATAGATTTCAGTTCAAATAAAGGCAGTTGAATCTGCTCTTGCCTGTTTGCTTTCAGCTTGGAAAGTTTTCCCTGGCTATAATGTACTGTTAAGGAAGGAACAAAGGGTAGCCTCTTAAGAACTGTAAAACCTGCCTCACTTTACTCCTGGCTATTTAATTTTGTAGGCTTATGTCAGACCCATAAGGTTAAAAATGTTTCTTTTCTTGTCTTGGCTTGAACAGCAAATGGAATGTTTCAAAGGAAAAAAAAAATGAGTCCATACGAGGCAGGCCAGAGTGATGCAGCCTTGCCTGTTTTTCTTGATCTGAAACACTGTGTTAGCTGGAGCACAAAATGGTCTGGCCACCTCAGTTTCCATCCCGTTTTTGGAAAGTTGCTCACCAAACAAGAGCAGAAGCAATCATTTACTTCTGAAAGGGAGGATTTTTGTCCATTTTCTTTGCAGCGTAACATTTTCTTAGTTAGACTTTTCTTCATCTCCTCCTTCTCCATGAACATCCCCAAAACAGCAGAGTAAATAATTTTGGCTTACAATGAACAAGTCTCTGAGATGATAATGAGAAGTGGTGAATAAACTTTCCCTGTCTTACATGGGGCAGACTTGAACTCTGCTGAAGGGGCCACATGCAGCAAGGTCAGGAGTGTGATGAAGTATAAGTTTGGAAGGGGAATCTGCTGGAAAGATAGAATAACCCACTGAGTGATAAGTGCTGACAGACTGGCACCCTGGTGTTTGAAGTGCTTTTCCTTGCGGGACAAGTGTGTCTCTGATCCTGTTGTGTTATGGCCAGGCTCAGTCTGTTTTGAAAGCCTATGCTTTCTTCACATGGAGGCTCAGAAAGATTCAGGCTGAATGTGTTTAACAGAACCCTGAATTTTGGGCCATGGTTAAACCCAAATCTTATAAATTTGATATGGCTTTCCCAAAAGGTATTTATAACAATAATCATAAGCATGTGTCAGTACATTTATATTGTTTTTATATGTTTACAATATTTTTTTTCTAATACTTCACCATTAAGTAACTGTATTTAGTGTACTAGTTCACAGAGTATAAAAGTATTAAGTTATGATTTCAAAGGAATGATAAAACAATAACACTGGGGAAGTTCAGTCATCTTAACAAATTGGGAGCATTATTCAATATGTCCAGGCAGGCTCTTGCAGGGTTCCTGTTCTTCTCTTTTTCTTTCCTGTGGGTTTAGCTTGAGAATGCTCCCAGTCTGGCCACACAGGGAGACAAACTGAAATATGTAAGTGAGACCCAGGGTGGGAGGCAGAAGATTAAGTGAAATGTCCTGGGACCTTCCAGGAGAAAGCTGCTCTGCTCTTTACCCAAATCTCAGTGACAGAAGTAATATCACAAGCTAGTTGGATGGTTTGACTAATATGAGCTTTAAAAAAACAGTAGAGTTATGTTTTCAGTTCCTTGAATCAGTTTATTTCGGTTACATTTGCAAATGTATGTATATAAAAAGAACAGAATTACAAATTTTGTATATGAAAAAGGTTGGGAGAAAAAAAGTGAGATTTTTATTTTTTTTCCTTCAGTTTCTAATTTAGGACTGGGGCACGTTCCCCATCCCATTTCCTGTATATCCAGGACAACAATATTCTGCCACTTTTTCAGAAGACTTCTGGTACCTGATATGGCAATTCTGTTGTCTAGTCTGATTCTTTGACAACCACTGCCCAGCACACTTTGATGCTTTAGAGGACAGAAGTAGGAAGGGGTGGAACCCTCAATAATATACAGAACTAATCAAGCCTCTTTTAACTAATTGAACACAGAGAGTGTATCTATACAGATAATTGAATAAAATTGTTATTATTTTCAATAGTAATAGTAAATCAGTAGACATGTAGATCTATCAGGTTTCACTGATTTGTAGCCATTCCCTCCATTGGAAACAATGAGATATAATTGACAAGTGCTTTCATTATCAGCATCCCAGAAGGTCACTGTCTGCACTTCCATCCCTTCACACTCTCTAATGTATTTGCACTAGGCTGCACTTCTGGATCATGTAATCATGCAAATCAGAAATCAGTCCTGTGTTCTTCAGGACTCCTGAGTCATTCTTGCAGAGGGTGGACACTGATTGTGAAAGACACCAAGGAAGAAGAATCATTGTCTTGTTATTTTTAAATGAGCTGAGTTAAACATTGCCTTTTTTTTTTTCTCTGCTTCACAGTTTTGCTGTAAGAGGCAGGGTCACATTGTTTTCCATCACATTCATTTCAGCTGTAATTTTTGCAGCTTTTCAGTTCTTGGCCATATAATCTTCTCAATTCATTTGTGATGAAATCCCTGCTGTGCAAACTGACATTTTTGTTCATTTCCTCTCAAGGGAGAATACCAGTACAGGAAGGACATGTACACCTAACATCACTGACATACTTTTCTGACTTAGTGGCAGGTGGATAAGAACCTATTACACAATTACTGGAGGGATTCTTCACCTCCTACAGCAGAGTGCCATACTCAGATTTGTCTGGGGTGTTTGTGATTGTTCACCAAAGGGCATTATGTAGTAATGGAGTAACTACATGTAGATTTGGAACTGGAGAAACAGAAGAAATTGTTCTAGTAATGTTTCTGTTGACTTTGGAAGCATTTATTTGGTCTGGGTATAGTGAAATACATAATCAAGTGTCAGCGTAAACCTACATTTTTCCTGCTGTGTAGAATTTGAACCTTAAATAGGTTAGTAGTTTCACTTTCCAGTGGTTACTGTTCCTCTCTGTTGGTTGTGTGTAGCTTCAAGTCACCAGGCTGCTACCTTCTATTTTTCAGGTACCTGAATTGAATGAAGGTGAGTCTGAGCCTTCATGATATTATCAAATATTTTTACAGTGAAGTAATTAAAGACAGACCCTACTTTGATTCAAATTATCTGAATGATTGTTCTGTCAAAAGAGTTTACAGCTGGAACTAAGACAAGAAATCAAGTATTTGTGTACTAGTGACCACAACTGTCACCAATATTAAAGGGTGGTGATGGTCATGATCCTTTTCTACCTAATTTGGTGCAACTTCAGTGAAATCAGTGGGAACACACCAACACACGCCTTATTGATTCCTCTCTGCATTACTCTGATACAGCTCTAAAGTGGAGACTTTGTTATGAATATTTACTGTAAATCACTTCTACTTTCATTAAAAATGTGAAGATATTCACAAAGTTAATTGCTGGGAATCAAAGAAGGAAAATGAGAATGAGTAATTAGATAATTGCTGTTTGCAGCTAAGCTTTTCTAAAGTATTGAATGTTTTTATTGAGGCAAAATAATTGCATTTTCATTTTATCACATTAAGAAATTGCATGATCTTGAGAGGCTTGAAAACTTTTAAAGGTATTGAACATGGGCAATATTATTAGCATGGATAATAGTATTTGTACCAGTTTATATATATGATCTAAGTAGACATCTCTCCTGGAGAAGATAAATTAGTCTTCATTTTTAATGTCATGTGTGAGTCTTCAGAATTTATTTATCTAAGTTAGATTCAGTACAAAGCTTTCATGTTTACTTCTGCAAATCATTTGCTCAGGAGAATGAATTTACCTGGTGGACACCTCTTGTGTGATGCCACAGCTCTGTGCCTTTGCAGAGATCCAGTTCATATTTGTGAGAACAGAGTGAGGCTGTCAGTGTGCAGTTGTTTAAAATAAGCTCCACACTTCACTGATGTGGTGGGTAAGATCACAGTTTACAGATCAACACGGGATTTTAGAAGGAATTCATAGGTATTCCTATGGGGCTTGACCTTGGTGACAGTGTTATTGACATAACTCATTTTCTTCTCTGTTGCACAACCTTAAATGCAGCCTTATTAAATAGTCTCTAATGAGGCTAAATAGTTGTTGTTGAGTTGTACAACAGTTACTACTGCTTTCAGACTTTTTTAAAATTTAAATGTCATTTATTAACAAAATTCTGATTAGGGTATTTTTTTTTTGTGCAAAGAAATGAAACAACTATCATAATGTGCAATTAAGAAATATTTCTAACAGGAGATTATGGAATAAATTCTCTACTTTTGCTTGATGAGTGAAAAGGGAAAAGGTAATATGGGGGTAATTCTGTTTTTCATTCAGACACTTCTGCTTTCACAATTGATACAAAAATTATAAAAAGCTCTATAGAAACTGGAAACTACAATGTGATTTTGCACTGTGACTCTTTATACTGCATATTTTCTCAGTATTACACAGCACAAATTTAGGCACCATTAAAAAAACAAATTGATTGCTAGTTAGTGACACTGCATTTGTTTTTCTGTTCTTGTGATTCTGAAAAATCACTAACTGTATTATGAACATTATTTTGCAACAAACTTTTCAAATCTCTGATTGATTGTTATTTTGCTGACTTCTTCCTTTTATACCGAAAAAAGAACTATGGTCTTGCATTAAAAAAAAAAAAAAAAAGGCATATCAGATTATATTGGCTTAGTGTATTGAATTTATTCCCAGAGATATGTCTGAGAATCTATCTTGTACAGTGATAGATAATTAAACTTCTTGTTCCCTGGAGGGCCTTAGTTTTGACTTCTGAAGAGTGAAAATGCAACGTGATAGATGTGTTGCTTTTTTTTCACTTCAGATGAATGGAACAAATGTCCAGATTTGCCTAAATTACTGCCCACATGTAATCTTTAAAAATTAAAAAAAAAAACCCAAACCAAAACAAAAAACGTAACAGTTTGTTTATTTGAAGGAATTCTGCCAGTATTTGGAAGCAACATAAATGCAAGAACAAATGGTTATTTAATTATTTTAAAGCACTAGTATTGTATTTATTGGCCTGTTGTTTATGCTAAATTCAGCTCTTTTCACGATGTTTAGTCTTCTTAATACAAAACATAAACACACAGTTAATATCCTGAGGATTTTTAAAATAGATGTTGCCTTGTCAGATGTCTTTCAGAACTTACTTTGTTGTGACAGTTGTGTCAGACTGTCTTTTGTTTGGATCTTGTTCCTTAGTCAGTTAACACAGGGTAATCACCTCAGCTATTTCCAACTCTGTTAAACCTATTTTACCAAGCCCGAAGTGTTCCTCCCTTCCCCTCCTTTTGCAGGTGCTTCTCGCAGGGATGCTCTGCAATGTCCAGCCCAGCAGGGCTGAACAGGGCTGTCAGGTGGGTAAATCAAGATCCACAGCTTGGCTGATGGGGTCAGTTGTTGTTTTTTGGAGACACGTTAGCTCAGTACCTCAGTCACGCGTGAGTTCCCAGCCTTGGCTGTGGCTGATGGCACGTCTCTGTCAGGAAGGCAGCACTGACTTTTGGTCCCCCTCGGAAAGCTCTGCTTTTATTTTGAATGCTCTAATTAGTGGAATTAGTGCAAGAGCATTTTACAGGCAACATCCTGCCTGGAACCATATGCTGGACAACGCTGAGCCAGAAGATACACTCTGGGTCGGGGTTAGTCTGACACACAGGAAAGAAGAGAAGGATTGTTGTAGAGTTTCGAAATTTTCTGTCCTCCGACTTGGAGATGAGGCTGGGCCAGATCCCAGTGAATGTACCCTTCAGTTCATTACTTGCTTCTAGAATAGGGTCTTTGAGAGTTCAGTTGATTTTTTGGTTCTTTTGCTTTTTGGTTTTTTTTTTCCTTTGTCTTTGTGTATACTAGGGAGTCATACCTAGCTACCTAGCTTTCTAAATTCAACATCACTTTAGAATTAGGTGCTTAACGAGAGCACAGAGGTTTTGGGTCTCCTGTAACTGAGTTTGATAGTGTCCTTGGATAAGGCAGTCTGCCAGCTGCAGGTATGCCTATTCCCATTCAAATTTGGCTGTTCAAATACTGAATAATTTCAGTGTAATCCAAGTGTTCCTCCAGTTTTGAGGAAGACCCATCCCAATCTCCGTGGTATCCCCATTTTACTCCTGCACCAGCCCAGCTGGACACAGCACAACACAGATGCTGTGATGGTTTGGGGCATCTCTTGCAGGAACAGGGGGCTGGCCTCGTTTGCTCAGGAGCCATCATCCTTCCTGGGTGCCACCTTCCTCTCCCTGTTCTCAGCCCCAGCCATCCCCCAGGCCAGGGCTCAGCCTTGCAGTGGCTCATGGCAGCTTCCAGAGCAGCCCAGTCCCTGTCCTTGCTGCCTTCCTGCCCTGTCGGGGGTGCTGGGGACAGATGACAGCATTGTTTCCTGGCCTGCTTTCTGGGATTCCTGGCTGTGCCTCCTGCCCCAGAGTTTGGCACTTGCCCTTGCACAGCTGAACTCTCCATGAGCAGCCCGAGGGGTTTCTCAGCTGCGGTGTCCCGTGGCAGGGCACAGGAATCTGCCTCCAATTAGCTCGGGAGCACAGCTCCAGACACATGTGCTTGGTTCAGCAAATGCTGTTTGTTTGCTGGGTGATGATGTTTTTCTAAGCTTATGCTTTATTCATAGCATGAGTGACATTTCTGCAAGAGGTGGTGATGTGTCTCTGGGTCTTAGTTCTTTTCTGGTTTTGGAAACACACTTCAAACAGCTGTAGCAGTGCACATTAGATAACCCACGTATGAGTAAAATTACAGTGATAACCAGGGGTTTATGAATTAAATTAAATAAATATAGACACTAGGTTTTAAAAACAATGGGGCTTTACTGTGATGAAGGGAATAATTTCGGTGCAAGGATGGAATAAATCTTGTTTTCAAATTTAATTATATGTTACAGTTTTGTGATTTTCATTGTTGGATTACTCATGGGATTAAAATGCACACCTTTTAAAATGAAAGGTAGAAATACAGATTTTTCAAACATTTCATTTCAAGATCATTAGGTACATTATTACCTCAGCTACAAAGCAATTTCATATCTGCTCTGATCCTCTTTGATCTCTGACAGATAGGAAACAGCCTTCAGTAGTCTCTCTTTGTAATGTTTCTTTTTCAATATTCCCATGTCTTGGACTAAATTGCTTCTATTGAAGATCTGCAATGGCCCAGATTACCATATTTGAACTCTGAATTTGTTGTATCTCTCTTCCTGTTTTTTCTTTTGGCCTATTTTCAGATTAATAATGTGAGACTAGATAAGCTTCAGGAGAGAGAAAAAAAGAAAGTCTATTTCATCATGTTAACCCAATAATACTATTACCATCAAACAAAAAAGCTGTGTGTTTCTCCAGAGCCCTGAGACGATTACGTTTTTTGAAACCTAGAGATTTATATTCCTGTGGGAATGTAAGTGATATCAAGGGCAGCAGATTTTGAGTGCAGCTGTAGTTATCATTAACAGAGATAAGTATTTGAAGGAATTTTGATATTTCAGCCATGGTTTATTATCAAGGGTCTCTTGTGTGAAATATGCCAACCAGAACATAGATGACCATTGATTGCTACTTTTGGCTTCATTAAAAAAAAAAACAACAACCCCTTCCCCCCCCCAAAAAAAAAACCAAACAAAAACCAAACCAAACCACCACCACAACAACAACAAAAAACCAAACCAACCAAACAAACAAACAAAAAAAACCCAAAAAACAACCCCCAAACTTCTTAAATGCATTGTTTTTAATATTTAAGGAATAAGTTCATATAACTTGGAAACTTATACTCAGGTGCTTTGAATCACAAGAGTTTCCTGTGGAAAAAAGCACAACTACCTATACTGTGTATGTCTGTGTCTGAGTGTGCATGGGTTACTTTTCTGTGAAACATGCATCTTTTGTATCTGTGGATTATTATGCATAGAAGAACATTAAAACCACTTTAAAATTCCTTTTACATTGACAGCCAGAATTTTGGATCAAATACATAGAAAGAAATACAGAAATGTGGGCATTACTGAGATTCTAGAGTTCCCATATTACCAAGAAGTAGCGGTTATAACCTCTGTATTTTAACTTCCCTTATCCAGTAATATGGAATAGAAAATAAGATTTTTATATAGTGTCTAAAAGCCTAGAAAATTAATAGTTTCAAGCCTTCAGCTTTCACAAATTTCATGGAGAAGTGAAGACTCATGACACTAAAGCAGGTGTTCAATAGCTGTGTGTGATTGACCAAAGCAGTTCCATTAGATTTTCTTTTTCCTCCTTTTTTTAAAAAAAAAATAATTTAAGCTGTGCTTTTGCCAAATACCAGTCTCAGAACTTTGCACCCTACACTCTGACAAGAGGCAGCAGTATGAAAGGGTTGGAAGAGAGGCTTTAGCAATATATTTTCTCCTTTTGCCATTCTCCCAAGGCAAAACTTGGAGTCTCTCTGAAGCCATTTGCCAGCATTTGCTATTAATCTCCAGTCTATACATATTAATTTTTTTGAATTGTACTCAGTGGTTCATGTAAATAAGTCTGCTGCCCAGCCATTATTCATGTAAGACACCATGGAACCAAATTGTGTTGTGATTTTCCTATTGCAAAATCTCGTCTTTTTTTTTAATTCACTAATATTTTATTTTTCTGAAGGCAGAGTGGATGCAGACAATTTACCTGCCAAAGTCAGGGAGGCTTTGCAGACAGAGGTTCCAGTTTTTAAGTTTCCAGGGCTTTGTGTATTCAGAGTCAGGCATCCTAACTTTGAACATGCAGATATCTTATAGCCATTTAATCTTGCAAAGACAAAACTTGTATTGGCGTGGAAGAAAATACAGAAAGGCACTCTATAAGGCCATGAAAGAATGTCACTGCATTACAGCAGCTTAACCAGTTATCATACATCAGCTGAAGCATTGTAATTGTCTGTCTATGCACTTGAGCTTGCCCAGAGTGAGGTAAACATCCGTATGCTCCAGGGATTACTCATTAAATGAAGCATTATGTCTTAGTACCGAGAAATCTCTGCTGTCCTTCCATTATTTTCTACTTAAATGACAAATTTCTTCTGCACAAGAGTAGTTTTAATCATGTGATTTGCTGTGTGTATATGTTGGGTGTTTTTCAATTGCTCATGCAGACTGTAGACAAACACATACATGTGTGCACACACAACATTTTCCCTGCTATAATTTGGTATTTCTGGCACTTTGCAATAGTAGGGTCAAAGCCAAACTGTAGCTGCCTCTGGAAAATCTTAGAAGTAGGTGTAATTGAAAAAGATGGTGTAACTTTTTTGTTTTAAAACCTAATGAAAACTTTTTTTTCAGAAAGTATAATGCTTTTCATCGTTTCAATGTTAGTTTTTGATCATGAAAGTTTTGAATGTATGCATTTTTTGAAACAATTTTGAAACTTATTAGGCATTATCATGATCCACTGCAGATACTAACTTAACTTGAAATTTGACTTTTGATAGAGTAAAAAGAATGAAATGATTCTGAATTCTAAGTAAGTAAATATAACTAATTTGATCCTCCAGAATTACAGTTTATAAAACTGAATTGAAAAGTTTGTTGTTGTTCTAAAATGAAAGGAACTTTTTTAATAGAGCTTACTGTTGTATCCCTTTTGGATATTTCCTACCCCTTGTGATTCACTCTGCTGCTAAAGAAGTTGTGTTCTGACAGGCCTTTAAATTAATGTCTATGCCCATATGAAGCACAAATATGGAGCACATAAAGTGCAATTGTTTTAAGTATTTATATTTGTCTACTGATGCACTAGAATCTCACAAACTCAAAGGAGGAATCCGTTTCACGAGCTGTAAATTTCGAGTTCTGACCTATTGACTTCATGAGAGGGAAAGTTCTCCAGTGGGAGTAAGATGTTCATCATATCTTAACATAAAGTCCAGGAGTCAGGGAAACTGCTTGCTGGAATAAACAAGCAGCTCATCCAGTCTGCCATTCTGGCACCAGGAATGGGTAAGACCAGATGTTTCAATGGAAGGCATAAATCTTCACAATTTTACTGTTCTGTATTGCAAGATGGTGTTTCTTACATCACTCACACCTTAAAGTGTGAAGATTAATAGAGCTTATAACTCTATTTCCTCATAGTCAATTTGTAACATAAATCTTAAGACAGATTTCTTAAATTACTCAGTAATTTTAAAAGCAGAAGATTTTAAAGATACATCATCAACTGGTGCAAAAGTAAAACCCTTCACCCCCATGCTGCCTTTATTAGAGTAAAAGTTGTGGATATGAGAAAACCTGGCCATTTCAGTAAACTGAAAGTGAATTTTACTGCAGTGTGAGAGAGGCAAAGGGCCTTGTCAAGGAGAGACATGACAGATTTCCCCAACTGCTGGGTGCTGGGATGCCTTTTCCATCCTACCTGCCTGCAGGTATTCACTAGTTTGTGTGTGGGAGCCCTTCTGCTATCAATGTTGAGCCACTGAGGGCTGTGAAACCTGAAGGGTTTGTCTTTCACTGATCTCAGTTCTGGTTTTACCCCATGTATTTGCTAACCTTGGCAAATACTTACTTTGCTGAATTGAACTTACTTTGTTCAAAGCTGGTCCTGGATTCTCACCAAAGATTTAGTTGTGGAATATTATATCTCATCTTGTGCAGTGACCATAGCAAGATATTTTTTTTTGGCAGCAAACACTCATTAGAACTGATGACCACTATCACCTTCTTAACTTTCTCTTGACCAATTTTCACTTAATTCTCCACTCACTCCCTGAGACAATTATACAAAATAAAATAATGAGATGTGTAATGCAGCAAATGTTGGAACAGTTGGATGATCATCACAACTAAATCAGAATTTTCTAGTTTTTTATTGCCCAGTGAGATCTACTTTATGGCTAATATTATGAAGGTGGTGGCGTATGAGGGGAAATTAATACATTATCACATTGCACTGTTGGTACTGGAAGTGGTTCTTCACATACTGGGTAGCAGACATATAAACTTGTTTGCCAGATGGTGTTGCAGATGCAAGAATTCTACAAGGGCTCAGAGGGATGTTGGACAAGTACTTGAAAGTGATATCTACTCGGGGGTTGCAAAATAGACAGGCCACAATAGGCTCAGGAAATCTCCTGAGCTGAAAATAGATGGAGAGGAGGGGGAGCACTAAGCGTAGGGAAATATCATATAAAAATGTTCTATAATTATTCTTCTTACTGTTGAAAAGAGACTACTAGACTGGATGAGCCTTCAGTCTTGCCATTGCAAACATTTTTATATTCTTATTTAAGTAACGAGTTGTTGTGTGAGAGGATTTTTCTGGAACAGGAAATGAATGTTGAAGGTGGAGAAAACCCAGAACTGCTTAAATTTAGAAAATTAGTGGTATGTTTTGTGAGCCATATTGCTAAGGAAAAAAAAGAAGAGAGACAACTTTAATGCTGAAAGAAGATCAAATGTCATTACTTTCTCAGGTACTTACTGCATAGGTTTGCAGTCTTGCCTTTTTAGCTTTTATATTTCACCTGGCATAGATATTCATTGTTTTCGTAGTGATTTCTGCTGGTAGTTCTCCAAGTACACATAGAAGGCATTTTCTGGTCTTGCTGCCTATCTCCTACATCCAACATGCTTTTTTCTAAACCTGTAGCAGAACTTAAGTTCCATATCTTGCACTACAGTACACATATACTATTGATAAAGAAAAAAACAGCTGTAGCACTATGTCTGCTAAAGATACTTTTCCTTTTCAGAAAGAGGATCCTTATGTGGGACAATTAAAAGAGGCACGGTCAAGTTATGGTTCATGAGTGCGTTTAGTGACTCATGATACTGAAATTTATTATGCACTTAAGGCATTTATTTTAATCTTGTTTTTTCATTTGTCTCATCCTTTGTTGGAGTTGGCCTTGCATGCTGGATTCTTATCTTTTTATTGTCTTGTGTTTTTTAATGTTTACACAAGCACTTCTGAGAAACAAGAGTGTGGCTGAGGTGCCTCTGAAGAAACAGAGATGCGAGGGCTTGAGTGGGCTTTTTGAATTCACTCACTCTGCATATCCTGACTGCCAGAGCTGGGTTATAACTTGTAAAAGTCACTAGAAACCACTGACTTTTTTATCATCCATAAAATTTAAATTTGCATCTGGCAGAATTTTTGTTGCCAAAAAAGTTTAGGAAAAAAGTTACAGTTATTGTTGTTATTGCTGTTCTTAATATTATTAGAATTAATGATGATGGTGAAAATTATAACTGTCTTTACTCCCATAATTGCTCTACTTGATATTAAGAAGACCAAAACTCTGCTGCAGTGTTTTTCTTTGCAAATTTTAATGTTTTGACAGATAATATCAGATACAGACTTTTATCAGCTGAGTTACTGCTTGCTGATCATTAGCTTGACTACAACCTATGAGCTTACAGATACTCTGAAACCATTCAAGAGTAAGTTCTGTGAGAAGGTATTTTTCCAGAAAGTCCAGTAAACCACTTTTTGCGTCCTCCCAGTTTATTAGTGGCATGAGACAATAGCACTTTAACAATCATTTTCTTGGTACAAGTTACTAGTCATCTTTGTTCTTTTGAGGTGATATTTTCAGTGGGGTTTTGGGTTTTTTTGATTTTCCTTGATGGCATTTCTGTCACCATTTGGCTTAGTCAATTACAGATCTCCAGAATAACAAAATTCACAGTTTGCATCTATGTCTCTGTGTTGTTCTTGGGGTCCAGAGAAATGTGACTATTCTGGGTTTCCTAGAAAGGGAGTTGTAAGACCTCAGCCCTCATTGCACATTACACAGAAAGAATCTGTAATGAGCTCTTTCTGTGCCTCAGGAGGAGCACAAAGCATCTGGAGTGGGACTAAGGGTCTAGACAGCTGAGCTCAGTGGGGATGGAGGATGGTCAGCACTACAGAGAAAACGTTCGATAGCTTGTCAATTCATGACCCTGAGGTCTGAGAGGCTTCCATTCCCTCAGACAGATGCTGATCCCCATTAATATGAATGGTTGAACTTCATTTGACATCAGTCAGTCCAGGCTCTGAGTGCAAGTACATTATTCCCTGTGCCATTAATGCAAGTCACATACCCCAGCGGAGCAGACAAGGGAAACAGAATTTTCAGTAGTCATTGTTGTTTTGCTTTGCAGTACTGTGTGGAGGTGGTCAATAGGTTTATTCCTCATGCTTGATTATCTTCAAGATATTTGTTGCATTTTAAAAAGTTTATCTGCAAATTTGTGCTTGCTTCTTAAAACTGATATGCAGTGTCATGTAGCCCATTTGACTGGGTAGAAGGAAGCATGTCATATTTAAGATAGTGACACTGATAATTAGCTGTTAGTATCTAATTCCACTCTTTTTTTCGCGTCAATTCCTCCTAGAATATCTACTGAATACATTTAGCATCAGCTTCTCCAGCTGAAATAGTAGGAATACATTTCCTTTGCAATGACTCAATGATGTTTGTACTAGTTACTGTATATTTTAAGGTGAGTGTATGAAAGGTATTATATAAATTTTGAAAACTGTCTTGGTAGTGTTTTATTCTTCTCTAGGCATGGGAATTTTGATTTTACATTGTGATTTAAACAGACCATAACTAAAAATCAAGGCTTACGTTGCTTAATTGGTTGTCACATTCCTCACTTTAGGGGTGGTTACCATTTAGTTTGCTGAAGGACCCAAAGACTCAGATTCCTTTTGAACAGCCGATATCTAGTTTTTCTGATGATTTATTCATAGCAGTTTGGTTTTTGCATTCCTTGTGAGGAAATTGCCCTTCATAGGATCCATCTATGTAAGGTTGTTGTATAATGTATGCTCATTTGCTTAGTTATATTTGTAAGCTCCAGCTGTGCCCATCACTTGCTAAATCTGTCATTGAAGGATTTTGTTTTAAATTCTGCCTGGCTTTGTTTTCAGATGTCTCTGAATTCCTTCCTGTGTTGAGTCACAGCTGTGAAAAGAGAAATCTCCCTCTTTAATTCAAGGGGTCAGTGGTTTAAAAGCACTAAAGCCTGGTGGGGAATGGCTTAAGGAAGGTAGTTAATCATGGTGATCCCAAGGCTTCATAAACTTACACAGGGCTCATCTGACAGGAAGAGTCCTGGATATCTTCAAGCCTTGATTTCTTTGAGGAGTAGCTGTTTTACCAGGGAGTGGAATCCTCTATGGAACAAGCACCTGTGGTGGGTCTTTACCACCTGCTTGTGGCTATGGAAACACAACTTAATCTTCTCCACTACATCTCTTTTTCTAGCTAAGCCAGCGTGGAGCCAAAATTCTTTCTAGTAATTTTTTTTTTCCCCACAACGTTGAGAAATATTTAATGTGGTAACTACAATGGCTTCCACTTCTTGGTGTCACTGGGAGATAACAGACTGGCAGGAAGGAGTTGCTGATCTGGATAGAAAAGAGAGGTCAGCCTGGAACACGCAGATGGTCTTGTGTGCTGAAGTCATTGGCGTGGTTTGGGTGTCAGCAGTTCATCCAGTGGCATTTCTCACCCAGCTCCTTCAAACTCCAGAGGGGGAATCCTGGAATAAATCCTCTTCTTGTCTCACCAGTGCAGGCAAAAGCCTTGTTTCACATACCTTGTTAATAACTTTGACACTCAGTTCTGTGCTTAGTTTTCATGGAATGGGCAAACCAGGACCATGTGGGTGACCTGTACCTGGAAGCTGTGAGATACTGAATGAAGTTATACAGCTAATGCACTGCCTGCACCTGTGCTGTGTGTACTCCACTTGTCCTATCTACACATTGATATTCTTGATACTGGGGTTTATTATCGTGCTGCAGCTTTTGGACAGTTTCGTAAAAGAAAAGTGATTCTGTTTTCAGTCATATTTTAATAGTAAAGTAGTTAATTTGTCAGCAGATTGGGTAGACATTGCCCTTATCAGAAGAGTCTTTAGGAAGACAAGATCACTAGAGAGTAGAAAGTCATATGATGACTGTCAGACATCTAAGTTGAAGTGGAAGGGTGTTGGATGTGGAGCAAGACCTTCAGTATATGATTCAGTTCAGTTATTCATTTGTCCATTAATAAAGGAAGTAGTAGAAGGAAGGAAGAAGTAGTTCCTTGATAAAGGAAGTAGTAGAAAAATTAGGGTTGAAGGAGACTTGAGGAAGTCATATGGTTTTGTTTGTATTTCAAAGGATGGATAACTTCAGCTTTGGATCAGATTGCTTAGTTATGTCCAGTCAAGCTTCAAAGGTCTGCCAAGATGGAGAATCCGTGACTTCTCTGAGCTCCTGTTCCAGTGTTGACAGTCCTTGTAGGGAACTGAACCTCAGCATTTCCTCAAGATTGAGATTGCTCATCATCTTAGGGGCCAAATGACTACTGGGGAAAAGGAAATTAGAAGTGGTGTTTTACATGCTACTTTTTTAATATTGGTCTTCTGGTTATAGAAAGTAACTGGTTAACTACCTAAAAATCTTTCCGTTTTCTCAGTGAAATACTGGTTCATCCTTGCACACTGTGTCCTCACTCTGTACTCATGAGACAAAGGAAAGTTATTGTGGTTTTAAACTAAAGTGGAAATATTTCTGTGTTGAATGGAGGAGGTGATGCCTGAATTCTTGGTTACTTTTTCAGTATGGCTGTTTTAGATTCCAGGAACTGTCATGATAGCACCCTTCACAAAGCAGCTTAAAAATAGACCAGCAAAACAACTATTGCACCAAATATAAATTGATTTCTGCTGTGACACCACCAGAAAGTTCTTTGACAGTCTGATAGCAGCATGTTGTAACCCTTGAAAATGGTAAAATTGATGATCAGAGGACACAGGACTGTTAAAGCTTTGATAACCTGCTGTCTGAACTCACACTGGCAGCGTGTTATTCCTTACGCAGCTCTGTGAATTTCTTTATAGAAAATGAAACTGTGATTGCTTGTAAGTTTCTGCAGTTTGAAGAAGCACTTAAATCACGAATAAAACACTGGAAGAAGTGATATGTGAGTCGTGGATCTCTCTGCAGGAGTTACAAGTCTCTTGTCCCTGTGGAGAAGGTTGGCCGTGTGACTTGGGGGTTGTGGGTACTGGTCCTGACTGCTAGTGTGACCTAATCTAAGGCATGTCATGCTCTATGGTAGCATTAAAAGAAATCCAGTTAACTCATAATGACAAGGATAGAGGGTAGAGAATAGAGGCATTAAAGCTTTTAAACTGCTTGGATACTGTGATGATGAGTACCTGAGGGAAACGCATCAAGAGGAATAGGTCTGCACAGAGTCAGTGACTTGTGTAAGCTCACAAGTGGGATTTGTTATAGAGGCTCTGCTGATTCCCTGTCACATATACTCCAAATTTAAATGAAATCAAATGTTTAAAAAACCAGGAAGAAAGCAAATGTATTCAGCCTAGCAAAAAAATAACTGGGTTAAAGGGCCAACAGAGATCACTGCTCTGCAGTGTACACGTTCATTTGTGTATCACTTTACATTTTGGCTGCACAAAATGTTGATTCAAAATTAGTTGGACAATGGATTAAAAAACCCTTCTCCAATAGACTTCAAGCATATAGTCATGAATTATTAAATCAATTTGTTGGAAGTGTAAATTAAAATCCTTCCGGCATGTCTTTCCCTATAGTGTAGTTTATACATTAAATTCTGCAGACTGTGCTGTACAGAGTTCACTGACAGTGCCTCAAATAATGAGATTGATGAAAGGAATTTTCATATGTTGATGAAAGGAATTTTAGGAAAATATGCCATTGGATATACAGCAGACATATTTGATCAAAGCCTAGCTGCCATATGAAGTACACATTTTTTAACCATTGCTAAACTGTATTAGCCTTCTTTTGAAAACTATGATTTGACTTTTAAAAAGATGGCAATAAACTAAATAGTGCTGGCAGTTAAGGAAACATCCTATCAGGGTTTGTAAAATGGAAATAATAAAAAAAAGTTTAATTATATTAAGATGCCAACTACAACACACAGTTGCCTCTACTTAACATTTGTAACATTCTGTTTTTGTCTGTGAGTCTTATAGACTTTAGATACAGCTGGAGAATCTGTGAGTGCCTGCAAGCATTTAAACAAAATTACAAACTATTTAGCAATACATTAATGCTTATATAAGATAATCTAGCTACAAATTTTAGCACAATAAAGCATTGGCTGTGAAATGAAACAAACATTTTAAATATTTATGTAAATGTAAACCTTTGTTCCTTTATTTCTGTCTACTTTGAGGAGGGTTTGTTTTGGGTTGAGTTTTTGGTTGAGTTTTTGGTTTTGTTTTGTCTGCTGGGTTGTGATTGTGTGCATGATCTGCAGGTTGTGCCTGCACACAGAGTTGGCTGGCTGGCAGTGCCTCAGATGTGTGTATGGCTGAAATGTGTAATATATTACTGTATAATGTGCAATTAGTGGAGCCATGCAGCACTGGGAGCTGGCTGAGGTCTGGATTGCTCGGATCAAGGACACAAGAGCCCCACCTACTCGCATCTGTGGATGTATCCATGCAGACACTCGCTGGCTGTACCCTTTCAGAGTAGGCACTGTTATCCACAGAGCAGTAAGTCTGGATTTGATACATCACAGATTTCACCAGAGTGCTGCACTACATTGCCATTAATCTGGGCTTTTCACAAGCATACAAAAGTCATGGCAGGGCAAGTTCAAGTAATTAATCTATAGAATGCCCCATTGCCACCAGTTACTGGTAACGCCCAAAAATATCAGCCAGTCCAGACTTCTGGTCCCTGCTAGAGGACTTATGCTTCACTCCTGTAAATGTTGGAAGGTCTCCTATGAAAGGAAATAACAGAGAACGGTTTTTCCATAGCAAAACACTGGCAAGAATTCCTGGAGGTGAAAAAGAGACTGTAATCCTTCCTTTGTGTTGGCCAATGTAGGTTTGTGTTTCTTCCAGCAGAAGAATGGTGGTTGCAGGGTCAGTGGTTTAGGTGGCTTGACAGTGCTGCCTGGGGTTAATTCAGGCTGCAGCAGGACAAATGCAGTCTGCTAGAGTTTAAATGCTCAGGCAGGTCTCCCCAAAATGAGCATTTATTTTCTCTGATGGCCATCATGACATTTTTCTGGCTTTCCAGTATTTTCTCAAGAGCAGGCCAAGGCTGTTCCACAGGCAAAACTTCCTGCAAGTGTTGTCTCCCTGTCTCCTTCTCTCAGAGCTGAGCCAAACCACCCCAAGTGCTGCAGGTGGTGACAGACATTTCAGAGGAAAATTCTCTGTCTCTCTTTGAAACCCTTCAGGCGTCACAGTACTTGGCAGAAAGTGGTTTCCATCTAGTCTACCTTTTCATTAATGTCTCTAGGAATTTTCATGCTACTGCTTTTTTCTTTTCTTGGATACCAAAGTTACAAAACTCATCTTAGAATCACTTTTCATAGCGTTAGTGGTTTTTTTGGTCTGCTGGGGAAACATGCTGTACTTAAAATAATGTAACACTGAGGTTTGGCTTAGGGCTCCTTTTGATTCTTATGTGTTGCTAAATCGTGCTCTACACTGCTTTCTTCTTTGGCTTGTGTTTGAGTTTCATTTTGTTTTTTGGGGTGGGTTTTTGGTTTTTTTGTTTTGTTTTGTTTTTATTTTTGTTTTTTGTTTTTTGTTTTTTTTTGTTTGGTTGGGTTTAGGGCATTCTCACGTACTTCTAAACAAAGAGGCTATGGAAAGCTGTTATTATGGACGTAATACCTGAAGTCATCATTCCTTCCCCAAAAGAAAACAAGAAGAAACAAGAGGAGAAAGAATCCATAAGAGATACATATATATCTAATTTTAGAGTGAAAGGCATGTTGATATTTCTTTGCAAAGATCCCAGCTGCACATCTGACTGGTGGGACATTTTATTTATGTGCCTACCTCCTCTTGGCAGTATCATTATCAGATGACAAGCTGCTTTCCATCCCATCCTTTTTCTTGAACAATAGATACTGTGTTTGAGGAACAGTCTATAGAATGTAAAAAGCAATGAGTCTTTTTTGTTGTTGTTGTTTTTTGTTTGGTTGGGTTTTTTGTTTGGTTTTTTTTGAGGGCAGAAAATATACAAATATTAGGGTTAGAGAATAGCATTTGTTCTATCACCAGTCTTGCATTTATGTGTTACATGTCCAAAAGATACAATGCCACAGATAAAATTTCTCAGAATCACCATTTGTAATGATACATGAAGTCTATGTGCATGGCTGTCTATCTGTCACTTTCTGAAAAAATTACTTCTGTGTCTGTGTGAAATCCTTGGGTGTAATACTGACCTCACTGACATTGACCTGAAAAATATCCTGATATCTTTTGAGGATGAAGTGCTCATTTCCTGTGTGTATAATTTTAGGTGTCTAACAGTAAATTTCATGGTCAGGTAAGGTCTTCAGAGCAATGTGGCACAGACCATCCTGTAAAGATTCTACCATTTCTACCAGTGTTTATCTCCAAACAGGCTACATGCCTGTTAGAAGTGCTTCCACCTGTGAATTTCCTTCAGAAAGATGCTAAAAAGTATGAAAAAGTAAACAAAATATGGGAGTTCCTTCCTTCTTCTTCTCTCATTAGTCTCCATTTTTACTTGAGCTTGAGTTCAACTCAACAAAAAATCCAGTGTAATCCTCAAATGTATTTTCTCTTTCTATTGGAGAGCTTTATTTATTATCAGATGGCTCTCTGCAATAAAACCAGATTTTTTGCCGACTCTTTGTTCCCTTAGCTGCATCCTCATTGTCTCTCAGACTCTTAATTTTTCTTTGCTCTATTTGGTTCTTCTCAAGTGGGAATCACAGCAGTGATTTTTCTTGCCAAGTTATTGGTGTTGAATGGATAGTGTGTAAATCCTGTGAGGAGCTCAGTAAAAGTTAAAGCCTTTAAGGTTTTGTAAAACTCATTGTAAGCTGAGTTATACTTCTTATGAGTCTTTGCTAATTGTTTGGTGTTTAACAATAACAAAGACTGCTCTGTGGCAAAACATCATCTAAACCAGGTGCACTAAACCCACTGATTTAAGCAAAACAAAATGAAAAAAAAAATCACTTACTGTAGGCTCACATAATGTTTTTTGATTGTACGATTTTCTTTTTATTAATTTATTTCTCCTGGTGTTGGGAAGTGAGGTAATGCTGATCTGGGGTTTGTGTAAAAAGCAGTATTTTTCTGAATCCTGAAAGAGAACATTTTCTGGACTATAAACAGCACAAAACCTGCTTAATAAGTAGGAGAACAGTGATGAATAATACTGTTTACCAGCTCTTGGATGGAGTTAGCTTTAACTGAGATTTCACAATGAAGAGAAAAGCATCTTCTGCCAAATAATAAACAGACCATCTGTCTAAGGGGTACAAGAACATAGTTTCATTGTGATAAATGTCATCTTTGTTATTTCAGAACTAAGTTAAGAATGCTAAGTAAGTCTAAAGATGTCATTTTATTTTTAGTCTGTTTGATTTTCTATGTTACTAATCTGAGTCATGTATACTTATAGTTTTCCCTCTTATTAACAAAGACAGGTTGATATCCAGTTCATGATTACAGTGCAGTCTTGAACCACACAGTAGACAACCACAGTAATTTTTTGTATGGTAATTTCAAGGTGAGACATCTACATACTGTGTTGGACACATATATCTGTATACTTGTAGTTAAAGTAACGTGCTGTAAATTCATGTGCATATAGATAAAGCACATATACTTTTATAAAGAGATGATAAATAGATATTGTACCTTTCAATAAATTTGAATCCTAGGTGTGGTAATTTTTGTTTCTTCTTGTAGCTGATTAGTTTTAAATCTTTTAAAGCAGTATTTTTGTCTGACATGCCACTCATGCTGTTTTGTAGATGTCTGGAAGGGACATCTTTTGCTCTCTCTGACTCCATAGACCAAAATAAAATAAAACCCCAAGATCTCAAACAAGGATAGATGAGAAGAAAGAAAAACTCTTGCATCAGTGATAGAAAATTACATACTGAAGCTACATAGCCTAGGCAACTTACTCCTTAGATTTATAATGAATTTATAAGCCTATAGTGACAAGGTTGCTCTAGATTTTCAGTTTTCACAATTTGCAACATTGCTATTAGATTCACTAAAACCATAACACTTTATTGGAATGTAAAATTCTGAATTTTAAAATGACTGTGGAAAACTAGTTCTGGAGACAGGTTTTAAATTATCCACCAATTTCATAAAGCCTTTTTTAACAGACTTAACTGAGAACTTCATGAATACAGTTTAAAAAGTGTGTGTTTGCAGATGGGTCACAGTCATTTCAGCTCTGGACTTCGTGACGCCAGGAGAAGTCAGAAGCTACACAGTATTTGTGAATGCAAGATTTTGCATTTAGATAGGTTTGAGCTGAATGATCTGAAAAAGCTCCCATAAGCACAGAGCTCCTCACTGTCTGTGTGTTTGAGAAGGCCGAAGAGCTCTGTTTATTGCCACAAAGGGCCTGGAATAAATTATGTTTAGTAAATTGGCTCCAGGTTTTCTTGTTTCAGACAGTAGCTCTGGAGCAATCTGTTTTATAGGCTCCACTAAATGTGACCCATTGCAGAGAGGTGACACCTCGTTTCAGGGATGTGACATCACACATGTGCCAGGCAGTCCAGCCCCTCTCTCTGTCAGGATGGCAGGGCACCAGCAGTTCCACTTTCTGTCTTCTGGCATTTAACCCACAGCCCGTTCCGAATTTATGGGCCCCTCTGGGAGGTCCTAGCAGGATGGAGCCAGGCTGCTCAGCCCCTCCTCGGCCTTGTGCCTCCCGCCCCTGTGCGGGGCAAATAAAAGCTCCTTTATTCCACTGGAAATGCCCCTGTTTCAGCGAGGTGTATGCATGGCTTCCTTCCCTGGTCGCTCTTGCAGGTGATAATTAACACAGTGCAGTGCTATTTCCTAGCTGAAGCCAAGGTGGGAAAGCGGCTTTAGCCTGAGTATTTTTCTTTTCAGACTCTTTTTCCTCATTTATTTTGGATCTGTTCACGGTGAGGAAGTTTTAGAATGTGTTGGTCCTTAGCTGAAGTATCAAAGAACTAAAAAAACCAGTAACTTTTCCTTCTCTGACCAAATTCTTCTTATCTTTGAGAGGAGGAAAGAATGGGGGAGTCAAATTTGCATTTAGGTTTTATATTTTATTTCTGCTCATGGAACTCTTTGCTTCTGATCAATGTGACTGTGGGTCTTTTCAGCACAGGACACTGATTGACATTGCATGTGTTACAGAGAGGAAGGCTATTCCCTGAAGATTAATGGCAAGTTAGTTGGCCTGAAGTTCATTAACCTGAGCTAGACTGTTGGAAGGACTCTGTGTGGAAGCTGGAATTGTATTAGAGGATCATCATAAACTAAAAATATATGTGACAATCTGGCCAGATTGCAATGAATCTAAAGACAGGACAGGGTTGGCTCGAGCTCACAGAGCAGCTGCCTCCAGTGTAAACTAACCGCCTTGTGAAAGCAAATGGTTTTTCACAGACATTATTCAAATAAAAGGGGAAAAAAAAAAAAAAAGTTCACATTAGCAAAAAAAAGCCTAAATGAAAAAGTGAGGTTGTGAGCTATGGCCAAAGCCCCAAGTTTGCTGCTGATTCTCAATCAATCCAGCAAATGACAGTGCATTGACACAACTGGTTTTTTAGTCAAATTTAGTCTTGATTCTTCACAGTAATTTGCCTCAAGAAAATAAGCCCCAAATCCGTTGGTGAATTCCCTGTTGGCTGCAGCCCAGACCTTCAGGCCATGACTTCTCAACATACTTGCAGTGAGACTGGCTCCCTCTTAATTGCTTCTTTTTGAAGTATGGTTTGTCACTATCATCCTGCTGAAGATGAACAGGGCTGGTGTCTCATCTTCATATACTCTTCCCCCTCCTCCCCTCCCCTTCTTTTCCCCTTCTTCCCCCTAAGTAAATTTCTTAAAGGCGATTTAACCCTGGTATAGTCTAATCCACATCAGTCCTTCATGGTCCACCCTCAAATAGATGTGTTGGCACAGAAGAGGGTTTTCTCTTAGGATCTCATACTGTAATAAAGGGAAGGGAAAGATGAAACAGGCATTTCATATTTGTATGTTTTCTCTCCATGTCATCTCATGAACATGTACTCACACTTGGCCAAGAGTAGTGCATTCAGACATTGAATGTGAGGGGACTGAGAAGGAAGAATCTCAGTGTTCTGCAATAGGAGCAATGCTTCGGGCATTTTTCAGATTGTTTCCCTCTTTTGCCATTGTGCTCTTCTTGCACACTTCCTTTTCTTTTACTATTGACAGAAGGTCTGGAGGCTCAGAAAGCCCAAGTTTCCTCTGAGAGAGATTTCCTCTGTCAGAGAGAACTGCTTCTATCCTTTAATGCCAGGAAGGATGAATTGCCTGCATCAGGAGGTGCAGAATTGGTTCCGGGCGCTGCTGTAGCTCACAGAGTTGCCTGACCCAGTGCTGCAGGAGCTTGAATGCCAGATCAGGGGCCACAAGCTGTGCTGCATCTCTCATGGACTTGTAAGGAACCTCTCCTTTGATGTCTGCAAGTGCTGGCTGATGTGGGCACTAGGATTGCTCTTTTAATCAGGCAGTTTTGGTACCTTTCAGAAAAGAATTTTCATGGGAAGTCATGAGCCATTAATCTCTCGACAAACCATAACATTTCCTTACTCCTTGGTTTTACAGCATTACTCAAACACAATATTTGTCATTTCACCAGCCATCTCCCTTGACCTCTAGCATCATGCACTTGCGAGGAGGAAGGATCTGGTCTTACAAATATTTTCATACTCTGATCTCTGTGATTTATTACCCATCAAGTTTTGCCTTCAGAACTAAAGATGCCATTTCAAATAATTTCATGTGCAAAAGTGGAGTTATTGGGCAAAAGGGATCCTTAATAGCTGGGTACAAAGGACACCAGGATTGCTGTTGCTATTTTCTTTTCAACTACGGTGCTAGCTGTGTGACCTTGAGGAAATATGTTCGCTGCAGCTTTATGGTTCTGTTTTTGCATAGGGGAAATAAGGACAGTGATAATTGCTTTCATTTGTAAAACACTTCAAGATTTATGGAATATGAATGACACTTACTAAGTGAAAAGTGCTGCAAAGCTGGCTTAGTTGCACACTGTGCTAACAAAATCACATATCAGCCTATTGACCCCAGCCTGAAACACTCATTAAAGTTTATAGGACATTTTGGTGGATGAATTGAGGCAGTTATTCTGCTGAAAATATCATACTGAAAGTGCTTTTAAATCCATCATCCGCATTGACTTTTTTTTTTCCTATTAAAACTAAACACAACTGCTTGTTCTATCCAATTTTCTTAGTTTATTTATGAAAGTTTTGATGGGTATGTACTCATCCTTAACTCTGCTTGTACCCCCATGGCATCTGAGACATTACTGTTCGTTCTAGTCATAGCATAAACATACAATAGCTGTTGTACTGAGATGAAAAGAGTTATAAAACGTTAAGATATCCAGTGGACTCATATGAGCTAACAAGTTGCGTGGTCACTTTTGAGTGGCAAATGTTTTTTTTGTGGATACTGCATTAATTTAATTTGTGCTCAAACTTTAGCTATGCTCGACACTGGTTTGAAAAGTTTACATAATTTTCCAATGTCAAAGCGCACAAATTTAGTATTAAAGAAACAAAATATTTTTGTTTCTACTAGAGGAAAACATACTTTTATAGCAAAGAAATTAAATGAGCTGCTCTTTAAAGATAGGTCTGGATTGCTTACAGAATTACTATTTATGCAGTAATGCAAGTCTACAGATGTTTTCCTTTTTTTCTTCCAGATAAAACGTGGGTTGTTTGAAAAGTGAGGAGATATTTCACCATAGTGCATAAGAAGATACAGAAGAGGAGAGCAGAATGAGAGCTTTGCAAGTGCCACATGCCTGCAGCCTGCTGTCTTTAGTGATGCTGTTCCTTCCAGTCACTGGAATGTCAAAACAAAATATCCCAAGACTGAAGCTTTCCTATAAAGGTAAACTTTTCAGTATTTTTTCTGATTCTGCCACTTTTGTTTTGATGTGGTGTTGCCAGCAGTTCATTTGTATTACTTGCCAGGAAAGCAAAACACTCTCCCAGAAAAACATAATAGAGGCCTTAAGGATGGATGAATTCTGCCTAGGGACAGTATTAAATTCTGGGTTTTTTTGTTGTGTAGGGGCACATGTTCCTGAAATACAACTGTCTTTTTAAACTATTATATCTATTTGCTCTAAGAGGATGTTAACAGCCTACATAAATTAGAGGGGTGTGGTACTTGAAACACTCTGTGGCCCATTGGAGACATTTCCAGGTGGCTGCTGGGGATGATGTGAGACATGGAGGATATTAACACCTTTCTAGAGCATCAGAGAGAGAGCTGCCTCACGTGTTTCGAGGCGACTGACATTTATTTTTGTAATTCTTTTTCTATCACTGAGTTGGTATGTTAAACTCTTCACATGTGTTGTTCTTTCTCCTTGCGTCTTTGGATGAAAAAAGCGTGCTTCTCTGTGGAATTTCTTAGTCTTGTGTGTAGTTCTTGTTGAGAATGGTACCGTCTGAAGGGTTTCAGCACAGACATATTTATGTATTAATAGACAATATTTTAAAGAAGGTAGATTTCATGTTGCTTTGCACGTACAGTACGCCTCCACAGGCACAGAGATGTATCACTGATGGTGTCTTCTTTAGCTAAAACAAATGCTCTCCAGTTAGTTATGTTTCAACTATGTCAGCATTCTGCCCTTATGGGAAATATATCTGCTCTCTTTTTCAAACTTATGTCTTCCTATGCATTGCAGAATTGCACTCAGGATGGTGTGAATGGGACAGGCTGTAAAGCCTTCATCGGGGCTTATGATATGTTTATCATGAGTTTAACACCCAGAGGAATTTATTGAGTAAGCAGAATGACATGCTATTTATTTACAAGCTTCTCTTTTGCTGGATTTGCATGCCACTGTGCATGCTATTCCACTGTGTATAGATGTGTTTGGATGTGTTTGTGCGAGAGAGTTGGAGGAAGCAAGATCAAGGGATCTTGACAACATTTTTATAAATTCAGGAAACAGTTGCACTCACTGAAGCCAATGAATACAGAAACTGAAAGACCTGACATGAGTTATGAAAGTTAGCAGTAAAACCCTCCTAACATACAGCCAGCCTTTTCACAGCTAGGCCTTTTGAGATAATTCCCAAAAGCAGCATATACCATATGGCAATGGCATTTATTGTGGATTTGACACTCATGATTAGTGAATTCCTCTCAACTTCAAAAGCAGATAGCCTATGGCAAAACACTGATGGATGCATTTGGCAGGTGAAGAGGGGGAGAAAGAAAAATTATTGAGGTCAACACGCGGGAAAAAGAAATGGCTGAAATCTTAGTTTAAAATAGTGACAGAGACCTGCTGTGAGCAGTTGGGAAAATGCCTGAGCTCGTTTAAAAAGACAATGAGCAGATGATTGATATTTAGGCCCTGACCCAAACTTTTATTAGCACCTTTATAAACCTTTCAGTTTGGCTTGAGGGATACCGTTTCCTGTCCAAACTTATCCACCTATGTCCCTGTAGGGTGGGAAATCAGCAAGAGATACAGATGCAAAATAGCACATAAATCTTAATTTGGAGAGCTGTGATGGAACTGAAAGGCCAGAAGAAAGAGAATGCTGAGAATTTATTGTGCCTTGTCCAACTTTTTTGGGGGCGGTGGAAGGTGTGTATTTTTCCACATGGACAAGAAATAAATTACTGCTGTTTTTTCACACTTATGTATTATAAATGATTCCAGTATGGCTTATCATAATTAAACCATATTTTTTTGTTGATGTCAGATGTAATGAATATTTAATAAAGTTGTCAGAATTAAGTCTACCTTCTTTTCCCCAAGTGTTTCAGACAAAATAACTCCAAGGTTTCTGTAAGTAAGATGTAAGAGAAATGAACTCTCTTGCCAGTTCTCATAAAATTGTTAGTCATGTCACTGACAAGTCCTGGCATCTCTGTTCTTTGGAATTAAGACTTGAAATATCATGAGGAGGAGAATAGAGGGTTCTTCCCCTTTTTTTGGAAAACAGACAGAAACTGGGCATATCAGGCAGTTCTAAAAACCTGGTCACACATGTGTCTTTGAAGGGAAGGTTTCACTCCCTTCAAGGTGGAATGTGTTTATGGCATAGGTCCATATTCTCAGAAGAGCTGCACATTTACTGGGGCAGGAGAGGTGAAAGTAAGCAGGATTTTGTTCAGCAGTTACTCAGTCTCTCAGCTGCATCAGTGGGTGGTGGATGGGGGAAGAGGAAGAAGGTGGGGTAGTTAAAGATGTCTATAACTGCAGGAATGCTTCAATAAACCACAGCATGACACAGCTCCTTTGTGTTCAGACAGCAATTAAAATTTTAGACCTTCTCTGAATGGCATTTATAGGTTTTCGTCTTCTCTGGGTTTTCATCTTAAGGAGTGGGAGTCTGTTCTGGAAATGTTAAGGTGTTCCAGTGAGTGATGTGGGGATCAATGCAATGTCATACAATGGATTTCCTTTATTGTTTGCCCCAGTCTAAAAATGTGTTCTAAAAAATTGTGCACGTATAAAACTAAAACTACACACAATTTAATTGAAATACGTTATAATACCCAATGAAAGTCATGTATTCTCCACCTGTGTAAATGTAATACACTGTGGTCTTTAATCACATATCTCATCTTTTATTCCCATATTTTCCCTGATCCATTAGTTGAAAAATTCCCTTCTTCACTTTGACTTAACTTCTAAGTATTGGTTCCTTCATTACTGTCCCAGGAATTTTCACTGCTCTTGTGATGTTTTTAGGGTGCTCTCAATGCATAGACCTTACTTAATCTGTATATCTTAGATACTTCTACAAGTGTCAGGTGCTTTTATTACTATCTTATAGCTTTAATATGTGGAGGGGGTAACAAAATGGCTTCTAATAGAAGATTGTCATCTTTAGAAAACCAGGGGATGATTTTTGAGTAATATTCCATATTTTAATGCTCTACGTCTAGCACTGCTTTCAGTCTAAGAGAAACAGTGTGTATTTATCACTCATTTTCGTGCAGCTGGAGATAACCTGTGATCTTCATCCAAACTGCAGAACTCCTCAAGCACAGAAGTGATGTTCCGCTTCCCTAGGCAGCACATCCTCATCGTCTTCTGCCTCATTTAACGTTCTTATTTCAACCTCTAGAGCAGATGCAGAAGGTTTTCATATACCAGTCTCATTCACTACTGTCATTTTCAGGACAGCATCAGTTTTGTTGCTAAAGAATGGAAGGGTCTGTGTCCTAATTCATGCAGTGTAGACAGTCTTATTTCTGTCTATCTTCTGAGTAATCTTTTTTAATGCATTGAGAGGTACTTCCATATATATTTCCTGAGAGTTTCTCTAGGTTCTACTTCATAGGGAAAAATAGAGAATAGCCAAACCAGAAGGTTGATGGCCTTCTAAGGAAAAGAAAAAAATATTAAACTTTTTTCAATTTGTGGCTGTCCTAAAATTTCTCTGCAGAAATGCATATTCCTAATTGCAGATTTAACCCTATTGATTTGCTCTACTTTGCTGCTTTTCATGGACATCTTTGTAAGTGTAGTTTCTGCTCTCAGTGAACGCATTTATTTTACAGAAGTGTGCACTCTGGTTTATTGGCTGAGGGGATGCCCCAGTCCAGATTGTCACCAGTGACATCCACAAACATTTATCATTCCCATGTAGGAATGTGACCATGCCTCAGAGCAAGCCATGAGGTTTTGGTCAGAGGACCAGGAATCCTGCATTGTGAAACAGTACATAGGAAAAAGCACAACTGAAGGCAACCTTTGGCTTTTAAAACAGGATTTACTCAGCACTGTTAAAAAAAACTAGGGCAGTAATTTAAATCTAATAAACAAAAGCATTATTCTCAGCTGATTTGTTTTGCTTCACATTGAATGAATTAAGATGCAGTCTCCCACTGAAGTCATGGCAAGAGTTTGGCCACTGAAGTAAATTGAAGCAAGATCAAATTCACACTCCTCACTTTTTTCTTCTTACATAAGTAAACTAAAGACAGGCAGTTCTTTCTCCTCTGCTGAAGGATGACAGTGTTAAATCATCAGCTCCACACGGAAATTAGCCAGGTTTAAGGATTGTTTAGTTTCATACAGTGTTTTGCACACAGGATTTTCTTCCCCCTAAGAGTGATCCATTCTTTAAACATGATTAAAAAGCAAACAGAGAACATTTTGGTGCCAGGAATTCTTTTGAAAATTTGACTGGATGAGTACACTTGCTTAGTGTTCAAAAATGCTCCTTTGAACATGCTGCTTTACAATGTCAGGCATTCTGTTCTCTATATTGTCTTTGCTTTAAATCTGTTTCATTTTATAACTGATGAGGTGCTTAACTGTTGCATCAGAGCAGTTAGTTTGTTAAGTTTTGGTACAGCTGGCTTATTTCCATGTAATGCATCATTTAATTATACATATAAAACATCGTTAAAATTGTACAGCTCCTTGAGCCTCACTTAAACTGTCTGTGACACTGCAGTCATCTCAGTACCCTGATGGGGTGTTGTACAGTATGACTGGTTGGAATGTGGTAAACTGGTGATGTGTAAGAGAGCCTAGAAATGAGTTTGCATTTTGCAGCTGTGCTTGCTCTGCTGGAAGAGGAAGTAAAGCCAGAAAAAAACCTGCTCTTGTGGTAGTATCAGCAGCTGTAAATCTGAATGCTTATGAAAATCAAAGAAAATGTCCTGAGTGAGGAAGTGGTGTTTTTCCCTTGTTGTTAATTAATTTTTGATGGTTTTGATGGTTTGTTATTTCTCAGAAAAATCTATCTCGGATTCCTTTGTGGAAAAACATGAAGTGTTTATGTGAGAGTGAAGATCCTAGTACTGGATGATTGTATAGTTATGCAAAAGACGTTGCCTGTTTTGTCTCAAAAATGCTTTCTGGAGGCAGTGATCATTGAGACTTAAAATACACCCTAGCTTGAAGATGGATGGGCACTGCTGTCTCTGCGAGGAAAGTCTCTTATATATGCAGTAAATTAAATATATTGAAGGCATTTAGTAATGGGAAAACCATCAAATTCCTTACAGACTTTTTTTTCCTTTTTAAGCTAGTGAACTTGAAGGTTAGATCCAACTATATGTTGCATTTTGTGTCATATAATTATCATATATATAATGTCCTGGAGAGCAGCCTCCAGCCACTGACATCAACAGTTTATATAGCAGTTGAACTAAGAATAACCTTGGAGAACTGACCCATATCAACCTCTTACCAGTGTAAACTGTAGCTCATAACAATTTTTGTTTTTTCATGGTCACAGAAGGGCCTCAATTGGATAAAAGAAGAATTGTGTTTAAAAAATAAGAACTATTCTGCTGAATGTTCACTTCATTAAATCTTGGAAGATGAGAGGAAACAAAACTGAAAGAGTGATACCTGGCAAGGAATTTTTGCTCCCTTGTAAAAAGAAGGATGGGACAACATCAAAAACAGCTTCCCTAGAAGAATGCGGGAAAGATACATGATAAGTGGCAACAGCTCGGAAGAGGCTTCAAAACTCTTCTTTGACTACTTTAATTAATGACATCTGTTAAGCAAATCCAATTCAGAGCAGTTTGAGAAATCCCAACATTGTTCTCCTTCTGCGCACAAATGGGAGGGCATGATCTACCTGACATCAGTGTCTGTCTAGCAATGGACATCTGTGGTCACCATGCAGGTACTCGAGTCACATCTTGTTTCCCTTTCCTCTCTCCCCATTTCTGAAGTTCCATTTATAGATGAGTTCCCCAAAGAAGGACTGAGTATAATCTCTCCTGTACTCACAGTCCATTGGAGACAAATAAACAAAGAGATAGCAGAAAGAGGCAGAAGTTCCTTTATCAGTCAGAGAGATTGGCTAACTCTGTATAATAGAGACAGTTTTGAAGATGCTGAGAATGGCAGAGGTAGATCTTAGCACAAATTTGAAAAAAAAGACATTCTACTTTCTGAAAAAAATACTGGCTATACCAGAATTTTGCAGTGTTGAACCATAGAGTTTGACAGCTAAGAGGTTATTGAAGACACCGATATTTTGTACTTAACTTAACTGGCCTTTTAGGTAGTTAATAAATCTTACTGTGCATCATCCAAGCAACCTGAGTTTATTTCAGAAATATTTCTCACTAAATCTATAAAAAAATGTCCCCCGTCAGGATT
>VXBB01024416.1:0-40264 GCA_013399915.1 Illadopsis cleaveri
TTAAAGGCTTCCTGCTCTGAACATTTTCAAGCACCAATGTAAATTGGGCCTCCGAATTAAAAATTTTGTGGGTAGGCTGATGAATTGAAATTTGTCCTAAGAAGGAATCCAGTGCAAATTGCAGTGCTTCATTCTCCTGAAACAGGTGTTCCAACATTGCCTTTGTAATTTGGCCCAATTGAAGCTGAATTGGAATGTGGATGCATTCAAAATTACAGCTGGCTAATTCCCTAATCTGGGTCCTAGCCTTCCGGATCAGATCAGCTACCAGCTCCTGCGGCTGTGTCGTTCTTTTGGATCTCTGGTGGCTCAGGAAGACTCACTCTATTATCAAGAGAGGATCCTTCCTGTCCTAGTCCTTTTTTGAGGTGGTGTTGTCCCACTGAAAAATCACCCCATGGAGGTCTGGCAACCTTCCGAGGATTATAAATCGGAAGGACAGGTCAGGGTCGCATCTGCTCGCCTGCCTGGTAGACATGGTTACCTGGACCTTTTCCAGTGCTTTTTGCACCTCTGGGGTGAGAACCCTGGGAGAACTCAGCTCATCTCCCCCTTTCAATAAATTGAAAAGGGGGGCCAGATCTTTGGTGGTCAGATCCAGCCAAGGCCTCACCCAATTCAAAGCCCCACACAGCTGATGGGCATCTGTGAGGGTCCCAGTTTTTGTTTTAATTGCCAGTTTTTGTGGAACAATGGTCCGCTTACCAACTTCCAAGCCTAGATACTTCTAAGGTGGCATCTGTTGAATTTTAGATTCCTGCAACTCAAACCCTACAGCAACCAGTGCATTCACTGTCAGGTCAAGTGCATAGGTCAGCAGATCTTCACTGGGGGCACACACAAGAACGTCATCCATGTAGTGATGGATAATGGCCTTCTCCACAGCTGCAGGGACTGGGGACAGCAAGGAAGAGATGTACCATTGGCAAATCACCAGGCTGTTACGCATGCCCTGGGGAAGAACTCTTCAGTGGTACCTCCTGCTTGAGGCCTCTCAGTTAAGGGTGGGAACCGAGAATACGAAGTGCAGAGCATCGTCAGAGTATAGGGGCATTTGGAAAAAAGTAATCTTTTATTTCAATTACAGCCAAATTCCAATTTTGGGGCAACATTGTAGGCGATGGCATCCCTGGCTAGAGAGAACCCATTTCCTCTATAACATTATTAATCTGGCAGAGGTCTTGGAGGAGCCTCTGTCTGGTTTTATGTGATTTTTGAATGACAAACACCAGGGAGTTACACAGTGAAGTGGTCTCCTCGATGTGGCCCTTTTTCAGTTGCTCTTCTACGAGCTCGTTCAGCGCCTTCAATTTCTGTTTTGAAAGCGGTCACTGCTCCACCCAAACTGGTTCATCTGTTTTCCAACTCAGCTTTTGGGTGGGGCACTGTTCAGTGACCACTACCCTAAAATCCTGTGAGGAGTTGGGAATGTCAATTGTGACCCCCCCACTGGGCCATCAGGTCTCTGCCAAGCAAGGGTTCATGGTAGTGTAAAATGAGTCTTTTGGGCCAATTGCCCCTTCGGCCCCTGAATTTGCACAATGCTCTGGGATTGTTTTGCCAATTGAAGACCCCCTATACCTTGGATGTGTCCAGGCAAACTTTGCAAGGGCCAATGTGACGGCCAATCTTGTATAGGGACAATTGTTATGTGTGCGCCAGCGTCAAGGACACCCTTGATGGACGTGGTCCCCCCACCCACCATTAGCCTGCAGTCCTCTTTTGGCTTGTACTTCCCGATGGTTCTTACTGCATTCACTGTGGGAATGTCTTTGCCCACAGGTGGATCCGGGACAGGGATCACCTCGGCTATTATTTGGCCTTTCAGAAGGAATATCGGTGAGTGTAGGCAGTGCAGCCAGAGAACAAGGCATTTGGGATCAGATGTAAAGAGCCCATGGATAACCTCAATCTCCTGCGGGGTGTACTTACAATCCCCAAAGACTACAAAGTTCCCATTAAGCCGTGGCCAGTTACGTCATTCTGAGCTAACAGAGACACTTCACCAATCGCTGTCACTAAGGAGGAGCAGCTCAGTCAGGCTTAGTCAGAACGGCTCATACAGCAAGGTTGTTGTCAAAATTGGTAGTGTCACATCTGGTGAACAAGTCAAGTCTGGTGCAGGGCTCTCAGAAGGAGCCTGAGTCAAATCCTGCTTACAGGAAGGAAGCATGGTATTATTTTCTCCCTTCTCTCTCCCTTTCCCCCTTTTCCCCCCTCTGGCTTGGGCCACCCAATTTTTATCCACAAGCTGGGTGGGCCAGCGCTCCCCATCTAGTTTTTTTGAGGAGCTTTTGGTGTTTTTTCCGTATTCCCACCTTCCCCTCCCCCCCATTCCTTGAATCGGTCAAAGTCTTTTTTGACAGGACATTGTTGGCACCAGTGTCCTGTGCCCACACAGCAGGCACGGCCTCTCAGCATTTCCCTGAAAGGGATGCTTCTTTTGGGCCAATGTGTGGGAATCAGGCAGGGTGTTCAATGAACCAGCGTCCACAGCAGCAGCAGTCTTGACATCAGTCCATTTTCCTTGGTGACCCCCGTGTTGGCCCATTCGTGGAACCTTCTGCTCACACACTTCGAGCATATCCTGGAGCGTCAGCGTGGGTTTTAGAGGCAGGCTTAGGATGGCTGCTCGACACTTCTCATTAACGTTCATGAAAGCCATCTCTTCTAAGACCTCATTTCGCGTGTGCTCCTTCTTGACCTGTAACTCGATAGCCCTTGTGAGTTTTTCAACAAACTGAACATAAGGTTCGCTAGGGCCTTGAAAGATATTAGAGTAAGATGGCAGGGGACCGAGGGGCTGCATACTGAGAAACGCTCACTCTGCCGCTTCTTTGACCCTTTCCAGAACAGGAACAGGGATATCTGAGGCTTGGGTAGGACCCAACTCCCACTGGCCCTCACCACGCAGATGGTCTATGGTGATTTCAACTCCTTTTTCATCCATTGCAGTTACTGGATTTCTCAACAAGCTAGGAAGAGTGTCCTTCAGCAAGCTTTTCCAAGATGCTTCCCACAGCTTGTATTCTGTGGAATTTGTGAGGCACTTGAAAAGGTGCTTTAGATCAGCTGGGACAACCACAATCCTAGTAAGTTGAGCATTCAAACAACCTCTAAAATATGGGCTGTCACGTCCATATTCTTTGAGTGCTTTGCATAAATCTTTAACTGTATTTTGTAAGATCGGTTGCCAGGATGCATTGGTAGTATTCCCACCCCTGGACCTGCAATAGGTGACTGGAGTGAGCGTTGGAACCTGGCTGCAGCTTGGGCTTCCTGGTTCTGACTCATCCCCCTCTGTTTCGTAATCATGGGAAACGGGGGGAGGGGGTGTGAGAACCGGGCTGATGAGCGTGGGAACCAGAGGCAGGGTGGGGCCTCCGGCCCTCAGGGGGAGTGTGTGGCACCCTGATGATGTCATCTGGTGGGCAGACCTTGGGGCGGAGCAAGAGGGAGGTGTTTGGGGAGAAGGCAGGGAGAAAATCTCGTGAGAAGAGGACGGGAAATGAGTTTGGGACAAACAGGGATCCGAGGGGAAGCACGAGGGGTTATGGAAAGAAGAAAGGGAACAAAGGGATGACGAGCGCCGCACGTGGCTGCCGCCATTATAGGGGAAGGGGGTCACCCATGGTGTGCAGCACGGCGGGGAAGGTGCCTGTGCCCGCACCGAGCGCCCACCGTGGGGGCAAGGGGCTCGGTGCTCGTGGCACTTAGTCACCGTGTGGAGATGGAGAACACGTTCACGCCACTCGGACACCACACTGGGACGGGGAGCAGGTTCATGGCATGTGGATGCCACATGGGGATGGCGGAGGCGTGCGCGCTGTGTGCTTGCTGCATGGGGATGGCGATCATGAGCACGCTCACAGCACTCACTCACCATGGCAAGGCGGAGAGAGAGACTGCATCATGTGGCCATTGCCGCCATTAAGAGGGAGAGGGGGCCCTGGCCTGCACACGCGGTAGCGTGGAGATAGCCTCGCCATGTGCTCGGCGGGGGAACAAAAGGACAGGGAGGGGGACTGTGACATGTGCTTGCCACGGCATGGTGGGGAAGGGGATGCCCACTGCACATGGTCTACGTGGGAACGTGAATTGGGGGGGCCGCTACTCCATGCTGTTTTGCTCCCACCCAAACTGAACCAAACATGGGGTTTTGCAACTGGGGAAAGCAGGGGAAGGGAAAGGTCCTGCATAGCCTGGCTGGGGCTACAGCAAGAGTTCCGAGTGGATCAGCTGATTCCGCCCGGGCAGGAGAGGCTCAGTGCTTGCGGGGCACTGGGGCTGGCGGGTTGCAGATTTTCTGCCACACGCGGACCAACAGTCCGCCTCCCCGACGCTTCCCAGAGAATGCCTGCCTTGGGGAGGAGGGATTTGGGACTGGGGGAATGGGAAACCGAAAATGGAGGAAAAGGTTCTCTAAAAGACTGCTTTTTCTTTACTTCCCTGCTGCCTACAAGCACCATGCGGATCTGAAGAGGCCAGTACATATATTTTGCCACTTTTAAATGTCCCACGTGAGCCATTTCCATAAACATATTACACACAGCATCCCAGAAAGAAGCACTACCGAGTAAGTTAGGGGAGGTTTGGAGAAAATAAAGAAACAGCACTCTAATGAACTTTTTAAAATCTCCCTTAGAAATTTTAACTTTTTCAATAGTTAGAACAGAACAAATCTGGTAAAAAACTCCCGTCTCTACCATGTAAAACCTAGCACCCATTCTGGCTTGATGTTACTTCAAGCGGACACACACACCCCCTACGGAAAAAAACAGAAAATCCAAACATGAAAGCAAAAGTCGACATGCTTAAAACTGCAGGGGCGGGGCGGGGAGGGAGGGTGGTACCAAACCTCCCACGCCCACAAGGTGTCACTCTAGGAAAGGCAAAGAAATCGCGATTGTGAACACCAACTGCGCGCTCGCTCCACGTGGTGTGAACGCTTAAAAATCACAAAGTCAACCGAGAAAAGAAAAAGAAAGTCACAGCCGGAATTTCAGTCAAAGGAACACTTATGGTGTTTCCTTCAAAGCTGCACAGCATTTAGCAGCTCAGTTTTCTCGAGCCTCCTTCTTCACAGGGGAAGGGACCCTCAGGCTCAGAGCCTCTGTTCCAAGATGGAACACAAAAAGGGTTAGCCCAAAAATGGTAACAATACTTACCGTCTGGTGTGACAAGAGAGTAGATCCGTGATATTTGGAATTCCCGGCCGAGGAAAGACCTTTTGAGTGGAAAGAACTACCTTTCCTCCTGCCAGGAGCGTTCTTTCAACCAAGAGAGCTGCTGGACCAGTGGGTGCGAAGCCGGCCACGATCCTTCTGCCGATTCCAGCTGGGTAAAACCGAACTGGTCCAGGGGATCTCTCTGTGGGGTCTGGGAGTTGTCACAGACAAGCCCACAATGGCCACCTCATTCTCACGCTTCTTTGGCACAGCCTGCAATGGCGTACGCTAGCTTGCTGATGCCACACCGCTCACATGGGCGCCGAACTGCCAAGGCTTGCCGCACGCTTGGGCACCAAACTGTGGCGGTGCAGTGCTGTTCTCAGGGAAACTCATGTCCCGTTTCAGGCTAGCTCTGGCACTGAGCCCGCAGTGAAAGTCTGGGGTACGTTCCCGATCTTGTGGGTTCTGGCCTTGGGCAGGAGCGTGAGCAGTGGTGAGGAAAAAGGAAGGACTCTTGTGAGGAATTCAGCTGGCGTCTATTAAGTCCGTGCGGAGCTTGTGCACACCCAGAGAGAGCCCACAAAAGTGGCTTTTTTTCTCTGTACCTCACCTTAAGTATAGGGGTTGGGAAATGGGAACGGGACAGCTTGGAACCAATCCAGAAGGGGAAGGGAGTGACCCAGAACACAAAAGACAGACAAAAGAACCAATCAATAAATCCAGGGGGCGGAGAACAGGGACCCTGCCAATCACTCGATGTCCTCACTAGAACCTTCCAGGCATCAGGGCAGGGCTGTAAAGTGATGGACAGGACCCCTAATTGTGATTGACACCGGACAATCACTCAGGAGAAACCAAAAAGGGTTTAACATGGGTACATGGGACAAACCATTGTAAAGCAAAGAACAGATGCATACAGAACTGGTAAAACCTGAAATGCACCACTACACATGGTGATAGACACTTTTAGAAAAAGACAGAAATCCTGCCAGTCAAAACTAAAGTAAATCATCATGTTACACAATGATTATGAGCCATGGACCTATATGAACCACTAATTTTGAATTTAGTGACTGATTTGACATAAAAAGCAGTATTTTTGTAGGTCTGGTTTCTAACAAATTTAATTTTTACATTTGACTTTCAAAGACCAAAAGTTATTCTGTAATTGAAAGCTTATATATTCCTTTAGGAAACAGTAAAACTTAAAAAAGGTTTTGCTTGTTGTGTATTGTTTTTTGTCAGACAAGAGCAGCTGGATTTGAATTTAATTATTCTGCTTTGGTTTATTCAAAATATTTTCACATGAATTATTGAATATATTGTTTATATTTAATTATATAAAAATGTCACTTAAACCACAAAACTTTTAGTTCTTTAATGTAAACTGAATACTCTTCCAAGTTAGTCCTTTGAAGTGACAGAAATAAGTGTTTTTGTGGAAGAACTCTGCAAATATTTGCATGAATATTTTAAAATATATATGTGTATTCACTTTTTTATTCTTTCTTTGAGTTTTAGTTTTGGGAGAAGACCAGAGTGGGAGGATGTTGAGAGAAAAGAAAGCACTCTAAGAATATAGTACCCTTGATGCCTCAGTAAGGTAAACTCTAAATACAAATGCTCAGATATGTTCAGCTACTATGCCCTCAAATTTTTGTAAAGAAGTCTTTTTAAAAAATCAGCTAAGCTCCAATATTATTTTAGCACCTAGAATAGATTCAGACATAAAAAGCTCTGCAGTATCAAGGCAATAAAAAGCAACAAAAGAACAATCAATTCCTGAAGCCTGGCATTTGCAGCAAAACACAAACAATGCCTTCTTCAAAAACAGAAAGATAGCAGTGACGGATAAAAATCTGTTTTAACACACAGAAAATTCAAGTTGATTTTCTCTGTGATCCGCTGTGGGATCTTCTGCTACTGACACGTCCCTGCCGCTTGGCGATGGCGAGGAATAAGAAAGGGGACTCTCCAAGGCTTAAACAGGAAAGGAGTTTATTGGGTCACGGGGAACCCTCACCTCCAGACCAGAGCTTCAGAGAGACCCTGAGCCTGGGGCGTGACGGGTTTTTAAACAGTGGACTAGCTCAGGGAGGGTACGTAACAGAACCAATGAGAACAAACCAGGGAGTGGCTGTAGGCATAACATACAGAAGCATGAACCAATAATAACAGGGAAGGAGGGGAGGACTTGGGTCCCAACCAGTCACGGGCGGTCTCTCTATGAACATTCTGGGCCTGGGGGACAGGCCTTGCAGTGACTGGCAGGGCGGGAAAGTAACATAACAGATGATGGGCATATAACAAAGGCGGAAAAGGGGAGTCAATCAGGGACGGCCTCTAGGGCAAGGTAGGGTAGGGGTGCACAACTTGTAACAAGGCGAGCTAAAAATAAACTGGTAGAGGGGAGCAACCAAGATGGGGTACAAAGGACAACTTTACAAAGAACAAAGTGGAAGCCATTTTGAACTTATGATAAAACTTATAAAATCACCACCACAATTGCAGCAGTACTTTTAAGATTACTACTGTTGTATTCGTTCTCCCAGCAGCTATAATACTCTAGAAGGCAACTAAGAAATGCTCTATAGAGATATGAAATTAAAACTAATGTAACATTTTTGTCTGCAAAATTTACAATAATGGTTTTTTATCTCATCCTGTTCTATATTTTAAAAAAATCCTCTTACCAAAGGAAGGAATAAAACAGTTTATTCTGTCTACTAATTACCTCAGACTTGCAGGAAGTTTATAAGTCTCTTTATTTTAAAATAATAATAGTCCCACTGAAGGAATCTGAAATACAAATGGAACAATATCAACAAATTAAAGATTCATTTTCAAGAATTTAATTTTCATTTTCCACAACTTGATCAAATCTTTTATCTTGTATCAGAGATCGTTCATATCATCTAGCAGTACCAATGCAAAATTACTTCTTTGTGAAGGTATTCAGATAAATCATTACTTTAAATAACCAATTTTGAGATGTTTCCATACAGAAGCATAACTGTGTTTTGCCTGTCCTCAGTTTCCACTGTTCACATAAGCTGTGTTTCCCAAGGAAGAAGGAAGATAGAAGTTTTGGTTGGTGTCTCATCATGCCACTTAATGTTTTCTCCATGAGCCCTAGGAGACAGATTCTCTCTGCTTCTGCAAATTAGCAAGCTAGGCAGGGGATCACAGTAAGACAACGTGACAAGTAAGGCTATTTCTCCCCAGGACACTATCCAAATTAATTTACTGAAGCTTGCAAGGCAGATGATTACAGACTTTGGTACAGAGGAGAAAAATATCTCCATTTCAGGAGTGATCCTCCTGTTACCCTTCCAGTGTGTGAGCAGGAGCATATGCTGCTTTAAACCCTGCTATCTTTGGATCCATACTGGGGCTGTCTGCGAACACAAGTCAGAAGCAGAAAATTTAAATGCATGGCAGCATTTTGGTATCTCCTTCCCAATGAGAAGGCATAGGGGACACTGAATAATGAGCTTTAATGCAGAGTAGCTCAAAAAGGAGAAGGTCAAAGTCCTGCACCTGGGAAGGAACAATGCCATGCATGAATATATGCTGGGGACCACTCAGCTGTAAATGAGCTTGGCAGAAAAGGACCTGGGCAGGGGCCTGCTGAACCTCAGACTGGACACAAGCCATGATGTTCCCTTGCCATAAACAAGGATAATAGTATCCTAAGATAAACCAGGAGTAGTGTTACCAGCAGGTGGAGGGACGTGAGTCTTCTCTACTCAGCTCTTGTGAGGCCACACCTGGAGTGCTGTATCCAACTCTGGGCTCCTCATTGCAAGACAGACATGGATATTCTGCAGAGAATCCAGCAAAGGGCCACAGAAACTATAAGAAACTGGAGCATCTTTCCTGTGAAGAAAGGCTGAGAGAGCTGGCAGTCCTTAGCCTTAGCAAAGAAGGCTCTGGAATGGAGGAACAAGTGTCTCTTAGCAATGTCTATAAATACCAGAAAGGTGAGTGCCAAAAAGATGCAACCAGGCATTTTCATTTTCCAGCTAAAACTTGTTACCAACTTTCCTTCAGCTATTTTCATGAGTGAAAAGATGCACATCAACTTTTCTAGGAGAAAAATGCAATACAAGACATTTTTGGAAGTTCTCTGTATTCTAAATAATGGTAATTGAAGAGAAATCTTCTGATCAGGATAGTCACCATGATGCAGATTGCCTTTTTTATACATTTTCCCTTCACTTTCCTGTAATCCTGGCACCTCCTTCAGTTTTCTGCAGAATGCTCAACCCTCAGATTTATGAAACTACAGCAAAGTCACTAGTTCCAAGGGTCTCAGGTTCAGTTCTCTCTATATTGATTGCAGCCAAATGCAAATCACTAGAGATATAGAAGTCAATGAATTCTGCTTTTACCAAATAAAATCAGATAATCTGCCTAGCAACAATACCAGCAGATTATCATAGAACTAGGTGAAAATTCCGTGTTCTCTAAATCTTTCAAACTTCTCTTTCTGGGAACAGAAAAAAAAATCTAGTTACTTGTGCTCTTTATCATATCTAGGCTCAGGCTTCAAGGAGACAAATTACTGGAGGTGATTTTTCCTATTAAAGCCCTTCTACAATCATAGAGTACGAAAAGATAATAAAATTTTGATTTTCACATCTGTAAAATTCTTGACACTTTAGACACAGAAAATTCAAAAGCTCAGTTTCCATAGGACATTCTTTCAATATTCTGTGTATGAAATATTGGTGAAAGAAGAAATTTTTCTTATATATCAAATCATCCTTTAATTTCCAAACATAGACAGAAACATATTTGCAAAAAATCTGTTTCAGAAAAAGTAATTTATAAATGTAAATATATATATTTATGTAAATTTATTTCTATAAATGTAAATATATATTTCTATGAAAATTCTGTTCATTCTGTGCAAAAAAACTTCACATTGAGACATAATCCTATGCTAAGGATTTTTTTGCAGAGGTACGCATATAATGGAAAAAATATAATTTCAGGCAGAGATTTCTGATCAACAGAAAGTGAAACACAAGATTTTCTTTTCTTTTCCTGAAACCTTCAACAGAATGCAAACTTCTTCCTCTTTTAGGACACTAAATCCCTTCACTCTTACAAAGATCATGGCCTGTTTGAAGTGTGGGGCACTAAGACTATTGTATTGACATTGTGGGCTGAAGGACCTCTGCTTTGTTCACTCAGTGCTACCTTTCTATAGGATAACTATTTCAGGATTAAGAACATAGAATCATAGAATCACAGAATGGTCTGAGATGGAAGGAACCTTAAAGATGACCTAGCTCCAACCCCCTGCCATAGGTAGTGATACCTTCCACTAGAGCAGGTTGCTCAGAGCTCCATCCAACCTGGCCTTGAACACTTCCAGGGACGGGGCATCCACAGCTTCTCTGGAAAACCTGTTCTAGCACCTCAGCACCCTCACAGTATAGAATTTTTTCGTTATCAAATCTAGACCTACTCTCAGTTTGAGGCCTTTCCTCCTTGTCTTGTCACTACATTCTCTTGCAAGATGGTCAAACCCATCAGCCTTTTCTCTTACAATGGCTTTCAGCTCTGGGGGAAATGGGAAAGCCCCTAGAAAAAGAGGAAGGGCAAGCCTGCCATCGCAGCAACTACTCAGTACAAAATTATTTTCACCACCTTTGTGTACCAGTAGTATAATTCAGCTGTATATGTACTACACAATGATTAAGATCTGTGATTAATGTAAATAAGCACTGACATTAAAGGAACAGAAATTACCCATGCAGATAGAAAGAGGCAAAAAGAAAAAAAAAAATAAATAAAACTCCTCCCGTAACCACAAATTTTTTCTTGGACATTATTTAGTTATTTAAAAGAATACATAAAAAATGGATTTCATTTCTTGTTCTGAGAAGTATGGAAAAAATTATGAATATTTTTATAATTTCATATCATATATGGATTTGACTCTTAAATGTAACTGTGATTATGTCTATATTTTTCTCTCAGTGCAGATCAATATTAATACCCTAGATATACCGAACACATACTGAGAGGATAATTTTCACCTGAAATGTACAAATCCTGCTACAATACTTGTCTAAACACTGGATTAATATTAAGTTGGCAGTTTTGATAGCTCATCATAATTTAATCAGTGCATATGCTTGAACTATGAGAATGCTAATGACTCACACATCAGGCACTTCATATTTATAATGGAGTCCAATTACTTCAGACTATTCAAACATGTTGCAAATTTCAAAGACAGTTCCCATCTGACTACTGTCTTAATCTACTTTTGAAAGGAAGGTTTTTAGATGCCAAATAGTAAACTTTACCTCATTTCATATGTTCCTAATTGGACCATAATAATTTTTCTTTAATTTTTCATATAAACTAACTCTTTCTAAATACATTTAATATAAAAAAGTATCTAGAACATCATGTTGATTCTTTTGATAATGAATTCTACTTTTACAACTTTGCTCCATGGATTAAAAAAGAACTTTCTCTACCAAGATTATTCTCTTGAAGATTCAGGATATGTTTCAGCACCGTATCACTGGATTTATTTACATATTTCATGATATCTGTCTATCATGTTTTCTACAACAAATAAGAATGGTTGCTATTTTGGGATAGTATCAGATGGGTCAAGAATATGCAGAGACTTAAAAAGCGTCATTCAGTCTGTGGATTTAAATTAGCAGCTGCAATCCAATTTTGCAAACTAAAGACCAGTTGTGTTTAGGAGTAAAACTTGATAGGGACTTTTGTGAAAAAGTAAAAACAGAGAGGATACAAAAGTTCTAATTCTAGTAACATTCTTAACCTCTTGATGTAAGGTGTGCTAAAGATGAACTATCAAAGATGATATTAGCTCTGAATTTCAAAAAAAATCATTTTAGTGAAAAAATTCGTAATCAGTGTCTGGAGTAAAGTAGTTTATGACATTGCCACTTAATATAAATGCAAAATACCAAATGTATTTATTTCTACAAGTGACATTCAATATTAGTGCAATTAATTTGGAACTGAATATCTCATCTGGCACTGTCCAAAATGCAAAAATACTGGAACACAGGTCAGAAGATACTCCTGGTGCTGGACAAACACATTACAATACAGTACTGCATGTAAGAAATTGATCACAGTCCTTGGACTGAAGTTTACAGTAGTTTACAGTCCAGTAGCAGTGTCTTCACTAAAATTTAATGCACATCGTTATACACGATGTTAAGACACCCTTAAATCTCCTTCAAGTATTCTCAAATTAACAGCTCATTAATAAGCCAGATGGATCTGCATTGGCTGTTAAATCCCATCTGCTAGGAAGGTCTTTCACATCAAGTCTGCTGCAAATATACCTATGTGTTCTGCATCTACCACAGTCATTTCTCAGTATATCTGTATTCTGGATATGATACAACCATACATCGTAAGAGATTGTACATATTCATGCAACAAAACAAACATGGATGGACCCACACGGAGGCGTTCTCACTGCAAAAGAGAGCCTGCAGTTGCTGACAGCTCTGCCATGGAACAGAAGCAACTAGGCAGCAGGGCCTTGCTTCTGGCCGCTGCGGACACGAGCAAAACACCAAGTGCAGCAGAATGTCTTCCAGTGCTGGGAGAGGCACAAGCGGTGCTCCACCAGCTTCTCTGCACTTGGAGAGCCCAGCAAACACACAGGGTTCCTGCTGCACGCAAAGCCAAAGAACCCCCCACCGAGGCCACAAGCTCTGCGTGCAGCGTTCTCTCTTCAAAAGAGAGCTTGCAGTTGCTGACAGCTCTGCCATGGAACAGACGCAACTAGGCAGCAGGGCCTTGCTTCTGGCCGCTGCGGACACGAGCAAAACACCAAGTGCAGCAGAATGTCTTCCAGTGCTGGGAGAGGCAGAAGCTGCGCTACACTCTTAATGCTCATTTTGGTCATTTATAAATAGGTTTGAAATAAAGGTAAATATATTTTTGTCATTGTGATTTGACAGATTATTGGGGAATGGTTTGAGGATTAGACCAGATATTAAATATTTATTACCAGGGTATTAAATTAAAGCAGACATATTTCATTTTAAGCATAGAGCCTCACCAATGATTTTGGCAGCGAGCAAAACTTTGTTGTAGAGCAAGAGCACTGCAGAAGGGACAATGACATCTGAAATCTATGAGTTAAGGATACATGAATTTGCTCTATTCATTGAATAGCTAATAAGGCTAGGATTAAAGGGTATGAACTGAAAGAGAGTCCAATATTAATATGAATTTTTTTCTGATAGACTGGTGTTGCAAGACCAGGCTGCTCAGAGTGGTTTTGAATGGTCCAACCCTGGCAGTGTTTAAGGCCATGTTGCGTAAGGCCTTGAACAGTCTGGTCCAGTAGGAGGTGTTCCTGCCCATGGCAGGGGGTTTGGGAGTAGATGACCTTTAAGGTTCATTCCAATCCCTTAATATTTTATTTCAGTGATTCTAAGTTTCATGTGATTCCCACATGTGTTCTTTAACAATTACAGTTTGGGGGCTCTGTCTATGGGCCTAAGAGCAATCGTTTGTTTGTTAGGTTTTTTTCTCTGTTTGATGGTAGTGTTTTTTGGAGAACAGTTTGGTTAGATAGTCATTTCCATGTAGAAATCTGAAGAAGTTGCTAAGTGGGAGGCATTAGAGTAGATGTATCGCAGAGTGGGGTGTGTGTTCTCTCTATACTTCTGGCATTCCTGTGAGACTGTTCAGCATCTCCGAAAAGAAGCATTAAAAATGACAGGGGAATGGAATTTCACCATTTATGAGGAAAGTCTCTAAAAGAATATTTCAGCTAAGAGGTAGAAGAAATTAAGTCTCTGCAAACATTACAAGGCTGTTAATACTGATATGTAAAACAATCATTTATTCATTTAAAAATACTACATAATAAACAGTTAAAGAGTGTAAAGAAAAACTGAAACAAAAAAGCCAAACCCTCCAATAAACAAACAAAACTAACACTATCAAAGTTGGAAAATATCCTACAGACTGTATCTTTTTCCCTCTTTCAGTGAGACTGGCACTATCATTGAAGGCTATGAACCTCCATGAAAGATCCATCTTGTGGCCAACTTTCAATCTCTAGATTGCTCTGGCAAGAGACATGGGAGCACTGCTGAAACCTCAGATGAGTCTGCAGCCAGGATCAAGGTCTGCTGAGGTAAAAGGAAAAGAAAATATCACATTGGAATCTACACACAGCTACTCAGGACAGTGAAGGCATCTGCCAAGAGAGACCATGGCAGCCAGCAGAGGGCTGAAGCCCTGCCTGCATTTCCTTGCAAGGGATCAACCTCTCTCCAGTCCCGAGTTTTATTGCCAGACCTCAGAATGAGGTTCTATTACTCTCATGTTTAGTTTGAAAGGTTAATTATAATTTGATTGGACTGTTTAAAGACTAAATGGCTGACTGATGAATGAGGATATATTTCTAAAAATAGTTAAGGAAAAATACCCAGAGAAACTGTTCCTTAGTTACACATATATTAGACTGATTAAAATTCTAGTCTGTGAAAGATGAAATCCCAGCATACTTAGATCTGCTTTTCCATTTCTGACAGTACAGAAGGATTGTATCTGGCCTGCCCATTGTCCATGTAGAATACGAGCATAGAAATCTTTAGAGGAGACATGAGATGTAATCATTTCTGTATTAGATGCGAGTATTAATTCTCTGAAATGTGACTTCAATAGCTATTTGCCATCTATGGAACTGGCAGTACAACTAAAGTATTCCAAATAAACTTGGTATTTTTAAATATCAGCTTAGTAGCTGCTTCATTTACTGGCTTGCTTTTGAGAAGAATTTTTAATTTTTTTTAAAGAAAAAGTATTTCAGTTATTTCAGTTACTTTCCCTGTCTTATATTTTCAGTAGTCCTATCAAAGGCAGTTGAAACCAGTGGAATGCATACTCTCGGACCTCAGCATCTTTATATGTAAAGAAAAGTGTTAACACTATGCAAAACAATAAATGGGAGCCAGGAAGTGTTTGTCAGTGCAATCCTCTGTATCTACTTCCCTTCATAGTGTCCAGAAGTTAACAGCAGACCTGATAGGTAAAACATTTTCTCTAGGGTTGTCAGAGAACTATGTGCATTAAATAGATATGGTACAAATTTAGTAACCATTGCAGTAGTAGAAAGGGCCTATCTCCAATCTGTGTTGTTGAAGCTTAAAAAATAATTAATAAGATTCAAATCTAACTTACCTGCAATTCTAACTATGCTGGGATGAGAAGTGAAAACAAGCCTAGCTGCACATGTACAGAAGTACATTAATTCATTGCCAGCTATTGATCCATTAGTATTAAACTTTGTAATTACATTAAGCAATTATTAATTTAATACTTCAATAATTTCCCCATCATTCACCATCCCATCTCCCATCTCATCCTCCAGAGTTCTAATTTCTTCCCTGATTGTCTACTTTGATAATAATGTAAAATCTTTTGAGTTAACATTTCAGTTTCTATCTATAACAATTCACATTCTTCCTTCTCCTTATTTCATATACCCTTTGATTATGTTACTTAGTAACTTTTAATTTTTAATTATGTTTACCTGTTTCAAACTTGACATTAATTGCCTTTTTTTAGGTGTATTCTCTTTTTTTTTTTAATTATATATATAACTTACAGGACTTCTACCCAAACATTTCCCTTTATAAAGGAAATGCATATATGAATTTTTGGCATAAAAATATAAACACATGCACTATTTCCTCTGATTAATATTTAAGGGAAAACATGTTACCACGTGTTACCAGGTAATATTGCAAAAGCATCAACATGTCTTTTTTCACTTTCCAAAGACATTTGAAAATCCAGTTCTTATTTTTTAACTTGGCTACTAAATGATTCAGGCTAAAGGTTATTCAAATACACATTTATATTTTAAGGCATCTCTTGAAAAAAATGTGTCAAGTTTTAATTATTTTATTCATTTTATGTGTTAAGACTTATATTGCCTTGTTTTCTTCCCTCTCCATCCTGAAAGATTGTTTTCAATAAACATTTTTTCATAAAACTGTGATTTAAATGGAAAAACAATAATTGTCACATTTTTATCACTAAAAACATTTTTGCTGTTACCTTTGCTATTCCTGCCTCTAAATTCTTGAAGTTATCTCACTTTACAAGACATTGGGTAAAATGTGATACTAGATCAATATTAAAGACCAAACAGATGAAAACATTAATACTCATGTCATTAAATGCATTTGAAAAAATAAATCAAATTATATAAATTTGTTAAAGCTGATCTTTCTCCTCACCCAGACATCTTTCTGTATCAAATAGTTATATCTGATGATATTGTTAGCTCCTCTGGTCAACGGTAAGAGATTCTTGGAAGAAAAGGAATAAAAGACCAGTGATTTTATCTCTTTGGGTCGGGACACTGACTGTTTAAAACTCTGGCTCTCCAATTTTTCTTAGCACACTGGGTAGAACAGATACATTAATTGCTTTGAACAGCTTGAATTATTAATATTATAGAATAAGACTGCTTGTTTGCTGTGACTTTGGGGTTTTTTCATATTTTATCTCTGAGTAAAATATTTGAGAGTGGTTTGTGTGTATTTTAACAAGAGTATTCACAACAATTATTCCTTTACTCACTCTAAACTTGTTAATTTTTTCTTTATTTTCCTGCCTTTTGCAATGGCAAGCTCACATCTCATCTCATGATGGAAACCAGCTTTGTATAAATTTGCGATTCTTGATTCTGATTTCTCGTTATTGGTGCATTTACAAAAGCACTTATCCATCTGCATTCTCTGACTCAATATATTAAGAGATTCTCACTTGTCAGAGCTTTCAGAGGGAACACCTAAAGGTTTCTTTCCTCTGCCTGACTACCTATTCTCATACATTGTAGAGGAAATCAATTATCTCCCGGATCCCTATATCCTGCAGACATATCTGAAAGAAACTGATGAAAAAACTAGGAGGGGGATGAGCAGGAAAGTGGCAGAAGATGCAGGCAGTATGACCACATGCACTTCATTTCCTAAAGAAATTAAGAGGAACAGCAGTGAGTGAATAAAAAGCACCTGATACCTCAGTCAAGTGTTTGAGTTATAGGACTTTGAACTTAAATTCAACATTAATTAAGTAATAATTCTTATGTGTAGACAGTATATCATGTATTTTCAGCTTTCTAATTTTTAACTGCATAAGATCAAGAGGAATTATAGCTCTCTTTAATTGTTATTTTCAAGCAGACCAGACAGAGAATACACTTTGAATATCTCTTTCCCATCTGCAAATTCAGAATTCTTTCCAAACTGCTCTATTCCATTTACAAAGACAAGAAACTTAATCTGACACCAGAAACAGAAAATTAATTAGATTATTGTTCTTTGGAAACATGGCTGAAAAATAATTTATTACAGAGTGATAAATTAAATGACCATTTGCCTTTCTCAGAAAGACATATGAATTTACTATAAATGTAAAGTCCTGGCATATGAATTTACTATAAATTTTAGCCTCTGTTAGTCAGTAGCCAAAGGAACTATTAATAGCTATAAACCATTCAACAAGGCTTCTAGTACCTACTAATTGGAAGTCATTTTTTCTTCCTGCTTTTGAAGCCACATTATACCACTCAAAGTCAAACTCCAAAGAACTGTTTTACCTAAAATTGTTCAGAAAGAAGGGTACAATCATTTTAATGAACTACCCTCTCTGTTTTAACTCTTCAACATGGCCGCAGGATGGCTGATACTTCTGTCTTCTATTTTATTCCCTGGAATGCAGAACATTACATGTTGGAAATATTCTTCCAACTTATACAAGGACTTGGATGTCTTTCTCCAGGACATTCTCCATGCATGAAATTTTCTATTTTATCTGGTTAGGTTTCAGCTACTTTGCTTCTCCTTCCAGGAAAAAGTGTTTAATGGCAATGTTGTTTAACAAGCAATAAGCACTGAATGCAGTTAATTTTGATTTAGCAGTCAGGAAATACTATTTTCAATTAAAAAGAAGTTCAAAATAGTTTATGAGCATACTATGTTTCTCCAAGTTATTTTATCATTTTTATATCTGTCTTAAATTGCAAGTTATCTTAATTTGGCTAGAGATTATTTTATTTTTCTAGAAGTTCTGTTGCTCAATGCTCTTACCAAGCTTAACCAAGTAGAAATTTGTGTGTTCTGTCTCAGACTGCTTTGCCCAATCCTTCAAATGAGTGCCCTTGAGAAAATGCTTTAGTGACAAACTCATTTAATCTTAATTAAAGGTTCTTAACAAGTCTGAGACTGAGTTCATCAGCTGGGACAGCATGCTTGAGTTTTCATTCCTCCTGTGAACAAGCTTAAGCTGCAGCAGAATGTCCCTTAACTGAACTGCTGCAGCCTCACCCTTCTCCTTCAACTTGACATGTCTTTCTGTCTCTCCTACTTCCTGCTGTCAGATGGTTTTTCTGTCATCCATATGCAACTACCAAATGTCTTTCAGTAAAGTTCTGTTATTAAAAACTGTTAGATTTGGAGTAAGGTTTTATATTTCTAGAACAATCTTACTGATGGATGGAAAATTTTCAGGAAGAATTGTTTACTTCCAGACATGTTAGGAATACTCCTGCCTTAGTACCCCTAAGACAGCAGTTCATATTTCTATATCTTTGCCTTCTTCTTTACTAAGAAAAGAGAGGAGAAATAAGCTCAGTGAGACTTTTCTTGTTTAGGAAGACCTTATGCTAGTCTTCCTGTTTAATCCTGTCCATTCTTGCTTACCTTAATTATATCTAAACTCCACTGATACAATTTAAGGTGAAACTAACCTCCTTAAAACCCAATAGCATAGTGTGCTTCTATAAATGGAATAATTATAATGTTATCCTTTTGTTACAGCTGTAAGGACAAATTCATGACACATGCAAAACTGAAAAATTACCTTTTCAACATTAGCGTGCTAGAATGTGCATTCTGGAATAGTTGTTCCCTTTATGCTGTAAGGTCAGAGTGCTGGGTGTCCTTTCCCCACCACTTTAACAGTGTGTTTTGACTGCCAAGTAAAGCAAAAAACACAAAAGCTATTTTATTGAGTTCCACATATCAAAACATCTTCTAGTGCTTGAGTGTCAGGGACTGAAATGGTTCATGCCTTGTAATGAAGGAGTTTTGCCCATTATAGCAAAAACTGTATAAAGAAGCTACAACCACAGAAGCCCATCCCTCTTTCAAGATGCCTGACTGGAAGTTTGGACATGAGTTAAGCCGTGTAGCTAAGATAAAGGAGACAATATCAGCGATTGAGACACAGGGACATTCTGAGTTCTGATCAGGAGCCAAATTTATGGAGCATACAAGGCATTTATATAGGGTTTTTCTTGTATGGCACTTATATAGGGTTCTATTTTTGGTAACAGTTTCTCATTCGTTGTACATTCTTTATGACATCAGTTACTTGGTAATCATTACAAAGCTTCACAACATGTTTCTTGGTCACTTCTACCCGAAGGAGCCTTTATCTATGTCTGTCTCTCCCATGGTTTCTGCTCAATCAGGCTTAAGATACCAGGCTCCTTTATCAGTTCCATTATACACTCTGTTTCAATCCCTATGGGCAATATGGTTCAATCATCTCAGGTTGAGGGAGAAAAATGCATCCACAGTAAAGCCAAACCCAGCTACACTGAGAATCATCTCTGGCTGGGTTTGGGGTGGGGGAGACCACAGCCCACAGAGGCCAGGTTTCCACAGACTCCCCCTCAGCCAAGGGGGGAGGAGGAAGTTGTGGATGTGTGGTGTAACATCTGGTCAGAGGCAGTGAACACACATCCTCCCTTACACAAACCAGCCCAACTGTGGAATCCCCAATCTCAGAAAGGCCACATCCATAGGACATTCACGTGTGAGGCAGCTGAGAGGGTGTCACAACCCATCAATGACTCCCCCAAAGTGCTCCCCAGACTAGTTTCTGAGGCCTTGCACCTCAGCATTGAGCGTGAGACAAAATGATGCAACAGATCCAGAGTCTGCTGCAAGAGACTGTGTCAAACTACCCCTTCGCTCTGGGGGAGAGATACCTGGGCATTCCCACCTGACATGAGAATATATTAGTCCATTGGATTCTATGCTTTTTGGGGGAACCTCATCACCAAGAAGACCAGCTGGAGAGGGTCATCAGGATGCTGGTGGGATCCATGGAGTGGTGATATTTTCTTTAGTCTGTCTCTTTCACCCTCTTTCTGTTCACCCACCTCTTTTCTATTTCTTTCTCTTCCTTCTTCTTCTGTCTGTCTGTCTGTCTCCCTCTCTCTCATATTTACTACCAAATATAACTCATACTGTTGACTTTGATCTCGTTTGCACCTTAATTCAGGCAAAGTAATTTCTAATAACTTGAAAAACCGGACTGTAAAACTGAGTCAGCTTGTTCATCATTGCCTTGCAGTTCTTCACCTTTTTGCAGAGACAGCATTACAGCCAAATCCTTAGTCTCAACTTCTGGGAAGCATATCATCAGCTCAGCATCTGTTTTTATAGTAGCTTGCTTTTCTTCTTCTTTTTTTCCTGAGAACATTAATAGTTATATCCTTCTATATTTAATCCACTATTATATCCCATTTACTGCTTCTGGGAACTTCCAATGCATCTCTTTATATGCACACTGTAATTTGGTAATTTACTTCAATTAGAACATTCAATAAAATATTCATGAAGGTGGCCTGTTGTTGAGATAGACCATTTGTTTACTTAAAGATAGGGCTTCAGCACTCACAGGTATAATCCATTAGGGAAGCTAATTGACATTTTGACCAATAGATTTTCCATGACCTCTCCCCATGAATCCTGACAAAGGCTACTGGTCACAGTATCAATTCTCACACCTACTGGGTGAAAGCCACAAGTAAATTAAATGTATTTTTAATAGTGCACTCTGTCTAAGTGACCCTATCTCAATGACTAGACACTGTCATGAATATTTATTTCATACTGCTTTTAATGGAACCTAATACTGAGGGACACTTACATTATAAAAAAGTCAAACCCTATTAATTATCCAAACCACCACTTCTAGACAGCTGGGAAAAAAAAATTCCTACAGCTTATGTGGCAGTGGCAGTGTCTCTCTGCCTCGACTAGCCCTGGCACCACGACAAGAAGGGGTACAGCTTGGTAGCTAGAAAGAATCTTGTTTGCCTGAAGGAGTGAAGCGACAACAGCAGGAAAGAGGGAGTCAGTCTGCTCAGGGTTCAACCACTGGCTTTATTCATCCTCCAGTGGGGACAGCCTCAGCTCAGGGTCCCTGCCTCGGCAAAGACCCCTCAGCAGAAGGAGCCCTTAGCAGAAATAGAGGGAAAGAGTGGGAACACCCCCAAATACAATATCTTTATTGGGGGGTGGAACTCGGGGATGGATTCAGCTAAGGACAAATCAGGGATCATGTTTGTATGGCTCTGCAGGTGAATGACACACATTATAACAAATCAATAACTCGGGCAGGGAGACAGCCCAAGTCTTGTCCAATCACTCGAGGCCCTCACTGGAACTTTTTAGACTTTTGGGAGAGGTCCCAAAGTGATAGACAAGACCCAGGGGCTATATGACTGACACGTAACTAGGGTTGGGGTAAAACCAAGAAAGGTTTAAACATGGGTGACATGGGCCAAACCATTACAACTTATAAAAAACAATTTAAACAAGGAACAAATACATACATAAAATTGATAAAACCAAAACCACACCACTACAAGTTTACCAGATTTTTATCTACCACCTGATGATTTATTGTTATTAGTAAAATGAACTACATACCAATTTTTGTGGTATAAATATACATTACATGCATGGCAAATTTCCTATCTGAGATCAGGTCCTGATTCAGAAAACTTTCCCTCCTCTGTTCATGTTTATGAATATGCAGCCCCTGAAAAAGCACATAGGAAATTAGGATAATGTCTGTATAGGTGTGGATCAGGACCTTGGATTGAAAAGTGCAAAATCTTACCAGTGTACTTTGGCTGCACATTTCTAGGAATCATAAAACAATCTATTCAATCAATTAGAGACAGTCACCCACATCCAATAGAGTGGATAATCTTAAAAAAAAATTCTGCGAGACTGAACTGGTTATAGTACCTAGCTTTCTTTGCCAAGAATAGGAGGATATAATTTCTGGACGTATCTGGGAAAGAGTTTTTTGAAACTTTAATGGCATGTTGCATATGCCTTCTGTGCCAAATCACTACCTTCATCAAACATTTATACAGAATCTGGATATTTCTCCAGAGAATATTCTACAGGAAACTCTCTTGAATTAAATAGAAATATAAAGATTAACTTAGGATTTCTTCCCATAAAGTTTGTTTTAAATGTCAACAGAAGTAAGAGCAAATATAAAAGAATAGTCTTTCTTAATCCTAAAATTCTGAGAGTGGTGCAGTTTGTCAATACTCAGCATCATTGTTCATTAGAAATTATGCTAAAAATATACACTTTCTTTGATTTAAACTGCCTACTGAAATATTACTACTTCTAGTTCATGCTATATCTAGACTATCAGAATGCTTCTTTCTATGTGGCATTTCATTTCCCCAGTTACAGTACCTTGACAGCATTTCCATTGGAGATTTATTTCTTGTCTATTCTGATGGGTTAAAAAGGGAATGTGGGTGGGATTCATTCAAGAAGTCTTTACTTTCCAGAAACAGAAAGAATAAATATATATGTTATATGCATGGGAAAAAAACTCTTTTCCTATGTTCAATTACATGGACACTCAGCTATTGAACTGCTAATAATACTTCATAAAAACAGTACACAATTTTTCATTTTGTTCTTATTTTATTAAGAAATATTTAGAGTATTTTTTATCCTTAAAAAAAGAATCATGGAAAGTTCAGCACCTCTACTTTCACTTCTATAATTAAATTCTTAAGCATGTGGCAGAAACACAAGTGGATACCCTACAGGTCCTCTACAGCTCTCTTTTCCATGTTCCTGTGTGAGAAGGGGAAAAGGAGTGCAGGTCTGAAAGAAGCAGCCTCAGAAGTTAGAAAAGGGGTTCACAGTTGACAAGGGAACAAAAACCCTGAACTCCAGAAACAAATGCAACAAACAGGGCTGTAGAGAGAAGAGATAAGAGAAGAACACACAGATTTGAAGGAAAAAAAAATTAACTCCAAGTGATACTTAAAGTAATGAAATGATCTAATAGAATCTGTCTAAAAAGCAAAATCTCAAGAAGACAGGAGAAAAAAAAAATGACCCAGTTATTTGTTCTTCACAAAGCTGGTAAAGGTTTTAGGCATCTATCAAAAGTTTGGAGGTTGGGAGGCGTGGCATAGCCATATTTTCCAGTATCCTGGATTTTAAAACAAAACTATAGTCAAGTCCCAAGGAAAGAAAAAGTATTAAACTTTTACAAAATAAAACCCAGGTAAATAATTTTCATGGAAAAATGCAGTCCTTTAGTTTTTGACACCATCTTCTCCAAAGGGAATGTAAAGATGATTGTGCTCTGACAGTATTTCAGAAATCAAGGTGGATGATAATTGACTCACACACAGATATGAAACACCAGGTACATCTACACCAGGTATGAAAAACATCCTTCAGATGGCAGTGATGAAAGAATAATTTTTACATTGTTGCTCTGTGGCTTTCAAACTTACCCACTCAAGAAAAAAAAAAAGAGTCATAGAATCATAAAATATATTAAGTGGAACAGGATCTACGAGGATTTTCCAGTCCAACTGCTGGTCCTGCACAAAATGGACCCAACAATCCCACCATATGCCAACATTGTCCAAACACTTGAACTCTGTCAGCCTTTGTGCTTAGACCACTTCCCTGTGAAGTCTTTTCAAGTGCCCAATGACCTTGTGGGTGAAGAAGCTTTTCCTAATATCCAACTCTGACACCATTCAGTTTCAAATGTTGTCAAAGTTCTCTTGAACAGTATTACTGATATAAATCTCTATCCAGCCCCAGTATTGTCAGCTGGATCAAATGGGGGTTTTTCTAAAATATCCCAAAAAAGAGAAGTATCAGCTTATACTAATAGCTTAAGCAATTCTCACTACGGTTCTCTAATACTGGGATCTTAAAATACAGATTGTTTTGCTCTCTTTTACAACAGCTGAAAATTCATACCATCAAAGTGATGGTTCAAATGGTGAAACCTTCTCAGAGTGTTTTTCACCAGCTATCTCTGTCTGTGCACTTTAAAAAGAAATTTGTGTATGAAAAGAAGATATTCTATTAAATTAGAAAAATAAATAGGACCAGAATATAGCATTAATTTACAGAATAGGGTAATGGCTGAGAAAGCACGTATAAATTCTGACTAGAATCATAGAATCACAGACTAGTTTGGATTGGTAAGGCCCTTAAATATCATCTCAATCCAAATCCCCTGCCATGGGTAGGGATGTTACTGTGCATAATTAGGGTTTTTCAATATTGTATGTGCTTTTTGTTTAATTGTTTGTATTGGTATATCCCTTCCTACCCCCATCCCCAAATTCCTTGTGGTATCACCCTAAGGAGAGAACCTTGTCAAACACCCTGATAGACCTGAAGAGAGATGGTCACCTATTCGCCTAGGTGCTCAAGCACCCACCTTTCCCCATTGTTGTGTTAAGCACCCATGTCACAAACCACCCTCCCATCTCCCCGATTGGTCCGAAGTTCTCCCCTGCCCAGTGTACACCCATGGTACTTAGGGTAAGAATGGAGGCCTGGGGGACACTCGAGCACATGGAGTTCCCAGGAATAAACCTCTTCTAAACTCACGCTTGAGTCCACTCTCTTGATTCCAAGCCTCAGACCACGCGACCAGCCTGAGATCAAAACCCACCCAGACTTTCGTTGTGTGCTGGTTCCAGAGCAACAGCTGGCCGGTGAGCAGCTCAGGAACCACCACACAGGGACACCTTCCCCTAGATCAGGTTTCTCAGAGCCACTTCCAACCTAAACTTGTTCCACCAGAGTTGAGACATCCTCTGAGGATGAAATTTCACTTTGAACATTCCTGAGATTTTTAAATACATATTGAGATTTTGGTTACTGTTTTTCACTCTAACATTTTCACTGTAAATGTCGCAGAATAAACACTTGTTCTCATCAGTTCAGAGTGTAGGTGTGTATCTGCTTTTTTGATGCTGGATAAAGTGGGGATCAGCCTGAAAAAACTCCTTCTTGACACTTAAGTGCCCAGCCCTCAGTTCCTGACTGTCCTGTAGATGAATTAGGCTTAGGAGGGCCATAATCACTGCTGTGGTCAATAGCATGTCCTAGCAGCACTTGCCAAAACAATTCCAGTTTTGTGATGCAAAGACTATGTCACGGGATATTTTTTCCATGCTCAGAATTTCAAAGAAGAGTATCATTAATATGTAGAAATACATAAATTTTTGGGAACTAGCCATTGATTAAATCTGTCATTTCAAACATTCATTAAAGTCATAACTGTAGGGTTTCAGATATGAAATGCAAACATTGGTGGACACCTGTGATAGCCAGGGGAGTAGCTGGGCATGCTTGTGTATTGTGGCATTAGACTGGAAAACTAAACATTTAATATATCCATCATTCAAAGTAAAATGCACAGAGATGAAAATATATCAAGAGACAAATACAGTAAATTTCAGTTAGGTATGCAAATAAGTCAGTTGTATATTAAGGAATTTAAATTTTTATTATAAATTAGTTATGAGATTTTGTCTTCCCACTTGCTTTTTTCATTTTACTTTTATGAAGATGCTGTTTCACTGTTACTTGTAAGATATTTTAGCTGTTTTTCTTTCATTATGCAATGCAATGAAGCCACAGTTCATAATAGGATCTTCCACATGCTACTTCACTAGAATAGCTGGAATTTTCAATCTCAACTCATCAATGTTGAAATTAAAATAATATATCTCTAGGACTATGCATATCTAAATAAGAAGGCAAGTTTCAAGTAGTTAACTGACACTGATTTCTTTTAAAATAAGCATGGTGTCTTCTCTCAATTGAACTGAAAGGGATGTTTTACAAATCTGTCACTTCATAGAATCATAGAATCACATAAAGGTTTGGGTTGGAAGGGACCTTAAGAATCACCTTGTTCCAGCCCTCTGCCATTGATTAGGAACATCTTCCACTAGGCTGAGTTGTTCAGAACTCCATCCAGCCTTGGCCTTGACTTCAAGAATAACATCTTTTTTTCCTAATCTTTTCATATAGATATTATTTCAGGGCTTTGAAAATGCTAGCATGTTCAGAGAAAAATTAGCCCTGATATTCATAGATTTTTTAAATTTAAAAATTAAGTTTAAAATAGAAAAGTAACAAGAAGCAGATTTCCAGACTTGAATAGAATATTTCTGAGCTATTACAAAATATTTTTCAGACTAACAGCAAGAAGTTTCAAGGGGAAGAGTGAAAATTGTCAGAATTCCTGGGATGACTCTTGTCCTCTTACAAAGATGGTAAAATATTCTTCTAAAAATATCATATCATATCATATAATGGAATATTTTTGATTGCTTCCAAATTTAAAAAAAGGAAAAAAGGCACTTGAGAACAGTTTTTAATAATCAAATACTTTCTCTTTTAATAGACAAAAAGCATATAGATAGTAGCCTCTACTGGTATTTATGTAAAGAAATCAACAATCAGTGAAATGATTTAAAAGTTTCCTTTTACTAGATTTAATGATCACTTGTTTTTCTAGTATTTTCTATGGAAGTGCATTAACAGCTTTCAAAAATGTATTTTCTGATGAATCCTAAATATTGTTTTTATGAAATTTTCATCATAATGAGCATTTAATATTTATATTCCAAACATGTATCACTTTTTTTCTAGAAGCTCGGAATAACTCCATAGCCCAAAATACTATAAGTGACAAAATAAAGATTCTGTGAGAATTTCAGAAAAAATTAACTTCAAAAAAAATCAAGCACTTATAGCTTTACTCAAAAGCTATACAAAAATTCTATATATTTTATGGCAACAATTAGAAAGTACACTTGTCACGTACTTTGAAGATGTTTATTCTCTAAATACTGTTGGTAAAATTCCATGTGGTTTTTTTACCTCAAGCATTCTTTTGAAATATCAAGGGCTTTAGTGTCCCAACTTTTTTTCACATTATATCCCAAGATTCCATTGTTCTGTAACTTTTTTTCTTCTATATTAAACCAGTCTTCCTTTAGTGTTTAGTCTATTTCTTTTGACTGACAACCCTGGGAATACAGTGCACACAGAAATACCCATAGTTAGGTATAATGAAAAGAGCTGTGAAACAACAAAACATATAGAAAGGTCCAAAACTTTTACAGCTGTTTTCTGCTGAATCTCTAGGAAACTTTGAAATGTTTTACACTGAATTAATTGTCCAGGTCTTCCACTAGTTTACCCTAATTTTAAAGTTTCTGTTAACTCCAAAAGATCCTGAGTCAAACCATTAGGTCGTTTGGTACTTTTGTGGTAGAAATTGGTGTTTCAAAAATACATTAATTAGCCCAGATGATGTACTTAAATTTATTTGAATTCTATTAATATAAAAATTCATGTTAAAGACCTGCCAAACACAGCAGTTTCAGTTCTCAGTGTGTCACATCCAGTACTATGAAAAAAGTTAACCTTATTTTCAGTCTTTGAGTTTTATGTTGTTTTTGGGTTCTGCTTAATAGAAAGGTTTAGTCTACTCCAATAGAAAACTGAATTTCTGTTGTAGGCACTTTGTACAGAAATGCCCTGCTTTGTAGGCTTTTGAATTTCTGTCTGGGTATTGACTGGGGTAGAGTTAATTTTTTCTTAGTAGAGGTTACAGAGCTCTGCTTTGGATTCAGTATGAGAATAAAATGGATTGAATGTGGCAATATCTTGAAAATTTTCTCAATCAAATTGCCTTTATTAATCATCTGTATTTTGGCATCTCTTAGTCTTCCTTTTCACCTATAACAAAATTGCTGTGGCTCAATACTTTTTAACACTAAGGGGAAGTTTTTCTGCTCTATTACCTTTTACAAAAGCAATTTAGAATGGGATGTATAGACCATGTGTTTTGTGTTTACGTATGTTTTAAGGCCCCTTTCCATTGCAGTCTGACTGTTACTGGTTTCAACGCTCCTTGAAAAAGATGTGGAGATTGTCTCTACAAGAAAAAGGAGATCACTTTGTGTTTCAATCCATCTTTGCTGTTTCTTTTTGTTTTGCAGGAAGCAGAGAGGTTTTCTGGCAGAATATATGTGTGTTTTCTAGAACTGTTTTCTAGAACCTGAATGCATATATACCACTCTGTCAGAGATGACAAAGTTAATAATTCTGGCAATGTTCTCCCTGTGCAGAGCTTATTCTTTCACATCTATTAGCTCCTTGAATAAAACCAGGCTTTAAAACACAATTGATGCTGAAGGTACTAGTGCAGTTCTACCTCAGGCAGTAATCATCCTGGTGATCACACACCTCCCTGGAACTAGTCGAGGTGGAAAAAATATCCAGGCAAAGTAGAGCAGTCAGGGTATTTCTTCCTTGGCTTTGTATTTTTTGCATGAAAAAAAGGAGAAAGGTGCTGTTCAACTGTAAATCTGTTTTCAGTTTCACAGAAACTCCAGCTATCTTCACTACTCTAGAGGTTGAAGTTGCAGTTATGTGGAAGGTTTGAACCCAAATCACAAGCAAAAAAACACAGAACAGCCACAAAGTGGTTGACATGATCTCTACATTGGGTAGTACAGGGACAGAATAAACACAAACTCACTGTGTCCCACATTGTACATTGTACAGGGTTGCATCCAGATGGTTCTGGAATCACAGAATCACAGAATATATAGGTTGGAGGAGACCTTCAAGATCATCGAGTCCAACCCAGCCCTAATACCTCAACTAGATCATGGCATTGAGTGCCACATCCAGTCTTTTTTTAAACATATCCAGGGATAATGACTCCACCACCTCCCCGGGCAGACTATTCCAGTATTTAATCACTCTCCAGCGAGGGAGACTCTACACCGTCCTGGGTTATCTGTTCCAGGGCACAGTTGCCCTTAGAGATAATTAAGTTCCAGCTACCCTGCCAAGGACAGTAACACCTTCCACTAGATCATGTTGTTCAGAGCCCAATCCAACATTACCTTGAACACTTCCAGGGATGGTGCACCCATGACTTCTCTGGGCATCCTGTGCCAGTGCCTCACCACCCTCATGGTAAATAAATTCTTTTTAATACCTAATCTAAACCTACTCTCTCTCAGCTTAAAGATATTCCCCCTCACCCTGTCTCTACATGCCCTTGTACACAGTCTCTCTCCAGTGTATATTGATAATATACAAAATATATTCATGAAACTATATCTTCTGTTTAAGACAAAGCAAAACCACAGAAGTATAAACACATGCTATCACATTCTATTCTATTCTATTCTATTCTATTCTATTCTATTCTATTCTATTCTAGTCTAGTCTAGTCTAGTCTAGTCTAGTCTAGTCTAATCTATTCTAGTCTATTCTATTCTATTCATCTTCTCCCCTTCCCTTCCCTTCCCTTCCCTTCCCTGTCTCTTTTCTCTAAACTGAAATAGTATTGAGGGCCTAATGTCAGGTTGTTTTACAGACTAATTTTCTAGTTATATTTAAAAGTCTTACCAGGGGAAAAATAGTGCTAAAACCAACTCAAGTAGAATTGCTGTTTAGGACTCAGATGAGTTGCTAGATGCAATTTAGAAGAAGGAAGAGTATCATGGTAAGAACATGCAACTTCTTTTTCTTTGTCATGACTTGGAACTGAAGAAGAAAAACTGAGATTTTAACACTAAACAGACATTTGACTGCATGCTGGATTTCTCCCCATCACACGGATCCAAGTGGAGCATTCTCTTTCCTCATAATGGCTGGCATTTTAATAATGAGGTTGTCATCATCATAAACCACAAAATACCTAAATAAAGAAGCCAAGGTAAAACAGCATAGAACAGTGAAAAGGGACATGCCTAAAACATAATATGGTGTAGTGGTTTAACCTTCCTGCTCACCAAGACACTATCACTCCCCTCCTCAAGAGGATACAGAAATAAAATCTAAAGGAAAAGCTTTAGGATCAATATAAGGATAGGGAGGTCATTCACTAATTAATGTCACAGGTAAAATAGACTTGACTTGGGGAAATTAATTTAATTTATTGCTAAATAATAAGAGAGTAGGATAGTGAGAAATAAAAAGAAACTAAAATCACTTTTTCTCTACACCTCCTTCTTGCCAGGCTGAACTCATAACTCCATTCATAACTCCTATCTTCTCCCCATAAGTGGTGCTGGTGGACAGGAGATGGAGGTTGTGGTCAGTTCATAANGTCCTGGGTTATCTGTTCCAGGGCACAGTTGCCCTTAGAGATAATTAAGTTCCAGCTACCCTGCCAAGGACAGTAACACCTTCCACTAGATCATGTTGTTCAGAGCCCAATCCAACATTACCTTGAACACTTCCAGGGATGGTGCACCCATGACTTCTCTGGGCATCCNAATGTCACTTCGGCTGCTTGTTCTTTCCACATGCTCTTCCCCTGCTCTAGTGTGGGGTCCTTCCCATGGGAAACAAATATTTCATGAACTGTTTCAGCATGGGTCCTTTCCATAGGGTGAGTCTTTTCCATGGGGTAAATCCTTCAGGAGTGGACAGCTCCTGAAAGATCTCTCCACAGGCCAGTGCTCCTACCAGAAAGCCTGTTCCTGCCAGGGTTCCTCTCCACCGAGCACAGCTCCTGCCAGGAGCCTGCTNATATTCCCCCTCACCCTGTCTCTACATGCCCTTGTACACAGTCTCTCTCCAGTGTATATTGATAATATACAAAATATATTCATGAAACTATATCTTCTGTTTAAGACAAAGCAAAACCACAGAAGTATAAACACATGCTATCACATTCTATTCTATTCTATTCTATTCTATTCTATNCTGTCCATGCTCTGGTGTGGAGTCCTCATGGGCTGCAGGTGAATACCTGCTCCACTGCTGTCCTCCAAGGGCTGCAGAGTATCAGCCTGCATCACCATGGTCTTCTCCACAGGCTGCAGGGGAATCTCCTCCAGCACATGGATCACCTCCTCCCCTTCCTTCTTCATTGTTGTTGTTGACTACATAGCTGTTTCACAAATTCTCACTCTGCTCTCACAGCTGTTGCATGGTGGTTTTTACCCTTTCTTAAATGCGTTACCACAGAGGTGCTACCGGTGCCAAAACTGATGGGCTCCATTTTGGCCAATGGTGGGTCTGCCCACTTGTGAACTAACTTTAGTTTAATAGATACTTTGTTAAAGCAAAATCTCAGTGTTTTCCTACTCACAAATTACTACCTACTTGTCTATAATGCTACTGTTTCCATGTGAGTATTGTTTCATATCTATGCACATTCATGACATATAAAACCCATTTTTACATATGAGCTGCATTAATATATCCAAAAAATACTTTTTACCTTTAAATATTAAATACTTGAGTAACTCCCATAAAATCAAAGGCTGAACCTTTGGCTTTTCCCTTTCCCATTAGTTTTCTAATCCATGTGAAGTCATGCATCCTATTTCAGTGATTGAATTGGAAATAGGTCTAATATGGGAACTCTTGGCCCTCTAACCAATAGTGAAAATACCTATAGAGAAATTTTGTGGTCTTTTAACTGAGAGAAAACAGTCTACTTTTTTCTAGGCTGCAGACTTTTCACAGATATAATGATTGCTCTTAATCATTAAGTCAATAATTTCTGAATTTCATTTTCTCTAGTATGGTGTATTAGTTGCCCACTGGCCTCACACAAAAAGTTACCTAGTGTTCTCTCAAAATGAAAAGTCACAATGTCAAATATAGTGGAAAATGCATAAATGCCACTTCCCTGAAAACCTTTAGTTAAACAATTTAACTTAGTGACATTTGCTCCAAATGTTTATTTCCCCTTAAATTAATGCAACATTAAATTCTTAGGTGACCATATAACTATTCACATGATGATCTATTAATAATGTAAAAAGTCTTCAAAAAATTAGACTCATTGATTCCTTGTACTACTAGTAAGAGCAAATCAGCAAGTGAGATGACATGAAGTTTCACACAGAAACAGCCACAGACAGATAAAAACAGTGCACTTGAAAATTAATACTTTTACAAACTCCAACACGTTTCTCTATTCCTCTAGAAAGTCAGTGGGTAACTCAGAGTTCTTTTCATTAATCAGGATGGATAAACTCATCAACAGCCAAAATAAATTTCAAGTATTTTGTACTAAGGGGGAACATTCCCTTTTTAAACAAGGGAAAAAACCCAAATGTTCCCTTTATGTATGCTGACATTCAGTATTTTTTTAAAAAAATTGCAAAATTTTTTGGTATGGACTTGTCCCATCAGTTTTGAGGAAAACTTTCAGATCATTCAAATGGGAGTTTCAGTGGAAATTGGTTGTTTTTGAATATTTTCTTAACAAGATCTTATAAGAATTTCAAATTAAACGAAAGCTGTTAAATAGCTTTAGCAGCACTTTTCTGTAATACCAGAGAAGTGAGAGGTACGTATACCCACACAGCTTTGTCAGTTTTCCTTGTCTCTTTGAGTGTTTTCATAAGCCAATATTTTGACTATTTAGGGACGAATTTATCATTCTTGAATATGTTTAGAATTTTTCAAGCCCTTCAAATTTTTTTTACTATTTTTATAAACAAATTAAGTAGAATTAAATGATCTGGTATTTAATTACTAGGAATTTATAATGCAAAAAAAAATCCTGCTTCCATTAGAAAAAAATATTGTTACAAATTCTCAATAAAAAAGATAATCTAGCGTACCAGCTATTAAAGCCCTTCATGCTTGTTACATCCAGACAACTGATCAATTCAAAGCAGAAGATAATCCTTTATGATCTTATATGACCATAGTAATTTTTCATTTCAGTCGCAACGAACATGAATCTTATTTTGTTTTCCTATGGTCCATTTCTTTGGTGCTACAAATATCATGGTCATGATTACTTAATGCCAAGCATGCAGAACAACAAAGGATATATATTAAATAGTTACTATTTTAATATTTACTAATATTTACTATTTACTAGAGATATTGACAAGATGCATAATAAATTTCTAAAGTGCATTAGCATTTTATCTGGTCATTCAGTTATTTACTTTGTCTGATTTTCTCATAATTTATATCATGTCTTTTAGCATGAAACCTTACCAAAAAAATCTGTTGAAATATACAGGCAGATTTTAAATATATAGCAGATGAATTACTGAACTGATATTCCTAATGTGGGTGGAAATACTCCCAATTAGTTTTTATTAGTCTAATTGAAATTGTTGTAAGTTGGAATTTAATGACATATGCCACCATTTTAAACAAAGAATTATTTACTGACACAACAATTACATTTTTTTTTATGATCTTGTATTCCATAATGGTAAAGACTAAAATAATTACTTTTATACAGATAAACTGTTTTCCTCTGATTTTATATATGGAATACTTACAAAATAGAGGAGAAGCACACTCCATTAATCTGTAGTGTTTATGTTGAGGGAGATTTATGAATTACAAACTAAGTAATATTTACTGATATTAGTTAAGGTATGATTGAACAATATATTTCTGAAGGAAATGTACCCAAAAATCATTACACTGTTGGATAAAAGCTTGATAAAACAATTGAAATTTCTAGAGTTTACTTTAATATGTCATGATAAGCCTATTAAGAAGTGAAAAAATCTACTACTTATTAGTTTTCTATTTACAAGTATCATTTCTCACTGGAATTTGAGTACATAGAAATGGGAAGGGAAAGATTCAAAAATAAATTCATAAACCAATCATTTTGCTAGATTGCTAGCCTATTTTCCATAATTTTTGGAACTATTTTGTTATCACAGGTTTAACTTTGACAGTTATACTATACAAAGCCTTTTCTGCAATGAAGAGCGACCAATGGTACCTTATCGTTTCCAAGATTTCTTGGACGCATTCTGGGAAGCCCACTCCAATTGAATTCATTAAGGAAGGAATTCACATATTACATGACCATTAAACCTACATTATGTAGCACTGTTTTTTTAAATCTCTTTTTCTAACATTGTGAGCAACTCATAGCTTATAGGATTCATTGAAAGTTAATAAAAAATATACATAAAATATTGGAATCATTGTTTTTTACATGGCACTCTGAAGAACATCAAAATATTTCCCACTGATGCAATTAAAGTTTCTTAATTGTCTTAGAATACACAAAGTAGCTAGTAAGAGGAAAAATAACTCTTTCCATTTGAAATAAAATGTCCAAATGAACCAAAGCAGACATTTAAAAAAAATATATAATGCAAGTAAATTTTAAAAAATTACAGAGTAAACACAGTGTCATTGTTTGCCCAAGTCAAAGTGATTTTGATCAGTGAGTTGAAACATGATGTCTGGGTGAAATCACCACTACCTTCTTTAGGTCTGCCTTGGAGAAAATTCAGGTATGTAATTCCTTCTCCTGATCTCTCTGCTCATCAAATCCTACTGTGAAAATGTTTTAATCTCGTCCATGGGCCTCAGTCTCCCATAGTTTGGTGTCAGGTGCACATCTTAACAAATTTTAGGCATACTGAGAACAAAGTTCAGCTTCAGCATTCCTGGGGCAACAAAATCCATCTCAGTAGAGTTTGATAATCTCAAGGAGTCTGTTTCACTGTCTCAGAAACTTCCTTATGGCATATTAAACAGCCATAAACAGAGCTGTACACCATCCATAAATACTGCAGTAAAATGAGTTCTACTGACTTTGAGCTGAGACATTTTAGAAAGGGATGACCAAAAAAAGTTGCTCTAGTCCTGAAAGAAAAATGGATCCTCATCAACATCATTGTTCTGTGTTTCACATATACTAAAATAGTTCCTAATCCTGGAAGGACAGTATTTTCATCTTAAAGTATCAAGGTCATTTTCGGGTGTGTATGAATGTGTTTTCCATTTATGAAGTAAGTAAGCTATCTCAAATTTTGTACTAGACTGTAAATAAGAAGGAAAAAACTCAAATCTTAAAATCTGGACTATATTCACCATGATCATCAGTTAACACAATATGTTTGGGAAGACATTTTCTGTACAAGTAAATTAAAACAGAGAAGCTGAACTTCAAAGAAGAACACTAATACCAGGTAAACACAACTGAAAAAGAAAGAAAAAAGCAACCCACAAACTTAAAACTGTTCTGTAAAATGCACAGAAAGCTTAATTTAGCTATTCATGCTATTTTTCGGTCAATCCATAAATTATCCCCAGACCTCGCATTCTTCCAAAAGTTTCACTTCAGCAAAGGTTCTTATAAGCAGGATCTGTATTTCTACGTACTCTTCATTCTGACAGAAGGTAACCTTCAACATGATTTGTATTCAGACAAAATATATTAGCAGGAATGCTGGTTCTACGCCAAGTGTACTATGGCCAAGTGTACTATTTTTAGATATTTCTATTTATAAAAGTCTTCTGTATTATAAATTAATTTTTTATAGTCTGCAAGAAAATGTATTATTCTTCATTATGTAGATATAGAATTGTCGCAGCCAATAAACCAATTTCTCTGTAACTATTCTGAATGCAAATGGCCTCTAGCTGAAGGCTATTATCAGTCAGAATGCAGGAACTTATGTAAACACTATATGATCATTATAAAAACTGATTATGCCATTTGATATATTCTGATGGGCCACTGCTCTGAGAACTCTGCACCCATAGTCCCCAAAGTTGTGTCTGTTTTGTTCCCTGTCACTGTACTGTAATCCCACTAATGCCAAGAGGCTAAACAAAACATAATATAAACATACACTCCTGCATCTTTACACAATTTCCCATCAACATTAATCAGAATAACCTATTTTCAGTTACTAACAAGGGCACCAACTTGCACTGTTAAGAGTAATATATGATGAACACTCAGATGAGTGTAGCAGTGTGCATTTTGGGGTTTTCTAAAGTTCTGTATGTTTTTGTTATTTGTTCGTTCCAATAACCCCTACCCCAAAACCCCGTGGTATCTCCCTGGTGACAGACATTGACAATCACCTTGTGAAGACATGGAAGATTCTGGGAAAGATGCACTGCAATTCGGTCAGGTACTCAAGTACACACCTTTTTCATTGTTCTGTTAAGTATCCCTGTTCGGAGTCACACCCTTTCGCCCCCTCCTTTAGTTCTAAGTTCTCCCCTGCTCAGGGTACGCCCTGAGTACTTAAGGGGAGAACAGAGGGCCAGAGCTCACTTCTGTACGTGGCAGTTCCCTGGAATAAAGCCTGGTGAAACCCACGTAAAGAGTCCACTCTTTCTTCCACGCCGCTGACCACGCTCCAGCCTGAGGTTCAGACCCACCTAACATCAAAGGTACAAGGCTGTACCCTTCACATGCGGACCGGTGAGACAACTTGCCCGTAAAGCTGCACCGGACACCAGCAGATGAGTAAATGTTGCTGTAAATGTTCATTTCTTCTAAAATAAGTAAGTAAATAATCTATATTTGTAAAGGAAGACAGAGTAAGAGCTCACCATCAATGTTTCCAACAACATGCCTACACTGCCTATACATCAGCTGAAACTGAGAGGAATAACTTTTCATGATCAGTTGTATTGGGTTTGCATGCTGGGTTCTGGTAGCAACAGGGGAGCTACAAGGGTGGCTTCAGTGAGAAGTTGCCATAACCCTCCCCTGTGTCCAACATAGCCAATGCCAGCCAGCTGCAGGATGGACCCACCACTGGCCAAGGCTGAGCCCATCAACAATAGTGGTAACATCTTGGGATTAACAGATTTAGGAATGGAAAAAGTTGCTGTGTGGAAAGTAGGCAGAGATGAAGAATCTGTATAAGAGTGCCAAAATATGCTTAAAAATAAAGGCCAAGACCAAGACCTGGAAAGCAGGAGACAATGAGACAGCACAAGGAACCACAGAAGAATGAAGGGGGTGATAGAGCTGCCAGACATGAGACTGGACTAAAACTGGATGGTTTAAAAATCTGGGGCAAGAAAAGTGGGCAGGGGAGGGAAGTTGCACTGAAGTATTGTAGGAAGGGGGCAAAAGACTAGCCTGTCATTTCTTTTAAGTGCAGGTAACAAGTAATTTGCAAGTTCCCGTAAGCTAACAAGCAATTTGCTAATTCCCATATGAAGCTGTTTGAGAATGAAAAGTTCCTTTAACACAACAATCTATTCTGAGGGTGAAAAACAAATGCACCTGTGTAAACAATAAGATTTGTCCCATGAGAACCGACAAAGGAAAAATGTAAATGTATCTAAAGAGAGAAAATTTGATAGACATACATAATAGCCCTTACTGACCAATGAACTGAGTTTCACTGTACTGCTCATCAATTAAGTTTATCACAGTGCCTTCTGATATATTCTGTAAGTATAAGCTTTGTGAGTAATAAAGGAGCCTTCTGAAAACTTTTACCGTGTCAATCTGTGTGTCTTGGCTGCCTCTACAACAACGAAGTATTAAAAAATAAAGAAGCAGAATTGATTGAGCTGAGGTCATCAAGGTCAGAAACATATTATGAAATGGAAGATGTAACAGAGGCATAATCAGAAAGTGTCATAAGGAGGTACTGGATTGACAAGCAGCTGGTAGACAGGAAGATATGAGTCTAGTCAAATTGGAGCGGCAAAGACAGCATAAAGAGCTGGAGAAACAGGTACACTCTGCCTTTTCTGGAGGGTACACTCTCAGGAAGCAAGGCTGGGACTGGATCCTCCCCACTCAGTTCCACCTCCAGCCGATGGAGGAGACTTAGACAGAAGCATTCTACAGCCTCCAGGTGGTGGGTGACTTGCTGTAAAGTTATTGAATCATATTCTCTTCTAGGAATAATTAAAAAACTGAGATGACTTTTCAGCAGTAAACTACATTCATAACCAAATGAAGGATTTTATTAGTACGATTTCACCCAGCTGTCAGCTATGAGTGCAATGTGTTCGGTATTGGTGTCCCCTATTTGCTGCACCTCCAAGCCTCATCCTACAAAGAGTTATAGAAAAAAAGAGTTGAAAGTAACAACCTGTGAGAGTGTAATTACTGGGAGATGACATGCTTATAGAGAGATGTTTCAAGGTAGAGAACAATGGACAATGAAACAACTGGATTTTAGAGCAGCTAGGAGAATATGGAGAATGCATATTGGAATGGAGTAAAAATCATGGATTCTTCTACAAATTTTGAATAAAAATCACTGTTTTTTATAATTTGAATTGGGGAAAGAATATGCAATTTTTTTGTTGTGGTTTAAAACACAGCCCCATACAAGCTACTGTAAAGAAAATTAAGTATATCCCATCCATAAGCAACACATTCTTCCATCGTTTCCTTTGTAGTATTTTTTAAAATTTCATTTCTACGTTACACTAATATCCAGCAATTTTAGAAGAAGGATAAGAGGAAAAAAGGTGTTAAGCCAATTGTTTTGCTGTAGAAATGACATTAAGGTATGCAAAATATGTATTAATTACTCAAAAAGGACTCACAGGTTTCACTTAGGTTTATTTTTGGTAATTATTGAGAGGTGAAATGGGAAAACTTAGAGTATGAGATTGATGTAATTAAAGATAATATAGAGTTGATGGGGAATGCTTAGGCATGGCTTCTTCCTTCCATTTTTTTAATCATGTGAGTAGTCAGCGCATGCCTTGTAACTCATTTAAATATTTAAAATTAAAAGTACCCCATATTTAAATATTTGTTCATAATAGGACATAACAAATGATGATGCTTTATATTCAAATATGAAAGAGCAACAAGATTTTTTTTCTCTTGTGGAAATTTGTTTGAATAAAACGCTAATAAAACTCACTGCCAAAATTTCATTGTCATTGTTCTTCTCCAGAAAAAAGATTTCACACAATTTCTCAATTTTTGCAAGTTTTCAGCTAAACAAAGTCACTTTTTATAACCAGGATGATATATTAACAAAACCCAAACTGCTTAGTTGTGGCTTTAATTTTTTCTCACAGGGTTCTGTATTTCCATATTTGAGTGTCCTCTTCTCAAGAGTGTGATGCACAGTTTAAGACTGATGAAGACTGAAACCAAGATAATTTTATCTACAGCACTATTTTATCATTTGTGTATGGCAGGAAATGTTTTTTTTTTTTTTTTTTTTTCATGGCATTGTCTGTGGTGTGGGACATTCACTCCAGAGCTGGACTCAAGATCCCTTCCAACTCAGAATATTCTGTGGTTCTGTGAAGCACAAACAAGGACAGAGGGGAGAGGAAGAGTGCAGTGTGCCTTGTAAAAAGCTGATAGTCAAGTGACTTCACTACAAATGAAGTAGATGTACAGGATGTGTTGTCTGTATTGCTTATAAAAGAGGCTGCAATACTAGCAAACTGATTCTGGCTTTTTCCCTTGAAACCAAAATAATTGCAGAGGGATTTCACCAATATTTTAAAGACAACATTTTTTCAGATGCACTTTTGAAACATAAGTGGTCCCAATTCTCTCCTGATTTAACTTGCCATAACATCATTGCAGTCAATTGGTTGATTTACATCAGTAGAAGACCTGGCTCATTTCTTGTCACTCAGTTTAAGATCAATTCACATATAAATGTGTAGTGGTGTGGTTCTTAATAGTTTTAATATTGTGCTGTTAAAGTGGTCTGTCCCATGTACCCCTTTGTTACTCCCTATATGGTTTCTCCTAAATTACAGTTTTATGTCAATCAGTATGTTACATAACCTTGGGACCTGTCCGTCACTTCGGGGCCTCTCCCTGCATCCAGAAAGTTCCAGGGAGAGCATCAAGTGATTGGACAGGACCCCAACTTCCCCCTCCTACTGTTCCTTGGTTTGCTGTAATGTCTGTCTGTTACCTACTGAGCCACCCCCCTGGGAGCCCTGATAGGTCTGGCAGTGAACCCATCCCTTAGTTCCTCCCCCAAATATAATCTGCTGTACCAGAGTGTTATGTGCTCTGTTAAGGCTGACAATCTGGAGGTGAGGTCTCTTCTCATGGATTATCAATAAACTTCAGTTGCTGTCCCCTTATCAGAGTCTGCCTTTGCTTCTCGTCATTGCTCACTCCTTGCTGGCAGAAAAGGCTCCACAGGATCGGTGAGGTTCCCCAGGGTACCA
>VXBB01024416.1:43895-70175 GCA_013399915.1 Illadopsis cleaveri
ATATATAATTATTCAATATATGGTATTCTTTCAGTTACAAAATCAAACTAACAAAAAGCCCTCAGAAGCAGTCGTGAAGTATATCAAAACACAAAATATACTGATATTTTTAGGTAGACCATTTCAGGACCTTTCTTCTTTTTCAATTAAGTTTCATAAATTAATACTTTTATTAGCTATTTTTTAAAATAACTTTTTCATTTGATTAACAATAATTTAGAAACTACTTTCACCAATCTAAATAAGAAATTAGCTGAAATTGATTCTTCCCCATGAAGAGTTTCAATGACTGAGAAAATTCCACTAAGAGCTGTTAAGTCCTTATCAGGTTTCCTGCCAAACCCTAACAGCAATATTCTCATTTTGTATTAAACTATTGATTCCCATGCACTGAAAGGCTGGTCATGACCCCTATAATTATGACAAAAGATTATCCTAGTATTTTGCCCAAAGAAAAGAAAATATGAAAATAGGCTTTCAGAGAATAACCTAGCTTCTGTAAAAATCTTTATATTTGCGTGTATTCAGAATATTTAGTTTCTGAGAGTATGAAGAATGATGCCTAGTTTGCAAGAATAGATCAACTTTGAATTGAACGTTACACAGTGTATGTGTAATTTTTTTTAACTTTCTCATTTGAAGATAATGGTGCTCTCACAACACTTGGGAATGAAAGTATCTTAAGTTTGTTCAGTTGATATGACTGAAACATACTTGTTGTGGATTTTAAGTTTTCTAGGGATAGCAGGACACAGTGTACTATGCCATGGATAGAAAAAGACAAAGGAACCTCAACAGCTCAATTAGATGACTCTTCTGTTCTAGATTAGTAACATAGATACAGATACCGTTGCCAAGAAGTTATGGGGAAGACCCACTTCCCAGAGGTAAGCAGTGGAAAAAAATAATTGACGTTGATTTTGGTCAAGAACCAACCATGGTAAATGTGCTTCTGGAACAGGAAGTTTTAACATTTTGGGGAAAAAAGAAAAAGAGAAAAAATATTTAAAAATAATATTTAAATAATATTGATAAAATAATATTTTCATAATTAATAATTTATTAATTTAATAGTCATATTAAGAGATTAATATTTATCTAGTTTCCATTCAATCAATAGAATTCCTATTCTAGCAGGGAATTAGGTGAAACGTGTTCTAAATTCCAGCATAGAATACAGATCATTCCTGGGGAAAAATAAAAACCAAACAATCTCGCAACAAAACACAGCTTCACCAAAAGCATCTTGTCACTCAACTTCAGTCCTTTTACTGATTGCCGAAGTCAAATCCCACTTATTCCCTTTAATAAAATATATAGTTAAACCAGAAGATACTGAAACCAAAAAACAGCTATCCATCAGCCTCAATAACTTTGTAAGATCTGTACACGATGAGTAGTTCTCCATTTGCTGTAAAACAAAATTTCCAATGGCATAAAGGGTTGTTGTTTGCTTTTTTCTTTATTTTCCAGAAAAATAAACATTTTTATGAAGAGAAGACATAGGAGACAATCATAACAATATATTGTCATATATTGTCAAAGGATTTTTGCCATTGCTGAACAAAAAGTTCACAATTCTGGGGTGTAGTTAACAGACTCTCAGGTACTAAGCTGTCTTCTATGTTATTTCTAATGGAAATACTTTATGCATCTTGTTACTCTATGAATATTTTTGTGCCATTTTTTCTCTTTGATAATGTGTTCTAGAACATTCTATAAATATTGTTTCAATAATATTTGGCTTCATGAAACCCTGAAGATGAAAATGTGTACAAACCATTAACTTATCTTACGCTTAAGAAAAGACCAGAAGGTCCTTTTCAAAAGCAACTAGGATTTTTTTAGATTAGACAAAGCTTATAGAGGTGGTTCATTATGAATCCCCTGCATTTCAAGAGCAAAATATTTATTAAGCATGTCAGCAAATATGAAAAAATTATGTGAATTTTCTGCTAATATCAATTCATAATCATATAATTATTTGAAACTCACTGTTGCTCTTACAAGAAAAATAATAATCAGCATTGGACAGACTACTAAAGAAGGAATAGAACATATAAACATACCAACTAGTTGTCAAATAGTTCAGAGGAGTGCTAATTAAAGTTAGGAGTACTTACAGACCACTTTTATTATTTAATATTTTATTTTATTAACTAAAAAGAATTTGAAATTATTAAGCAACATTATGGGTCTTAATTTATGGTGGGGAATAGAAGAGAACAGGAAAATCCCAATGATAAGGTGAAAAACTTGAGTGAAGCAGTTAGAACACTGACATTTCACACAGAATACCTTCATAAAGATGATATTTTCTTTCTTTTGTAGCAAAGCTATCAGCATTTGAAATAATAAATATTCAAAGATCATTTAAGTTTCTGGAAATGCCTTTTTGGATTTACAGAATGCTATAGATTTCATTAATGGTCATGAAGCAATAGCTATTGTGGAGACTGAGCTATTCTGTGACTTTGTCATAAATAACACTGAAAGAAAGACATTGAGCGGTTGGAGCAAGTCCAGAGAAAGGTGAAGAGCTGTGGGAGGGTTTGGAGCACAAGTCTGATGAGGATTTAGCCTGGAGAAAAGGGGGCTCAGAGGTGATCTTGTCACTCTCTAAAACTCGCTGACAGGAGGGTGTAGCCAGGTGGGAGTTGGGCTCTTCTGCCAAGTAGCAAGGGGTAGGTCAGGAAAAACGGCCTCAAGTTGCATCAGAAGAGATTTAGATTGGACATTAGGAAAAACTTTTTTCACTGTCAGAACTGTCAAGCCTCTTCCAGGAACAGGCTGCTCAGAGAATGGTATAGTCATCGTTCCTGGAGGTAGTTAAAACACATGTGGATGTGGCACTTGGGAACATGATTTAGTGGTGACCTTGCCAGTGCTGGAGGAATGGTTACTCTTGATGGTCTTAAGGGTCTTTTCCAACCTAAATCATTCTATGATAAGAAACAGGGCTAGATCATCTTCTTTATCTATATATCAATATAGATCTTTATCTATAGATATATAGCTCTCTAAGAGATCAAAAAAATTNACTTTTTTCACTGACAGAACTGTCAAGCCTCTTCCAGGAACAGGCTGCTCAGAGAATGGTATAGTCATCGTTCCTGGAGGTATTTAAAACACATGTGGATGTGGCACTTGGGAACATGATTTAGTGGTGACCTTGCCAGTGCTGGAGGAATGGTTACTCTTGATGGTCTTAAGGGTCTTTTCCAACCTAAATCATTCTATGATAAGAAACAGGGCTAGATCATCTTCTTTATCTATATATCAATATAGATCTTTATCTATAGATATATAGCTCTCTAAGAGATCAAAAAAATTTAAGAGAGAGAGAGACGGAAGGAATGACAAACAAAGCAGAATTCTAAGGACAATACGGCGTTTGACATGGTACAGAAATTCCTGGTGCTGGAGTTTGCAAATCATAGAGCAAAGAAAGAACCCATCACAGCACAAGAAAGACATTCTGGATAATGGCAGCACAAACATAGACAGAAAATTGTCATAAATACGGACAGAGTTTGCTTTAGCAGTGCCCCAGTGGAGATTTTACTTCAAGCACCAGTTTCAGGACTTAATAACCCAGAGCCAAAAGGAGAAGTAAGCATATTAACCTTTCCTCAGCAATAAAAGCTGGACTAAAAGAACGTACAGGTGCAACTTATTTCTAGATTTAACTTTTGATTGTTTTGGTTTGGGTTTTTTGTTGGTTTTTTTTTTCTTTTTTTCTGATAGAAAATCTCAGTATCTAGTGCCCAAAGCAAAAAGATTTGTGTTCTAGTACTCCGTTTCAAATTATCAATATGGATGCTTTGATATTTTTCTAAAATTTTAGGTCTGAAAATCATGTTCATTCCTTTCTACCCCCAAAACAGTACAACAAACCTTTACAAATAGTTATTACACCCTATTTCACAAAACCCCAAAAGCTGATTTACAGTCTCTTTACAGGACTATATCAAATCATACCTGACAGCAAGAGAACAGTTACAGAACTCCTACAGACACAGCTGGTTAGTGCAAAGTATCAAGATAGTCTTGACAAAAATGCACAATATATTACATAATTTTTACTTTGTTAACTAACCTGAAATATTGCTATTAAATAAATACAGATATGAATAGCTGAAATTAAATTAAAGACGCTTCATGCTGTTCCCAGGTTGACACTCAACATGGATAAAATCAAAGAGAATTATTTTTTGTCAAGGACAGGATAATAGAATTTACAGCTAACCACACTAGTCATAAATTCCAGTTCTTTACGTTACAGTTTGCTCAGCTACATACTCTTCAACACAGTAGTGTATAAAAGTCAACATGATGATGGCTGCTTGAAATTTTTGACCAATGAGTCCTTCATAGCTTATGCACATTTTTAAGAAGTGGAAAAATATAGTACTGTGATTTTTTTTATAAAGCACCAATCTGGTTTGTAACACAGCTGAACTGACTAACATGGATCCAGATTTCATTTTGAAACACACAGCAGGTCACCTCAAAATTTAATTGATTCAGTTAAAGAAATCCAGGGGCTAAAGTCATTATGACTGTATCCATACTTTTCAAATTAGTTTTATATATATCCATTTGGGATTATCATTTCCTGCAGACTTCCTTATTTTTCATGGTGGACTTCACCTAAATGACAATAAATTTTATACAAAAAGAATGGATAAACAATACTTAGTTTAGAAAATAATGACAAGAATAAAAAAAAATGGTAATTTGAAAGAATAAAAGACATTATCCTTTAGGGGTTCTTTTCCTTTTATTCTCAGTCTGTATCTGTCAGAAATTGTATTGCAGACCTAACCTTTGGTAGGTTGAGAGGAATCCCTAATAGCCTTGAACAAAGTTCAAGGAGGAAAGAAATGTTTTGCAAATGGTATATTCATAATAATCTCTATCAGTCAAATTTCTATAAATTGCTGTTGTCAGCTGCAGCTGAAAATAAACACATCTGTTTCATACTTATTTTAGTCAATCACCTAAAATCTTGACAACAGAATGAAAAACTTCCCCCACATTAAAATTCCCCCAATATTAAAATCAACTCTATAACTCTAAGAACATTAGGAAACCTTCAGTCATTTGAGGAGCTATTGAATTAATATCGTGGCCAGATTTAATAATTTATTTCAAGTTCTACTTGTCACTGTACTAATTACTTCCTTTAAATCATGGAGAACAAAAATAATACAGCTATAAATGTATCTGTGTTGCAAAATACAAATAATTTAATAAAAATCATATAAACTTTAGAGGGAAGAAGAAAATGCTTGACCTTCCATCTCAATTTTTTTGATCATGTAATTCAATTTATTATCATAAGCATGACTTGGCTTCAGTTCCAGGAAGAATTTGAATACCGTGTAGCATCTTCACTTTAAGGCAGGGAAGAAACAATCATTTTAGTACAGTACTTTCTTTTTAAGTAAATTTCTTAAAAAGTCATGAATTTAGGAAGCAGAGAAAATAGAAGTTCAAGTAGTTGAAGGCACACAGTGCCCTAGTTTTGAAGCCTGTTTATAAATCTTCACAAAACATTTTAGTCAAAGGAAAGGCATTACTGTGTATTGCATGTAATATTTTTTTATTTCTACGTTATTGATTTTAATAATTTGAAAATAAAAATACAGTATTTCAAAAAGGTTTTGAGAAACACAAACTAGTACATTAGTCCATAATAGATTTATCTTTTCTGTAAAAAAAACCCACCCACCCACAAAAACTGCCTTGGAAAACAACTGATTCCTCTTTTTCTTGAAATTAGGATACATAGATCACCCTGAAGTCTTATTCAAAATCAGCCCAATTATGTGCTCATGGATATAACATCGTGCCAGAGATTGCCTGCAAAAAGGTGTATGAGGAAGACAGTAAAAAATGGCAATTGAAGGCAACCTCTGGCTCATAAAAACACCCATTTCCAGCTTCTCATAGAAGTGAGGTGACATAATTTTTGTTGAAACTGCAGCCAGTTCAAGACCCTTCTCATATATCTATGAAAAGCAGAAGTCAGTACTGTGATATATAAGCACACCTTATGACATAGGCCAAAAAATATTAAAATAGAAATATTTATCTCAGTACTGGTCAGATTTCTAATATTTCCCCCAGTAAAGGAGCATTAACATTTCTGTTGTGCTTTGGTTAACAATTTAACTTTACTGTCTGTGATGAAACTATGTTTTCTGCTTTGCAAAGGGTGTCTGCTGGTTACTTAACCTTTCAAATTGCTTTGTGATTTTTGTATGAGAAGTGCAATTTTTGAGTAATGCAATAAAATGATAACATTAGATTTATCTCTGTTCTCACCTCCAGAAAAAAAAATAATCCTAAGATGTATTTGTCTTTGCCTTTCATCATGGTTTTCAGAGGTAAATTTTTCAGGATTGTGAGTATCAGGTAAACATACAGCAACTGCACAAGAGAACACAGAAGCAATGTAGCTTTTCAGTTGCTGTCTATTAAAATAGGACTTATTTAGCTCCATAAAGATACTTGTATCTATACAGTATTTTTGCGTCGGTATTCACTGCAAAGTATCTCTACAGCATTTTCTTCCATGTTCATTTAATGATTATTATTTATTATTTCTGTTAAGTGTTGAACAAATTAATGGAAAAGGTAGAATTCTAAGCTTTCTGTACTGTACAGCCAACAAATGTGAGAGGCCTATTCTTACATTTTTGCCATTCAACCAGTGCTTAAACTCTGAATTTATCTTAAGAAAGACAAATGTGAAAAGTGTCAAATAGCATTTTTAATTCCTTGGTATTCAACTTTGTTTCAAATTTTAGCCTCATTTCACACTATTTCCCATAGATTATGTGAACATATTATTTTCCAGTTTTATTTGCAAACATTAAAATTCTTCAAGTTAGATTATATTCATATACAGAAGCAAAGTTAAAATCAGCTTGGATATCAGTCCTAAAAAGCCAAGAATTTTTATCAAGGAACTAATGGATAAAAGAAAATGGTAATAATTTTGTAGCTTCATTTTAATATAACAAATGCAGAAGATTGATAAAACAGTACTGTTCCATTTTATCTGCACATGAATTAAGCTGTATGAATCCAAAGAAGCCAAGTAATATAAACAGAAACTGTTAAAACCAAACAAGCACACAGGATGTACAATCAATGAAGTAAACTTCTATAAAACCAAAGGCCTTATAACCAAGGAAAAGAACACTTATTCCCCAAAGTATTCAGAAGTGATCACCTGCAGGAATAGTGTATTTCGTCTCATACTTGTTTTCATGTATCTTTAGGCCTAGGGCCATATCAAATGCCACTGTTTTAGAATTTTATTCCAAATATGATTATATATTTTGAATATCTATATTCCAAAAATATTATATATAATTATATGTATTTTTAAATGCTTCATTTTATCAGTTTGCGTGTTATCTCCTTTTTGGACTTCTTTAAACAAGTATCTCTCTAACTAAGAATGCTGACATTTGCAGCGTAAGTATCAATCAGAAAACTTTGAGCAACCTGTATCTCAAAGAGATTTTGTATTAGGATACATTGGACCACTTAAAGAACACACAGGCCAATCTCTGTCTTCATTGCTGCTACCACAACCCCAAAAACATCACCAAACCTTAGAAAAGGCTTGTTTGGTCTATTACTAGGAGGATGTGGAATTTCTCCCTTCAGCTTATTGTTTCCCAAGGCATTCAAGATATTGCTACATAAAATTCACAAAACGTTCCACAAAATGTAAGGACTTCTCTTGTAGTTCTCATGTACAAGATTGACAGACTGTCTCTTGCTCCAAGTGGAGCTGTAGCTTACACCTTGTATTTCTGTGAGCAGCAGAGGAAGGAAAAGCTGAATACTACAGCAGGATTTTTTTCACGTAGCTGGAGTAGACTGAGAGATCTTGTACCACCACTTTGTGTGCTACTGCTTTTCCAGGAAAGTGTGTATGGATTGCAGAACCACTTCCCCACACACTGAATTTAATCAGTTTTTTTTTGAGAAATAGGCAGAGAATGAAAGGGAACAGACTTATAAAACAAAAGCAAGAAAAGAAATAACTTCTAAATGCCTTTTCTTTCCTCAATTCCTTCCCTTTGTTTTCACTAATAAGTTGTTTAATTAAACTTTTGCTTTTTTCTCTGCACAGCCATTTTGTTCCTAGGACTCTTTTAGAATTAAGATTTACTTTGGACAAGAGGCTAATGAGTCTGGCAGCAGTATTGTAATTCTGTGTGGAAATGACAGAAGACATTGCTTCCACAATTAAACAGACCAAGTTTCAATACCTGTTTACACAATCACTTTCATTACACATCTGAGAAATTTGGTTCCCTATGTCCATATGAACAAACCTCATCTTCTGCATATAGAGAAATTCAGGACTCCCCAAAAAGTAGCTATCAGGTTCATCCATCTCCTGTTGAATTAAAGTGCTCACAGACAAGAACAAAGTGTTAATATAGGGAACAAAGAGCTTTAGGGCAAGGTTTTGATAGGAAGGAGGAGGAAAGGGAGAAACCAGTCCCTGTAATACTATATTAGGCAGAAATAAATAAAACCACTCAGGATATTGAAATACCTCAATCATGTAGGCACAGACTTGGCAAACATCACTATGCTAAAGGGCCAATAAAACAAATAATTAGCTTGAAATCAGCCAGGATTTAGTCAGAGTCTTTAAAGTAAAAGGCATACTTAATTATCTTATTTCATCAATAAACTGTGATTATATTTTTTTAGTTTTCCTTATCCATGAACATATAATGTGAGATTATCCCTGGTGATTCATGTGAGTTACTGCAAAGCTATTTTTTTGATGCTAATATCCTTAGTACATTCCAAAATCCAGTAGTATTAGGCTTAATTTTCTTTCATTTTACCATGTTCAACCTAAGATGATGTTTCATAGATTTCATCTTTGAACACAAAAATCAATCATTTATGTAGTATGTTAAAGGTTACATGTTGTTCCTTAGGTCACTACAATTCTGACAACAATTAAGTAACAATAATGTTAGCTTTTCCATTGCCTGTTATTTTTTACTAAGTAGTATATTCTGAGGGCATTTATTACATTTAAATTCATTGGCTTAAAATACTCTCTAGAGACTGATTTTTAAAGTAATATGCGTATTTCCTGTGCACAATTGTAAAGAAACACTGCCCTCTTCTGTCAAACCAGGATTAATTTCCGTAGAGACTTGCTTTAATTTGAAAAACCAAACTGGATTAGAACTGATTAAAAATGCTATTTTTTAATAGAAATAAGATTATATGCTATGTTCAAATAATACGTTTGAAAATGTTAATTTCCTTTTATGGTTCTTTCTACTCAATCAGTAAAATCTCTTTTCCTCAGTTCAAAAAGACATTTAAAAACCCCTAAAAAATGGAGATATACATCAACAGTTTTGTTTCATAAACAAGCACATCAAATTCTACAGTTACTTTCTTGTGTGAGTGGATCTGCTTATGATAGAAATTTCATAAATCCAAGTTCTAATTTTTCCTTCTTTAGAGATTTATGCTTTGTGATCTCTGATTATTATTGTTGTGTTATTTTGGCACCTTTATCCATTTAGCTACATTTTTTAATATTTTGGTTTTTAGAGCAGAAGAGGAATACTTAATATCTTAATATTAGGTGCAAACCTAATAGCTTTACTAACATTTGAAAATGGAACAATATTAACTTTTAAATAAAAGCAATATTTAATTTTTAAAACAATATCCTTCACCTGGTCTGCCTAGAATATTCACTGTCTAAAGTGTGCTTCTGACATCAGAATAGAAAACCTACTCTGTGGGCCTACTAGATCATTTAACTAACATAGTTATCATCAAAGTGATCAACACAGAGAGTAAAAGACATCCTCACTGCTTTTGCTAAGGAAAATAAATTTACAAAATAGCATTACACATTAAATCCTGTACCTAAGATACCGCTTAAAAAACACATGAAAGATAAGACAATAAGGAAAAATTCAGTCAGGTTTCACAAGGATTTATAAACTAAAATCTATAGGGTTTTTTATATACGTTTTCCTCTAAAGTGGTTTCCCTTCATTATTGAATTAAGCTAGTTTTGATGGCATTTGTATCCCATTCCTTCAAAGACTTTGAATTTAACTTTACTTGGTAAAACTTTTAAGACATAACACTTTGGTTTAAGGTATTCTAACAAAGCACCTCATTGCCTCCAAGAGAGTTATTTTCCATGAACTGGACCTTTCTGCTGATGTGCGCAAATATTGCCAACTTCAGGATATTTTTAAAAAAATTTAAATAAAATGTGACAAACACCAAGTTTTGTGCCAAAATATTTAAAAACTACACAAAGGCATCATAATTCAAATTTCAAAATAAACCCTCCACATTATATCATCTTTTCTGTAATGGTTAATATTCATGCTGTAATTATGAATTTGAACTCCTTTTTAAAAAATTATAAGCAAATTATATTAACTGAATGCCCATTTAAGTACATAGTTTCAAACTAGTCTAATATGAACCCACAGGAAACCTATTTCAAATGTGTTTGGCTTTTAGTCTCATGTTTACTTCCCAAAGTTTTTAGATAAGTAATTTCAACCTATCTAAAATGTATGAAAAAAAGTGACAGAATTTTCCTCCTACATTTTTAGGATGTAACAGTAAAAAGCTGTATCTTTTGGTTGTCTCCAATTGCCCTGCAGATTACAGACTCTCAGAGAATTCTACAGAGAATAAATATAGGACAAAGTGTTTTATTTTTGTGGTTTATCTCTTGCTGTTCTCAGCAGGGAGTGGGACTGTATTTTACCTCTTGTCGTTTCATACTGCCATTCAATGCTGGATCTAAACACTCCTTCCCTCCCACTGCATCATAGGATTATAGTGGTACAGAGCATAAGGTTTTGAAAACTAATGCTGAAAATAATTGCATGTAATGTTTCAAGGTTTCTGAAGTAGAAAACCAAGAGTATTACAGTCAGTATTCCTGGGGAACAAATGCCATCTTTCATATAGTGCATGTCAGCATTTTTAAGCTTTAAAAAATACTAGAATTGTAATTTTATGAAAAGCTATTCCTTTAAACATACTCCTTGAGGAATATATTTGGAAGAACAGAAAAAACAGGAGAGAAGAACAAAAAAATTAAAGACTGGGAAGTCATATCAGCAAAAGGACAAATATACATATTTTGACAATGCAATTTTTTTTAGACAAGCTTTTATGAATAAAGACTGTGGAATTGTAATACTTGCTAATAAAAGAAATGGTTTTGAAAAAACCAGAAGAAATATGTATATAGTCACAGAAACAGAGAAAACTAACATTGAAACAGTGAGACGAGACAGCTGCCAGTAAATTCATAAAGCCTTAGACTCGAAGAGGAAAAATTACTTAGATATTTGAGGGATTAGAGAGCTATAACACTTTCAATAGGTAGTTGGGATTAAAAACAAACAAACAAAAACAAAATAAAAACCAAACAAACAAAAAACCACAAACAAACAAACAAAACCAACAAAAACCAGAAAAACCCAAACCAACCAAACAGAGTTATGCTTCCAGGTTAAAAAAGCAAGCAAACAAGGATATGTCCAACTTCTATTATTTAACCAAATCTTATCCATTGTAGGAAAGGCCAACAGGGTAAAAAAAGTGCATGAAAGGCAACAACAACAACAAAACAAAAAGACAAAACAAAACAAGCAAAAAAAACCCCTCACAGAACAAGAGATCGTGCCCTTGTCAGATTTAATAAAATGCCTGCTATGAGTTTCAGTAAAGTCGCTCACCAGTGTGATAAGATTTGAGGTGTGATTGAAGTTTTTGTTGTTTCCCTGCTCTTAAATGTCAGACTAAAGCAACAGAGAGGCCCACTTCTGACAAATAGGCAAACTGGAGGATAGACGGTTAGGCTGACTATGTAACAAGGAAGAGTTTGCAATTGCAGTCCTTTCTCATCAATTCCAGGCCTTTACAAAGCACAAGATTCAGCACAATGGCAGCATGCAAATGTAAAGTCACTATTTTTAATTGGTCTCATTAAATTATTGCATCACAAAGATCATCCTTTCAGTACTTATTAAATATTGACTTGCAAAATTAATTGAAATATTCCTGTAAGTTTTCTTAATAACTTGAAAATATTGATACTAATAAAAATTATGAATGGTTTTAAACTAAGTCATTTTTTTCTAGATTGCCACAGGACTGCATATTTTTTTCCCCCATTAGAATTTCTAATCCAGAACTGCATTAAGGCAAATGCATACAGCATTTTGCTCAGGAAAGCTCCTAACCATTGAGAGTAACTAGAATACAAACAGCAAGACATTTCTTGGTCAATAACATGTTAAAAAAAAAAATAAAATAGTACTTGGTTTAAAAGTTATACACAGATTTTAATAAGTGTGAAATGTCCATTTATCTTTATTTGATCAGTGTATGGTTTTGTTGCTTAAATGGTCAAAGAGTTTAATTTTCCAGTCATAACTTGTTGTAATTTGAAAGACAGGTGTCTGCCAAAGAAGGTGGGAACCTCCCTTGGAATGGAAAATGCGACTCCCTTCCCTCCAGATTATTATAATTTACAGTTCTTTACTTATATATATATATATACACACACAAACATAACAAGGCAGACAGCAACAGCAACAACAAACAGAAAATCAGTAACAGCCTTCTCTTGGCTGCCGGCACTTTCCCCTTCAGTGTAGTTTTGGTCACTGCCATTAGGGGCGCTGTTGGCTCCTGGCCAGGCTGGCCAGGTGCGATGATTCCCCTGCGGCTGCAGGGGGCGCTGTGGCATGAGCTCAGCCATCCTTCCATGAGTGAGCCAATGGGAGAGAGAGAAAAGGGGATTCCTTTACAAACTCACGTCAGGAAGCCGATCTTGGTGCCCTTCTGGATGGCAAAATGGACAGTTGCAGGAGCTGGCTGGAAGAAGAGCAGCCTGGAATGGCAGAGGTGGGCACACCCGGGGTGACAAACAAAATGTAGTAGAAACTCCGTAGCCATAGCAGGAGCCACGGGATGTCCTGGTGGGCAGGTGCTCAGTTAAAATATAGCAAAAAACCTGATGCAGCGGCAGAAAAACAGTGGGGCTGGGCAGTGGCAGCCAGGCTTCCACAAACAGCCTGGACACGCTCCTTTGAAATGCGGGGAGTGGATTGGTGTCCTGGGTTTTCCCTTGAGGCACCCAAGGAGATGGTGAGTAATTTCCAGATAGATCAGATGTTCTGTAAGGTCCCAGTTTCAATGGCTGCTCTTACAAGCAAAGTCTCACTCATGGTAGAAGTAGCAAAAGATGGAATTCCATGGTAGCAGCAAATTCATCCCACAGTAACCACAGACTGGCCATCTCCCCTCTGATCCGAGAGCAAGAAAGAACGAGGAGCTGAGCCCAGACCCCATGACCCCTCAGCCAGAATCTCAGGGTATCTCTGCTCTTCTAAATAGAAAGCCCCCCAGCTAAGAGAGTAGCCAGCTGTACTCTTCCCCCGCCTTCTCCATGTGGAAGAAGGGATTACAGGCGACCTCGCCCCTGATGAGTCACAGCTGTCTTAATTACCCAAAAGACCCTCACCCCTGCTGAGTCACAGCTATATACAATAAAGGTAAGTGTGGTTAAAGGGGTGGGTTAGCTGGTCAGGGGAGGATCCCTGACTAAGAAGAAACCAAAGGTACTGAAGGAGTTATCCAGAGAGACTAGAGAACCTTGAGGAAGGGGAACAAGGAAGGATCCAGAGGGAGAGAGAATCACTGCTGTGAGGTCAGTCTGGGTCTGCACTTAGAGCCTGTTGTTGGAACCTGCAGTCATAGTCTAGCCAGGTAAAAGCCTGCAATCAGTCTCTGCAGACTAATGCATGCAGTCATAGTGTAGCAGGAAATACCTGCACTCAGAATCTGCAAGGGAAGCCTACAGTAAGAGCTTGCTTCAGCCAGAGCCAGTGAATTGTTGGAGTCAGATGGCTGAATTGTAAAGAAGAATAAACCAGGACCCTTTTCTTGTGATAAACAAGAAGTCTGCATCTTATCTCATTTCTACACTCTAACAAGAGGGCTGCTGTAACACCTCCCCACAGCAACACTTTAGCCTCTTAAGTATTGCTCATTCCCATCTCTTAGGCAACAAAATTCCCTGGAAAAAAGAAGGGGAAAAAAAAAACAAAAAAAAAAAAAACAAACAAAACACCCACAGAAAAATCCCAACCTTCAACATAACTCTTCGAAGTTATTGATTATCAATATTTTCTCAGAAAAAAAATCAGGTAATGGAAAGCCTCTGTATTAAATACATCAAATGTGATCAAAGTATTAATCATTAAATAACTTGCATATCCCATTCCAACTAGCTATACAGTATTGGAACATAATGACAAATCTTTTTAAAGAAATTGTTTTTATTTCAGAACATTTCCCTGATTTTGCTATATTATTTCACTATTCTCTCTTCTTCCCACTGTGTCTTTCAAAATGTTTTTTTTTTTACTAATAGCATAGCTGAAGAGAACCCAGCATATGTGTTCCTTGTTTTTGTGTTCAGACAAGAGAAAAGTAATTCTTGTCTTCTTCACAGTTTGCTGAGACTATCAAATACAATCCTTACCCTCAAGGAAAGGTGATAAAAAATTAATGAGAATAATTGCAATAAGTAAGCAGTGCATGAGCTGCAAATACATAGGCAAAATAGCTGAGTTTTTTCCACAAGATAAAAGCAAATATCACTCATAATCAATAGCTAAAATTTTCAATTTAAAAATCTAAACTTCAACCTCCTACTGAGATGGGAATGTAGGAGGAAAGGATGTTTTTGATCAGACTGTTTGAAGTAGTTGCAATTTTCTTAATCAATACTTCATAAATTAAATTTTTTTTTATGGTTTTTAGAAGCAGAGACATTGTGAATATAATGTCTTACAATATACATAATTAATCAATAGAAAATGCTTTATGCAACATTTGTAGTTTACAATGTATTCTTGTAATAGTTCCACAGAGTGGGAAAAAAACCCAGACACACAGAGATAAAATGTAGGGTTTGGGATCGGCTTTCTTCTTTACTCAAGTACCTTAAAAGAATGTATGTCCAGTCCTCTATGAGATCAGAGTATTGCCTATGCTGAGGCTTGCTACAGTGAGACCTAAATTTTAATTTGAAATGTTCCTGACCAAGAGTTTTAATTTGAAATGTTAGCTGAACAGTCATAGCCAAACTCAACAGTTGTTAAATACTTTCTATGGAAAAACTTCAGAACTTCGTAAGTCTGTCCCTGTCTTTGATGATTAGGTTTTTTCTCCTCAGAAAACTTCCACAGCTCCCCATAGGAAGAGCTGAACCACAGCAGCAGGTCACAGTGTCTTTGAGACTCCCATCTGGAAGTGAGCATTTCCTGCTGACCCTCAAGTAGCAAAAGTTTTCAGGACTAAAATTTCATAAATGTATATGCAGTTTGGGAATAAGAGCCTCTTTCCTCTTGTGCTGTGAAGGGATGGCTGAAAATATTTCTGCTGTATTCAAAGCATGTTTTTGTCAAAGATGATTGTTGCGGTGTGCATTTTGAGTTTTCCAAAGTTCTATATGTTTTTGTTATTTGTTCCTAATGGTTCGTTCTAATACCCCTATTCCCAAAACCCCGTGGTATCTCCCTGGTGACAGACATTGACAATCACCTTGTGAAGACATGGAAAATTCTGGGGAAGATGCACTGCAATTCGGTCAGGTACTCAAGTACCCACCTTTTTCATTGTTCTGTTAAGTATCCCTNGTACCCACCTTTTTCATTGTTCTGAGTATCCCTGTTCTGAGTCACACCCCCCCACCTCCTCCATTGGTTCTAGGTTCTCCCCTGCTCAGGGTATGCCCTGAGTACTTAAGGGGAGAACAGAGGGCCAGAGCTCACTTCTGCACATGGCAGTTCCTTGGGTGGAATAAAGCCTGGTGAAACCCACGTAAAGAGTCCACTCTTTCTTCCACGCCGCCGACCACGCTCCAGCCTGAGGTTCAAATCCACCAAGCCTTCCTTATATGTTTGTCAAAGAGCTAGCTAGCCGGTGAAGCAGCTCAGAACACCACCATAAATGATGAATGATGCTAAAAAGAAAGTGAGACATGCCTCAGGTGTGACTGTGTCCTCCAGTTCCCTTGTCAAGGGGGCTTTATTCTCACCAAGATGCCTTTCAGACTATCACAAGTAAGTTTTAAAGCAATTTGAATGCATAAGTTGAAAATATTACTTCAAATTAACTTCCAGAGGCATCATGGAGCGATCAACAGGGTACTAGACTGGGACACAGGGACCAGTTCAGTTCTGGTTTTGCTATTGGCCTGATGAGTAACCTTGAGCAAGACACTTCATGTCTGTGTTTTCCTGTTAATCTTTTAATCTATTTAAATTATAAGGACTTAAGGAGCGCATTGTCCCTTGCTTTGTGTTTGTATGGTGTTTAGCACAGTAGGACCTGCTATAATCTGCTGCTTATGTAATTCATATAACTAAACTGCTAATACAAAAAGCAGATAGGTCTAAGAGACCATACCCAAAGGATTATCAGGTTTTATTATGCCATGAGATTCAAACCAGACATTTTATAGGCAAAGTTAAACGCATCTGCAAATTAATTTATAAATATGCAGTCTTCCAATGACCTTACTATGAAGGAAAAAAAAAATCATAAAAAGCAGTGTGATGCCTCTCCACTCCCCTTTTGTGTTCTTATCTAACAAACCAAGAGATTTGTTCTTCCTCCTGGCTCAGTCATCAACCTTGAAAAATAAAAGTGGAACCTGAAGATCAATTTAGATTTCTTGTGTTTACAAGAGGATCAGTACAGTTAACAACTATTTTCAGCATATTAGCATGCAGTCTACCACTGGTAATCATGCAAGAGCTAGAAAATAAATTGGAGATCCTGCCATAACATCCCTGTGCTACTGGTAGAGAGGACCCAATTATTCCTTTGCATACACACACTGCATCTCTGCAAGGGAATGCAAGGAAAGATGTTTACCCACATGACAGAAATATATTGTCAGTGACAGGCTGCCAATTTTTATGTAGAGGCAAGTCACTTTTCTTACATATCCACAGATAAAATTAGCATGCTCAACACCATATAGCACAAGATGAATGTCAATGATTGCAGAGAAGTCCCTCAGGTTGGGCTTGCTTTGAGTGGAAAGCATGCAAATCATTCCCAACATACCTTCAAAGTCTGACTGCCTAATTGCAAATATGAAGCCACACTATGAAACAGAGCAGACAAGAAAACTATATGTAGAACTATATAAATGTGTTTATTTACCACAAATATTCTATTTTTGATTTTTTTTTTCATCAGGGTACTGAAATGCTGCCAATATGTTCAATGCTGCAGTCTTCTGCAGCATTGAAGTATCTGTTCTTCCCCAAGACTAGTATTTCAACTCAATTGGTAACAAAACCAAAGATGACTTTATCTGAATAGACAGAATGGCCCTGCTAAATGAAAATGTACTTACTGAAAAACAAAAGAATAAAAAAGAATAAAAACTAACATCTTTCAGGATTACAAAATCCATTTTTGGCAACCCAGCTCTTTTTCTGCAAAGCCACTTTTCAGTCACTTGATGTTTTGGTTTGAAAAGACAGGTGTCCGCCAGGGAAAGCCAGAGCCTACTTTGGAATGGAGAATGTAAACCCCCTCCCTCCGAATTATTATGATTTTGAAATTAAGGGGCTTTCAGGCAAAGATATAGGAATAAGAATTACAATTCTTTACTAAAAATATTAAAAATAAATATGTAGTTGTACAAAAAAGCAAACAAACAAAAAAAGAAAACTTTGACAGAGTCAGAATACAACCTGATACCCTGTTCGTAGGGTGTTGGTAGCAGTCCAATTAAGTCCTCCTGGAATAACAGGCGTGCTTCTGTTGGAGCAAAGATGATTCTCTAGAAGGGTGTAGTTTTCCTCTGAAGGTCCAGTGGTGGTGAGATGGGTCTTGTCTTCCTCTGGGAATCCAGTGGAAACATGCTGTTCTGGTGTTCTGAATCTCGGGTTTTATCCAGGTANTTCTGAATCTCAGGTTTTATCCAGGTAGAAATGATTGGCTCCTCCCCCTGGGTGGAGCATGTCTCAATGGCATGATGTAATTGTATCAGTCGTGCAGTGAGCCGTAATGGCCCATTAACAGAAGATATCCACCTGGAGGGAGGATGGGCCATGAAAGAGATAAAGAAGCACTGCTCCACCTGGTTTTAACAGCTGGCTCATTAACAGAAGACACCTACCCCCTTCCCCTGGTTTCAACAGTTGGCAATAGAATACATACTTTTGGTTACATCTTGCATTGCAACCCAAGACACTTGGCCCCAGCATATACATGGAGCTGTTCTTTACAGTACAGGAAACTAAACACATTAAAGAGTTTTGTCATACATGGAACAAGTGCTCTGAATTTCTAACATATCTGATCTTAAACCAGGTAAGATCTCTTTTTTAAATGTAGAAAAAGTGCAGAATCACAGAATATACTGAGTTGGAAGGGACCCTCAAGGATCATCGAGTCCAACTCCTGGCTCTGCATAGAACCAACCCCAAGAATCCCCCCACATACCTGAGAGAATTGTCCAAAAACTTCTTGAACTCCATCAGGCTGGAGTGACCACTGTTGTGACCACTGCCCTGGAGAGCTTGCTCCAGTGACGACCCACCCTCTGGGTGAAGAACCTTTTTCTAATATCTAACCTAAACCTCAAATTTTCATGAGTAGTTTAAAAAACTTTGCTAGTATCCACCCGGTGACAAATACAAGTAAACTTTGGCAGCAAGTAGTAGAAAATCTCACAGTAATCAAACCTTTATGAGATCCAAAGTGCCATTTTTTCCAGGACAGAAAAATTATTAGCTTCACTGTGTTGGATACTTTGGAGGTTGATATCTATTAGAGTTTTTAAATCCTTTTAGGGTTTCTAAAATGCATACCTACTATTCCATTATTGCCACTTGAAAACAGATTCTAGGCATTGTTTTTACACAGCTTTAAGTGTTTGAAATGGTAAGTTTATTTATTTCTTTCCTCTGGAGTTTCGCATTTATTCACAGCCAGCTTCTTTCAACTTCCCCATCACCATTACAGCAATACATAGTCATATAATGAAGACAAGATTTGTTTTTTAGCCAAACAAATTATTAGTTACTAGTGGGAACTCTTTTCCAAAGGAACTCTTTCCCAAAGGAACAAAAATTAAATGCAGTTTTTACTTGTTTGCATGGCTAGTTTTGTGATTTTATCCTTTCTTGAACAGTAACTGTTTGAAGGAATTTAGCTATTCTGCTAAACTTTCTCAAGTAATCCTCTTTCTAACTGCAGGTATCTTGCAAGTTAAGACTGGGATATGTTTTATAAGTTTTATTTTAAATAATTTTGGACCCAAAACTTCCGCGTTATGTAAGTTCTATATGTATAAACAATGTATATTTACTGAAAAACCTTATAGGAAAAGTATTAAAACATATTTTTCAACAAGGAAACAACAAGATCACCTCCATGTAGAAGCACTACAACAGAGTCTATATTTCTATGCTCTAATTTCATTAAATGTAGGTACACGAAGGTCTGGAAAAAATTCTTTTGGATGAAATTCTGATCTTATTAGAGTTTACAAATTTTTTGCTCTGTGAAACTCAGATTTCATACATCTACTGCATGGACTTTATTTATTACAGTAGTTTTATGCATATACAAAATATTTTGAAGATCAGGCCATTAAGCAAGGATATACCACAACCTATTCAATTATTCAAGCTAGAAATTGATTCTGGTGCAATACTCTGAGCTTGCCTCTAGTTTACATCAGGTAATTCAACTCATGCAGGAACAGAATGAAACTGAAAGGGAAAAAACCTCTCTGTTTAAACTTCAGTGATTCCAGATGTTCTAAGAACAGAGATCACAAACAGTTTGAAGTATTAGAAGTGTTACTATTGTGTAGCATAGTATCATAACCCTACGGAAAAAAAAGTCACAAAAAAGCATATTCGTGGTAAAAAAAATGATTATTCATACTAAATTTTGTATTTTTGACCTCGAACTGGAATTTGAATTGAAAACATTACAATAGCACTATAAGTACTATACTTCCTGATAAGTAAATAATGAGTACATCTTCAAATAAAAACCTAAAACCCCCCACCTCTTTATGATAATAAAACAATTTTGCAAACCCAAAAAGATTCCAAAAAGTCATTGGTAACCTTCAGAACAGCATCTAAGCAGTTGAGTACCTCTGCATTCTAAGTATTTGACCTTAACCTGTTATTAGTTCATTCCATCTTCCCCCACCATGGGAAACAGCAAGATGCCTATAAAAATTTCCATCAGCAACACTGAAGTCATTCCCTTCGCCTCCACCTCCCTCATGATTTCTCTGATTTAATAGCCATGGAAAGTTCCATAAGACCCTGCAGTTTGTAGCATCCTTCAAATGCCATAGAAACCAAGCTTCTATGGACCAGTAAAATAGTAACCCATTCTCCTCAACTTCCCTTCTAGTCATATGTTGCTTTTGACATTGCTAGGATGATGGAAAATATTTTTCCTGCCCAAAATCACCTTTTCAGTACCTGTCACTGAAAGTTTTATGAAGCCATCCATTTCCATCAGCTCATGTCAGAGAAAGAGAACTGACTCATATAATGTGATCTGGGTCATGAAACATCTGTAAAATGGTCACATTATTCTCATTTCATGCTTAGAGTTACATCTGCTTAATCTTCTAGGAAGAAATGGCAGGAAGTATTATTTGGTTGTTTTTACTACTATTACCTATTTTGTGGAGACTATGTAAACTTCAAACTGAACAACTCAACTATGCTATAAAATAGTAAGTCCAGCTCTTTTTATAGGCAGACCTGTGAAAGAGAACTTCATTCAGACTAAACTAGATGGAGAATAATTCCAGTTGTATAGGAACAACATTTAAGAGCTAAAACTACAACTTCTTCCCATCATCTCTGTATGATCACCTCACATCACATCTCTACATTTACTTTCTTTTAAGTGAGATTGAAGAAATATAGAAATCATAAGATGAAGCTATTCTATAAGAATTCTCAGAAATATATATTCATGTAGATGAAAAATATATAATTTTTCCATATATATATGTGTGTTTGTATGTGCAGATGCAAAAATTCTTATTTTCATTTGGCTTGAAAATGCATACATGTGGTGCGCAGTTGCTTTTAAAAGGGCTATTGACGTAAGAGTATCCAATTTTAGACCCTGACACAAAGGTAACCTCCAAAACCATTTTGCTCAGCATCATAGTGCTGAACATTATTTATAAAAATATACACAGAGAAAACATCAGAATTTTCAAATACAGACTACCACTCCTCCTTTTAAAAGTAGGTTTAGGCTGCAAAACCTGAATGTAAATCATCTAATAAATTTCAAAATATTAGACCTGAAAAGGCAAGGATGTCACTTCATTTATATGAATGTTTTCGTAGGTGGGAAGATGAGAAGCTTCATAAAACAGTACTTTGTCAGTCATCCCTTTGATAACATTATTAAAGAAAGCGTGTAGGTTTTCTTTAGTAAAAGCCAACAGCAATAAATTATCACTCTTTTATTAATAAAACTTCAAGCAGTTGTCTTATTTCAGGAAAGAACAAAAAATTAGGACCAGATCGAAATATTTTAAAAGATAATTAGAAATTAAGAAAAAATACATGTTACTGCTGCAACCCTGTAATGGAAACTTTTTTCCTCTTTTTTACAAGACCATCACCCTTGCTTCATCTTTCAGAAAATCAGAGAGGCAACATACACAAACACATATGAGCATGGTTATGCAAACTAGATAAAGTTATGCTAGTATCTTTCACATGGTAGAAAAAATTAGATAAAACTTCGTTTTCTCATTCCTTCATTATGCTACATCAGGGTCCAATTCTCTCTGATGAGGTTCTTTGATATATTCCATGCAGGGAGGCTGTAACATTCTAAATCAAATTTACTTATTTGAAGATATTTGGTGTTCTATGAGATTTCTGGTTTAGCAGAGATATTTAAAAAAATGAAAACACAATACAAATGTAAGTTACGCAGAACAAAATATAGCGATTCCAGCACACAATTCAAACACAATACCAATATGATTCCCAGTAACATACTCATTTGCCATGACACTGGGTGTTTCCCATCTCCAGGAAGGAATAAGGGAGTTGAAGCCAGCTCACGTCTGCTACATTCTTCATAATTATTTTGCTAGTTATCTAGTTTTAGAGAGCTTTTCTTGTCTCCGAACATAATAAAAACCCCATCAGAAACTGCATGAAGCTCTTTAAACGAGTAATAGGAAACACCGATCACAAGCCTATATCTAAAAGCCAGATTTCCCTACAGAGTTTGTGAAGGGCTGTAGAAGCCTAAGCCCATATATTAAGAAAAGAAATAGCTATACAGAGAAAGAGAAGAGACTCAATACTAATGTCATAAAATAAGTTGGGTTCTGCTATGGGTATGTGTTGCAAATACATCCTCTTACAGACTTGACTGAAAGATTTTTCTATTTCTTTTCTCATAGACAAGCTTCAAATCCCTGTTTATTTTTCCTGCATTTAGTTTCTGTCACTATTACATGTTCCAACAAAAGCACATTAAAAATTAACATTGACCAGTGTAATATTAAGAAGCTCTGTGAAGGACCTGGGGTCCTGGTGGACAACAAGGTGTTCCGGAGCCAGAAGTGCCCTTGTGGCCAAGGAGACCAATAGGATCCTGGTGTGCATTAGGAAGAGCATTGCCAGCAGGTGGAGGGAGGTGATCCTGTCCCTCTACTCAGCCCTGGTGAGGCACATCTGGAGTGCTCTGTGTCCAGTTTTGGGCTCCTCAGTCCAAGAATGACATGGAGCTCCTGGAGTGGGTCCTGTGGAGGTTGCAGAGATCATGAAGGGATGGAGCATTTATCTTATGAGGAAAGGCTGAGGGAACTGGGGCTGTTCAGCCTTGAGAAGAGACGACTGAGAGGGGACTCCATCACTGTCTGTCAGTGCCTGGAGAGAGGGGTCAGAGGACGGACCAAACTCCGCCACTCTGCTCAGTGGCGCCCAGAAACAGGAAAAGGGGGAATGGGCAGAAAGGGATGCACAGGAAGTTCTACCTGAGGAAGAAATGTTTTCATGTGCAGTGACCACACAGTGGAACAGATTGCCCAGAGAGGGTGTGGAGTCTCTCTCACTGGAGATATTAAATGTTCTGGACACAATCCTGTGCCACGTGCTCTGTGATGATTGTGTTTGAACAGTGGATTAGGACTGAATGACCCACTATGGTCCCTTCCAACCTGACCCATTCTGGGATCCTGTGATTAAAGTTTCCTATTAGTACCTATTTGACCTTATCTGATGGTCAGTACATTGGTAGAGGGCTTTTTTCAGCCTGTATGAGACCATCAAATTTTTCTGATAATAGATTGCAAATACGTCGTTAAATAGAAGAAAAAATGCTCAGGGCTAAATGGCTGTGAATAGCACCTGAGATACTGACATGTCTTCAGAGGACAAAACAGAGCAAAATACTAAAATCAGTAGGAAAAAAACAATACAAACCCAACCAAAAATGCCTCACAAGCTGTGTAACAATCTTATGTAAAAGTTGTTTTAAAAACGGGTAATCCTATGAAACCAGCTGCCAAATTGGAAACACAAAATTATTAAAAAGAAAATAAACTTTTTTCATTAATTCCTAGGAGTAACAGAGAATATTTAAGACCCTCAGAATTAACAAATTGACAGTAAATTTTCTGTCAAATAGAGAAATATTGATGTGTAAATGACCTAGTGACAGGCAAGAGAATGTATCCTGAATTCTTGTCTTTCATTTCCATAAAGGTCTTGACATGCAGACAAATTTGCAAGACTAGTATAGTGACATAACAACATATTTCTCATTAGAGCACTTGTTCACCACTTGGCTTTTGTAAGTCTCCCAAGATGTTTTGCACAGTACACATAATAAGCTTTAAAGTGCTCATAATATCCATCCTTTGTATTTTACATGATACAATGATGGTAGAAAATTGTTGCTGTGCACATTAGAGATTCAATATCATACTTGATGTCTTTAATGTTAAAAGAAATAGAGGCAAAGGCTACTTTACTGCAGCTTGGATAATAACTTTTTATTTCAAGTACTTATATTTGTCATCCTTATTCATACATACATATCAGTCTTTCTCCCAATAGGGTAAACTTTGAGTAGATCCAAACTACAACACAGATTATTTTTTTCCTTTGAGAAGTAAAAATCTGGCAGAGTTAAACAAATAATATCTCAGCCCTGTTTTTCCTATGCAAAATCTATCACCATGATACTATTTAAAAGCTATACATTTCTGTGATATCATCAAATCTAGAAGTATATATGCCAATGGTGAAGGCATGTATCTTACTGCACCAGCCTGCCATTTAACAATGGATAAATTGTTAGTTACACTCTTCCGTATGTTACTCCTTGGGGCACTAAATACACATTGGCTTTTTACTATGGAAGAACATATACAAAAAAATCATACAGAATGTAAAAATACCCATTACACATCACTGTCTTCATATATCAAAATGCTGTTTATAGGAGAGTACTTTTGACATATTCTTTTGTTGTTCTGCAGTCTTTGTAATTCTGACTTTTAAGCATCATTTCTTCTCATACACCCACTTGCTTTCTATTTTCAAAACCATGGAAGTATGCCTTAATTGTTCTCTTTATGGTGAACAAGATAAGTGGCAAGACATTCTTAGTAAAGGAACTATGTAAGTTTATCTTGTTCCTTTCCTCTCTTTCATATTTTTCCTGCTTAGGGCAGCAGTTACTGAAACCCCTAAGTGACAGCGGCCTGTATGGTTAAAATCAAAGTTGAAGGTGGCAAAGGTCTTGGTACTGATCAATTGAAGTTAATCCACCTCATCTCCATGGTGTTCATAAAGCATTCTGTAACCAGCAAATACCTTTTTTCACATTCACTAAGCAGTGCATTAAGATTATTGAACTGTTATCTTTGAAGTTCAAACAAAAGATAGCACACACTTGTCATGACCACTTTACCTCCCCATCCACTAAGAATTCCTAAACAGGCAGCTACAAAATGACAGGATATATCAATTAATATAGAAAACTAACATTTTGTTTGAACAGAAGCCAGTTCACCAAGGGCAAGATGATGATGATGTTGCACTCCTCAGCTTCTGGCAAAAATCACACCCCCTCCAGCAGCTTCAAAGGGCCATTTGTCCTGCAGGAGATACCCTTTCTTCCAGTGACATGATCTGACATGGTTGGCTGACAAGACCATTTAGCCCCTCCAGTTTACTCAGAAGTACAGCGAAGACAACCCTTCTTCTACATACACCACGTTTTTTGTCTGTCATTTTATGGGAGGGGTCCAACATATTATGTTAGAGAGGTGTTGTTGTGTTAATCATCATTCTGCTCCTTTGGCTCACAGCTTTCTTGATGCCATCATGCTCTCGTGTTCTCAGGCAGCCCTCTGCTGGACAGCAGGAAAAGCTGCTGGTCCCAATGGCCCCAGAAGCACATCAGAAAGGGAAGCCTCCTGTCATTACACACACATAGGACCCTCCTTTTGAAAGAGCCATTCCTTGCAAGTTTTCATGCTGTATTGTGACTGACTGACTGACAAATTCCTTGACACTGCCATATCCACATGTTCTGGCAGGCAGTCCTGCGATTTACTGCCCCTTCCTCTGGACCAAGAAATATTCAAATATGAAAATAGAATCATACAGTGAATCACAGAATTATTTGGGTGAAAGGGACATCTCCTTCATTCCATTCCTGTGCCTAGGGCAGGGACACCTTCCACTAGATGAGGCTCCTCCAAGCCCTGCCCATCCTGGCCTTGAACACTTCCAGGGATGATGTCAGAGACTCAAATGTTACAGTTAATGTCTTAAACATTGTTATGAAGGAGTTTTGCCCATTATGGCTGTGACTACAGAAACCCACCCCTCCCTTAAGATGCCTGACTGGAAATTTGGCCTGTGAGTTAAGCTGCCTATGGGAGCTTAAGATAAAGGTGACACTTATCTCAGGTTAAAAGTCCAATTATCTCAGGTGTAGGGAGAAGTAAACAAGGCTAAAGGAGAAGAATACATCTACTAGAAAGCCAAACCCCATAGCTGTCTTGAAAATCATCGCTGGCTGAGTTTGTAGTGGGGGGAGGCCATAACCCACAGGCTCATCTGCTGAGGGCAGGTTTGCACA
>VXBB01024416.1:75287-119737 GCA_013399915.1 Illadopsis cleaveri
TTGGTTTGGTTTTTTTTGTTGTTGTTGTTGGTTTTTTTGTGGGTTTTTTTTTGGGTTTTTTTGGTTTTTTTTAATTTGCAGCTGTGGTTGGAACAGACTATCCAATGCATTGTGACAAAATGGTGAATTATGACTAAACCAAGTGAAAGAAAACTTTTAAAATATAAACCTTCCCCTCACCCCAATTTCCCCATCTCTCCAAAATGAACAGCTATGTTAATATTTATTTTGTTTAGAGAAGCGTGGAACCTCCTGTGTAACTTTTCTAAAAAAGATGGCAGGGGAAATGGCATGGTGTCTTCACACTCCCAGGCCTGTGAGCTTTAAGAAGTTACCTGAGATGTAGCAGGTTCCATTCCTGTCTTTTCTCAATCCATTTTATGTTTTTGAATCTGTATTTTTCATGCCTAAAGAAAATATATCTAAAGACCCCTTTTTAATCTTTAATAATTTCACAACTTTTTATCATCCTAATGAAGTACCTCTAAAATCAAGAAGTCCAGAAAAAAATCCAGGTATTTAACTCCCACTTACTTCCCCAACCCCAAAGATTCCAGTTTCTGGAAAACACAAGGTGAACTCTTATTCTCACATGATTTGATGTTCTTTGTTCTGTGAGAGTTTTGGGGTTTTCACTTATGGTCAAAACCTCTTGGGTATCTGATTCTCACAACAAAAATTTGTACTTTTAGATTAGGTTCTGAGGATACACCAAACAAATAAAAACTTAAAGGTTTTTTCAGGAAGCGTGCCCTTTACCACAATAAAATATCAGTTTCAATCCACAAACACCTCCTTCAAACAACACGGTTCAAATCCTTATGAACAGGATCATTTTGCACCCAAATATTGAAATTGACTTTTTCCAATCAGATTTTAATTGTACTTACTGAAAAATGGACCTTTAACCTTATTCCCCACAAAACATAACATTTACTTCTCCTACACTTCTTGCTGGATATTGGAATCACTTCTCTGTAATGCCATATTCCAGCAAGCTTCTACCATATGTAAGAGATTTTTTCAAACATATTTTAGTCTTTGTTACTTTGGGGTGTTTGGGGTGGATTTGAATATTCAGAAATCCTACTAACTTTGTTAATTTGAAGATATCCACCACTGGTCAACTTCTTCCCGAGCACCTGTTTTTCCTCATCATTCACTACTTTCACGCCAATATTGCTGGTGAGTTACAGACCTGGTTGCAGGCAGTTTATCATTTGCATATGATCCCCTAAATTGCAGGAACAAAACCACAAGCCAGTATTCACCTTGTCACAAGGTGCCATCCTCAAAGCCTAAGTAAAAATACTGAAGCTGGCATATACAAGAAAATCATTGCCAATAATTGCTATCAACTCAAGCTACCTCACATTCAGAATACTAGGCAAAAGTATTTACATATAAATATATGTCATCTGTACAAGCCAGACTGGTTGACACTGGAAGCTTCTTTATCTAGCGTGAATAAGAGAGGCTTTAAAGAATTGCATTAAAAATCAGAATGCATCTACTAGACTGACACACTTAGTTTTAATAATGCATCTCTTCTGCTTGCATATTCAGGACAGCCTTCATGCTCGTATTTTCTCAGTATAAAAATTTTGTTTCCACACAACTTCTAAATATCTGGGACACTTCTGATGTTCTTGTTCAGGAACAAATGTCTAGAACCTGAAATTAATATTAGTGTTTAGTATTTTCTGCCACAATAATGTAAGAGAGTCACAAGGTTTGAGGCTGCAAAGTTCCAGGTCACCATTTTCTCTCCTGGGACAGAAATTTCTTCAGTGGTCATTAAAACAATCAAGATATTACAATTGTATTCAATAAACCCAGTGTAATTGCACTATAATATGAGCATTATGAGATCGAAACAAAAGTAACATTTTCATCCAAGTTATTCTTTAGGTTTCTATGTCTCTCCAACATACTCCCTCTCACCCCTTAAACCGGAGGTGGGAAAGATCTTGGGAGGGAACACAACCAGGACAGCTGACCCAAAACTGACCAAAGGTATTTCTCACACTATGCAACATTTGCTCAGGTATAAAATCCAAATGGGAGGAGGAGGGGTGGCATTTGTTATTATGACATTTTTCTTCCAGAACAATCACTGCACATACTGAAGTTCTGCTTCCCAGAAAGTGGCCAGATATTACTTGTTCGTGAGAAGCAGAGAATAAATCGTGTTTTCCTCTGCTATCATATGCAGTCTTTCCTTTTGCTTTATTAAACTGTAGAAGTAGAGAATGTAATCAGGTTTCAGTTTGCCCTTTTCTTGACACACAAATGTTTTTTTTCCATCTTATTTTCTCCACCCTGTGTCCTGATGAAGATAAGAGAGATAGAGTGGCTTGGTGGTCAACTGGCATCCAGTCAAGGTCACTCCACCACACTCTTGAAACACTGTCTACCTCCTTCATTACCTCTCCTCCATTTTCTCAATACCTGCACTTGATTACAAAGATAGAGTGAAAAAGAACTATTTTGTCAGAGGAGAGCTAGTTCATTAACTTGGGGATTTCACTGTTAGTGGAAGATCAGGTGGATAAGTGAACATTTGAATGCATAGTTCAATAAAGAAAAAATAAAGTATACGCATATAAATTATACGTTTTGATATCTATGCTAAGACATGAATGATAGGTAAAAAATAGACTAAAGTTTGTTATTCATCGACAGTCTCTACTTGTTGATCACTGTGCCATGATGCAAAGTTCATCTGTATGAAATACTGAGTCAGACAATGAGAACCTTGCTTAAGAGGTATAGAAGCGTCTCACCACAACTCTATTGATTCACGCTATCCAAATAAAATCAAACACACCCATAAACTCTAAACCCCAAAGCCACCTAAATCAAACCACAACAAAAAAGCCCTTTCAATTCTCCCCTCATCCACACTCCCCACCTATCCAAACCCTTGAAATAACCACTGGATAGTAACATATTAGTAACCACTGGATACTATTTCCTGAATTTATCTTGACAACTGTGCAAAGTAAATGAATTTCTGCTGATACTTTGTCATCATCAAAAATGTCTTGATTTCACACCCAGAGGCTGGGATTTATTTTCTAAAAGGAAACTTTGACACTAAAATCTTTCACACATAAGCTCCAAAAGACATTTAATTAATGATTCTGATAACTGATGAGGCAAACAATAAGCTCTGAAGCTAACTATCTTCTTCAGAATGTATGTAGGTGATTAAAAAAAAAAACCTATGAGCAGAGGTGTTGCCAGTATGACTGGTGATAGGTTATTTATCATAAGCCTGAACACAGAAGACTGTAACATATGGGGTTTTAAAACACATATTGTGTAGGGATAAAGCTGATACAGTTTGAACATAAATTCAAGGAATGAAAAAATTCCAGAATGGAATGAAATAACCAGCACCAATCATGTTGGACAAAAACATGAGAAAGAATTTTGTCACAGTTGTAGCTGGCATGCAACTGCCAGATAAATATGGCCATATCAGACCCCCAAAACTCACCAGCCTAGAAGTGAAAACAAGTCCCCGGATAAGGTGGGAATAAGTTGGATTCAAACCCGAGCAGGGACCTCAGCCAGTCCCATTCAATCCTAACTGCTAACATATCACTGGTCAAGGAGCTGGGCAGTGTTAAGACTCAGACCAACCAGCTGGCTAAACTTGGGAAATTCAAACACACTATGAAAGGAAATTCCAAACAATAAAACAGGCTGTTGATGAACCCCGGTGAGTTTGTGTTGTTTCTGTCTCCAAACAATGACCCCCAACATAATAGAGTTTAATGTATTAAAAATTAGATTTTTTTATGTGAATTTGCTATAAAACTCATGCATTATATATTATTGACTTGTTATGATGTGAAAGATAACATAAATTATATTAAGCCAAAAAGCGGAAAAATGTTAAAAGAGAAGACAAGAACTTATCTTTTAGATGTATAGACAGAATTTCAAGTACAGAGCTGTTTATTTCTTTGAGCAATAAAAGCAGATTTTTGAGAATACTTAAAATAAGTTAACCAGAATTAATGGCTTTTCAGGTAAAGTTAATTCAGATCTGTAATTATATTCTGAAATAGCAGAGAATCATCCTATAAAAACACCATATACAAGCTCCTTGATGGTTGAAAATAATGGAAGTTTTTATAAACCATATCAGATCAAGTAAATAGATGCACATACACAATATACCTTTATATATTTCTTTAAAGGAGAACTTTTTTTCCCCATCTGAAATTTAAAATGATCACACCATATATAAAAAGAAAAAATTCTAACTAATCACACTTTGCTTGCCACGTGCTCTCTCTGGTCAAAATAGAGGCATTCCCTGGAGGTATACAAGACAAAAATTACTGTTAGTACTGCAAAGCATTCAAAGGAAAAAGAAAACCTTAATTTTACTAAGAGTTTGGTCCCTCAATCCAAGCAAGACATTGATGTGCTGGAGTGTGTCCAGAGAAGTGCAACAGAGCTGGGGAAGGGTCTGAAGTACAAGTCTGATAATGAGCCTCTGAGTATAATGCCCTAGCCCACTAAGCAGATTTTTAGAGGATTTATTGTGGATGGTGCTTGGGAGAAACAACAAAATTCCCAGTAGGTTCAATAACAAACAACTTTTACTTGCAAACTTTAGAACACCCAGATATAATGTGACTTTGCAAACTGTCAGTTGTCAAACCCTAAAAGATCCAAACAGAACAAGGCACTTAGCAAGAAATTGACTGGGTTTTTTGGTCTGGATTACAGGTATTTCTAGAAGAAGGTAGGGGAAGAAAGACTTCCTCCTACACTGAAGGATCTGGGAATCTTGAGCCTGGGGAAAAGGACACTCAGGGAGAACCTTTATGCTCTCCACAACTCCCTGAATAGAGGATGTAGCCAGGTGAGAATTGGTGTCTTCTCCCGTCCAGCAAGAGATAGAAAAAGAGGAAATGGTGTCAAGTTGTGCCAGGGGAGATTTAGATTTGGTATTAGGAAAAATGTCATCACTGAAAGGATTGTCAAGCCCTGGAGCAGATTTCTTAGGGCTGTGTTGGAGTCACCATCCCTGGAGGCATTTAAAAGATGTGTAGATACTGCACTTGGGGACACAGCCTTGGTAGTGCTGGCTTCATAGTAGGACTTGATCTTAGGGTTAATTTTCAACCTGAATGGTTGTACAATTCTAATAAGAAATAAAAAAGCAGTTCTGTGACATAGCACTGTACTCAAGCTATAAAATTTAATTTACCATTAAATACCCAGTAGCTTTTTGGTACATAGCGGACAAAATTGACACAAAAAGTGGTCATCAAAAACTTGCAAATTTTACAGCTATCAGCAGTGATTCCCTCCACACATATCTTCAACACAAACAACTAGATTTCAAGTAAAAGCTGAGGAATACTTGGAGTTTTATATAAATTAGCCTTTCATAATTAATAAACCAATTTATAACTTATTAGGACTACAAGAACATTGAAAGTCTTCCATGATTTCATGTATGAGTGTTGCAAAACAGCTTTCCATACTTACTAAGTGAATACAAAATTTTGGCTGGAGCATATTTTAGCAAGGACAATTTAAGGGGACACTTCTGAAGTGATAAGCTGAGTTACAACCAGTACCTGTTGAAGCCAAGGTAATGTGAAAGGGTAACCATCGGCTTACTAAGACAGATCTTAATAGCTCACCTAGCTTTTTCTTTAGCTTTTACAGTTTCTGGTGCTCATAATTTATAAAGTGGCCTTACTGTAGCAGGTAGTGAAGATTCAGAGCTTGAAAAACGATTTGTGAATTAATTATATTGCTTTAACTTCCACATACATCTTCAAAAAATGTAAACATATCTAGCTAAATCAACTGCTCATTCCTCACTGCTGCACTGAGAGAATATTCACACATCAAACATTGGCACAAATAACAACCACGCTACTTAGTGTTGGAGATACATATCTACATTATAGGTCAATTATACTGATATGTATACCCATGTGTTTCTCTCTCCAGAATCAATTGGCATTTCACAAGTATGCTGAAGGAAGGGTTTATATTCACAAATACATTACCACCAGCAAAACCCACATGAATAAAGATATTGATCACAATTAGACTGATAAAAACACACACAGTGCATTTATTTTACCCAGTGCATAAAGAGTTATTGATTCACTGTAAAGATGGGTGTCTTGGAATTTTTAAAATGTAGTGGAGCTTCCAAAGAATAATACAAAACTAAAAGGTATATGCATATTTATTAACTACTACAATCAACTATTGAACAGTATTTTTACTGTAACTGAATGCTTCATGTGAGGTGTCAGTTCTGGCTTCTGACATTAAGAAATGGGAAAATGATCATAGTCTAAAGTAAAATAATAATTTAACACTGCACCTTAGCTAGTTAAGGTTACACATCTTCTCCCTGACCCCTATTCTGTCATTGTACAGATATTTTGATACAAACACAGGACCTAATGAATCTCTTCAGGATCACAGAACACAGAATCTCTTTGGATCTTTCAAACTGAAAGAGTCATGCTGTCTGAAGATTTGAATAATAAAAATTTTAAACATAGCTACTCTATGATCTGTAAAGAGGTTCATAATCAATGAAGTATTCTAATTAAATAAAATGGGTTTTTTATCAAGGGAGACTTAATTGATACATATTTTGTCTCTCCAATGGCTAATTCCCATGAAAATAGAACAAAACTCCTTGTTAGAATATTTGGATTACATGGCAAACAAAGACATAGTGATGTATGCAAAAATTAGCCTCACTGCTATTTAAGGAAATTGGAAATTATATTTGAAGTGCTGAAATTTTATTCTTGTTCTGGTTATTCAAGAATACTTTTCTGGTATTTCAATGGTAGCCATACTCAACAAACAAATTGAAAAAACTAATATAGTCAGGCTTATGAAATTGATGCAATAAGTTTTAATTTAAAACATTGTGTTATGAAACACATCCTAAAAGCCTTCATAAATCTTTTCCCAGACAATTTTTTTTTTAATCTGTATTGATATGCAAGTAAGTTTCTCGCATTGTAAAACTTTTCGTCGTTACTTATGACAGAATTGTACATTTGGAAGGAACAGATAGAGAATTAACAGTAGCAGATTAATTTCTCTAGAGATACCTGGTGTGGTGTCTCAACTATCATCCTAAAGAACAGAGCAACAAATCCAGTCTCCTCTGCTGTGTTTTTGCACTGGTAGCACCAGCTTTCTACCAGGCGTCACACAACATGGCAATTGGCTGATAAATACAGATTTAGTTTTATTGCTGCTGCGGAGAAATGCATATTTCGAGGGTGGGTTTACCCTAGACTGTAAATTGCAGTATTTAGAGCCTTAACAGTCATTTGGAGACTCAGCTGTTTTGTTTAGCAGCTACTACAGCCAAAGTGCTGTCTGTTTGCCCTTCTGTCACCAAGCAGCAAGCTAGGAAAAGAACAGCTGATGAAGAAGTCGACATATTGATGAAAATATCAGCAAGTGAACAGAGAAACCAATTTATGACAATGACCCACACTCAGAGGAATTCTACTATGAGGAAATATGCACTGTGTAAAAGGCCTACTAAACTTTTTCTGCTACAGTTAGGAACCACTTGCTAAATATTTAAACCAAAAATGAAAGAGTTTTCACAGTCTAAAAGAGAAGAAAGACATGTCCTGAAACAACAGCAATTTAAGTAAAAGAAATTCTTCTGGTTTGTTTAGACAACTTCAGTATTTTATCTTCATGCATAATTAGTTGCATTTAAATTGAAATAGAAAAGTTAGCATACACTAAGTATTGCGCGGAAAATCCCAAACTGAAAGTTCACAATGTTTATTAATACTATTTCCAATAGTTTGGTTTTAACCAAAGTTTTCTGTTTCTAAAGTATGACAACAAAAATTCTGTTCTCAAAGTATTATATTTATCTTTCAGTCTTTGATTACAGTAGATATGTTCCAACATTATTAATTTTCTTTTCAACAGTTCATGTAAAGTTAGATGATATACATCACCTTCTGAGCCTTTCTAGTTGTAACATTGATTTAAATCTTTTGTAATATCTCCATGAAAAAGGCACAATATGGAAACAGACTGGTTGGCATCTTTTTTAGCCGAAGGAAGAGATAAAATTTCTTTTAAAATTGTTAACTCATAAAATTTTTGTTTCCCTTGCTTATATAGGGGATTTCTCATGTTGCGNGTTTGGAAATTCACTCAAGATTCTCTTGAGATAACGAACCAAAGATTTAGCCAAACATAAGGTTTACTTGCTGGACTAATATTTGAGCCTTTACTGATAAAGAAACAAGAAAATTTGAATTTTAATCTGTGAAAAAAGACTTCATACCTGCAAGACAGTTAGGTTGGAATTTTCTTGCTGCAGAGCAGGAAGAAACTTCCAAAGAAATGTTTTTTAATTACATACTTTCAAAAATAAAGGCTAATTTTTTTTGTCCATAAAGCAACAATGAAGTCCAGATACAGTATATTGTAATATGTTTTAATTTCTATAAGGCTATAACAACCTTCTACAGCCTTAAATGAAATTGCTGAATATTTTTCATATCTTGTGTAAGATTGTTCTTCCTTGCCAAAATAACATTAAAACATACAGAATTTGAGAATAGACAGTCCCTTTCATCTCTTGCCTATATGAAAACCTAATTAGCATGTAACTTTCCTGGACAATCTCACAGAAAAAGTCAAGCTGTATTTTGAGCTGTTTTGAATCTTTGTTCAACTCATCTCTTGGAAGACTGTTTTACAAGAGTTATTTTCTAATTGTATATTTACATAATTTAACATTACTTCAAGATTTCAGGTGTTAGTAGGAAAAAAAAATCTTTTCCTTCTGTGTTGCTATTGTTGTATGGGAATAGAAGTAGGAGGCAGCAACAGACAAAAGCAAGTTTATGTTATGAAAGACAGTCTACAGTACAAACATCTTGAGTACTACCATGGATGCCTGGTGCATTAAACATGATATAATTTAAGTATGCTTCAGTTTGCTTGGCTTTTAAGAAAGTTTAATCAAACAAAACTAAGTCGTTTTCAAAGATAAAATTATTGACTCTTGTTTATGAGTTGGAAAAGAAGGTTTATATTCTACGTTCCCCGAAATTAGTACATCAGGCATGACTGGAAAAGAATTACAAGAGTTCCATTTAAAGACTATTTTTATCTAAAGAAGGCTAACAAGCTTTGCTAATCTTACTATTTACCTATTCCATGTCTAGGCTTTGAGGTCGTATTTCAAAGGCTCAAAAATAAATGATTGATGTCTCTCTAATCAACATATCTCCACACCATCATTTTAACATGAGACATCATACATTATTTACAATTTTGTATTGTACCTTATCATGTAATGTAATTTCTGTCCAATTTAAAATAAAGAATACAGAGTATGTGGACACAATGCTTGACGCTTTCAGCAACTACTGTATTTTCTCCCAGTACACCATCACTCCTCTAAAGTTTCCAGAATTTTTTTATATTACAAAATAATAAAAGGACTTAATGGGATTTAGAGTACTTTCAGTAATTGCACAGAGCAATGTGCAACTATACTCTTCAAGCATCATTTGCCTTAAAATCCTATAAATGCAGAACTTTCAGTTTCACTGTGATAAAATTGATATGCCATTGTGTTTTGATAGAGAAGCCCTTAGAGAAAATTATTTATTTTTTTTGTTTATCTCATGCGTAGTTCTGATATCAGTTCATGGTCTACTTAAGAATAAAAAAATCAGTTACATTGAAAAAGCTGTAAAGGATGAAATTTACTCTAATGAACTGTAAAGAGTGACAAGGTGAACCATGGAAAAGATTATTTATGTAGAAATCACAGGCTCTGCCTAGAAGCTAAGAAGAGGTGAACCCAGTGGATTTACAGGTATCTATAATGATACCATTGAGGTAATCTTTTCCATAGGGGTCACATCTGGATTTGTTGTGAGAGGTACACATAATAAATACCAGACTGAAACTGTCAATATGCCATTTGATACTTCCATTAATATCCCAAAGACTGAAACTGACAAGATGTGGGGAAAGAACTATCACTGCCCTGTATGTGCTCTGAGAGAGAATCCCCACAACACTGCCCATATTTTCAAAGGACATGCTGCCACACCAAAAGCAAGGGCCTTCACAAAATTTGTTTTCCCAGAAATCTCTGTGGTTGATGATGTTTGAACAGATCAGGTCATCTTAATAGGCATTTAAAAAGAAAAGTGTCCTTTTTAAGAAATGAAGGTCATGTCTCAGACAGCTAGTCTCTTATTATATGATTTATTTCACATTGAATGGTTCTACTCAGTTGCTGTAGAATCTTATGGGCTTTTGTTGAAGATAAAAGCAAGTACTCATCTAAAAAACATATACATCACTCTCAAGGTGAATGGAAAGTGATGAAAAACTAATTTACACATATTATTTGAGTTCCAGTTTGAACATTAAAGAGAAAAATAATTATGATTGAGAAACCATAATTACAGAAGACTCAAATAAAAAGAGAGGGAAAATTATTCATTTTTATACAGTTTATAATGCATAAACTTTTTTCTGTAAGATATGAGTATGAATAACGGAAAAAATAGGAATGTACTTCAAATAGCAAATCTTTGTATGACTGATGTAATACTTAGTACTAGAGCAACAAGTACATGATTTTTTTTCTGCAGAAAATTAGAAATATGGCATAATCGCATTCATTTACTATGCAAGTGAATAATTTTGACACTCTGTTAATCAATAAGATACCGAGAACTTGTTATCGTCTTCTTTTTGATGTGGTTGCATATGCCCCTCTTCTTTCATTGGCAGGAGAAAAATTCCCATCAAACACATTTTTGCACTAATAAAATATTAATTTTCACAGTCTATCACATGCAGGATGAAATCTCCAATACAGTGATGAGCATCATAGCCTCACAATCACAACTAACTTAATCTTTAAGCTGAAATCAACCTTGAATTACCTAACCATCTAATATGTCTGCTTTTGTCTCTCATTGCTGCTAGTCACAGGCAGAGGTCTGCAGTATGAACACTCAGACATTCAGCAGGAACCTGACCTGTAATTCAGTTTTATTTTCAGGGATCATTTTGGCTACACAGGGATAATCTGATTTGATTGTGTCTTTGACTTAAGCACAGCTGCAAGGAACAGTCATCCCAGACAACAGAAGAATAACCTTAAGAACCTGAGCTGCTTGACTTTTCTTTTAGTCTTGGTGAGAAGGCCTAAAAGAAGTAAACCTGAACCTGAAGTAAATGCATGAGAAGAGTCTGTCACAGAAGTGCACTTGCCTGATGTGGAAAATGAACTAGAGTTATCCCCTCACTCAAAGCAAGTTCTCAAAGGAAAACACCACTACTTATGGGAAGTTATGGTCATCCTGCAGGAACCAAACATTAAATTCTTACATAAAGCAAACCCCAAAGGCTTGACATATTTTTCTGTTGAAGTTATCTATGCATTTAAGTCTTCATTGCATCATTAAAATTCTAAAAGGCCCAAAGATTTTTGGTTTATATATATTTAGATGTTTAAATATTATATTTTCAATTTGTTTTTAAAGGAATTAAAGATATGGGCACTGAGTGTACCAAGAAATAATCATATCCTCATGTTTGGTAAGACTGAGAGATGATTTGAACTTTTCACTACACAACTGTCTTTACTTACCTGATTGCAATAGGAGCTTTAAACATTTCTTTCTGTCTTTACCATAAAAAGCATATGCATTGTAGTTTTGAGCTGAATGCACATCTGAAATGCAATAAACTGATTCTGACAGGATATGTAAGAATTCTATGGATCAGACCTTCAAGAGAAACAAAGTAAGAAAGGAATACAGACCAATAAAAAGAAAACAAACAAATGTTAATTTGGAGAAAAATTAGCTTCCTTGCATGAGCATACTGAAATTGGTTTCCTAAAAGCTGCAGAAAAAAAAAGTGCTCAGTGTTGAATTTCCTTCACCCAGCTGATCATTTCCACTGCAGGATCAAGGCAGCTGGACAGACACTGAAGACAAAGGCTTTCAAAGTATGAACAGCACAACTGGATGACACACACAGAAGACAAAACCCGCCAAATTTTCCATAATTTCTGTCCTGTTTTTCATATGTGTGTAACAGAAAAAAATGCAAGAGACTCCCATAAGGTGTCTTTCCACCTAGAGCCAGCTGCCCAGGACTGTGTCCCAGCAGATTTTGCATATGTCCAAGGTAGGAGATTTTCTAATTTTTTTCTATTTTTCCCTTAGAATGTAACCCCAGCTGTCCTCAAAAGCATGTTACCATTTTTTTTCAGTGGGCATAAACCCCTCCATCCATAGGTGCTGATGATTTTGGTGGTGTTTAGATTTTTATTCTCATGAAATTCATTCCTATATAAGTTACGCTATATAACAATACTAAGCTAGAATATCAAAGCAGTGACATACACTTACAGTGATCAGCTACATAACTGTCAGTGTTGTGGTGCACATTTCAGGATTTTCTAAAGTTCTGTATATTTTTGTTATTTGTTTATAATGGTTTATCCCTACAACCCCCCCCTCCCCAATTTCCTGTGGTCTTTCCCTGAGACAGATCCTGTCAATCACACTGCCAACCACACCCTAAGCCTGAAAGGTTCTAGTAAGGCTTCAGGGTGACTCAGCAAGGTATCAAGTTCCCCACTCCCCTTTCTATTCATAGATGGCCCTGCCAATTGTCCTCTGTGCTTGGTCACTCCTCCTGTTCCCCGAGATTGGTCTAGGTATCTCCTTGCCCTGGAGACCCCCATTGGTACTTAATGGGCAACCTGATCCCTAGAGAGTCACTTTTTTTTCATGGGTCAGGACTGAATAAACTTATCTGCTTCCCATGTGAAGAGTCCTTCTTCTTCCTCGCCGTCTAACACGTTTCATCCTGAGGTTCAGACCCACCAAGCATCAAAGGTACAAGGCTGTACCCTTCATATGCGGGCCAGTGAGACAGGTAGCCAGTAAGCTGCACCGGACACCAGCATATGCCATGGATTTTTTGCTCATGTTTTGCAACACAAGAATTATTTTATAACTGCTTTATGCAATTTTCACCAATAATTACTGTGCTGTATTTCTGAAACAAGAAGTCAGAAGAATAATAGGAATGGATAATAAAAATCTGAAAGCTGAATTATATGAAACTTCTCAACAATTATTGCTGAAAGTCAAAGGGCAGAATTAAATTGGCTTGCCTATCCTGAAGCTGTTCACTAGACAAGCGGTTTACATGTAAGAAGTTCTTGGGTTTTTGCTATGCTCCTCTATCATTTGTACTAAAATGATACTATGTGTAACTGCAGGTATTAATTTCAAAAATTTGAAAAGCTATATGAATTATTGTATTATTGTCTGCACACTCTCATTTTTCTGTATTTTTTCTACTCTTCTTTAATTTTTCATAACATTTTTATATATGCACTATAAATTATTTTGGATTATTTTGCTCTCTTTCTGAAAAATAAATCTTAAATAGTTATTAAAAATTTTACCATACACACATCAGACAAAGTAGATACTCAGAAAGGATAGATCAAAATTACTTGCTTGACTATGAAAAACTGCGAAGAAACAAACCCTTGACTTTTATACCTGTATCAGACACTAGTAGGAAAGAAAATTCAATGTCGAACTGATGCCTTGAGAAGGCTGACCTGGAACAGAGACTGGACAGAGCTAAGAGAATAAAGTAGGTATTAATTAAAAGGCCATAAAGAATACACCTTGGGCAGTACAAGAGCCTGGCCAGGGCTACACCCAAGATGGACCCAACATGATCACAAAATGGATGACTGGTCACGAGGTTTCACACTTTTATAAGTTTTGGTCCATTTCCACATTGGGGTTAATTGTCCAATTATAGCTTCATGTTGTGAAGTCCCATCCTTCTTGTTTTTTTTCTCTTCATTTCACCTTTGTTTATGCTTTTGGGCCTGAAAACTTGTAATGGTTGTCTTTGGTCTCAAGCTGGAAAAGGATTATTTTGTCTACCTACCCTGTGAAGAGAACTGGCTAGCACTTAATATGAAGCTCAGAGCTACACATCTAGGCAGCACAAAATCTAAAAAAATATGAAAGCTAAAGCTTAAGGCAACATTTCCCCCCTTTAGAGGCTTGACAAGGCCTTTACCTTGTCGAATCTTTATTCTAAATATCTACTAATAATAGGTATTTAATAACAGATGTAAAGCATTTTGATTTCTCATCAAGAGTGAAGGACATGTGTACTTCCTCTGATAAATCTAGACTATGAGTAATAAACTGTGGAATCCTCCCATTTTGAGGAGGCTGAAATCTGATCTTGCTCTCCTTAGATTATCTCCTCCCTTGACCCAAACCCTAGACTCCTCCCCTGCAATACCTGCTAAAAACCCCACCACCCTGCCCCTGAGGACATCTCTGCCTTCTCCCTCCGTGGCTCGGTGTGGGGCGGAAATAAAATGGACTCTCGTGCTTAATAGAACAGAGACTTGTTTTGTCTGTTTCCCTGCCAGTGGCTTTACCTCGCTGGACACGATGATAACTGTAGCCACATGGTGTTGCAGTAAACCAGTTCAATTTGTCATATTCAGTGACAAAACTGACAGGATCAACTCCCTATTCAGCAGTTTTAACTACTGTTTGGATATAATTAGAATGTAAATATTTGGAGAATCGATGTAGATAAATTTCAATCTTTCCAAAACCCTAACCTTTTGGGAAAACACATTGTGGTCTTTCCTCACCACATTGCAGGTACTGAGGGATCAGCAGAACATACACCCAGTATTCTACTGCCCATGGTGGCTCAGAGAGATCTTTGCAATCAGCAAGGGTGAGTGATTGCTGACAACACCCCACCAAAGTCCTCATTCCAGCAAAAAAGGTGAACTGGTAGCCAGAGCTGTGAAAAACAGGGATGTACTGTCCAGTGCTCCAGCTAGTTATCCAGACAGAGAAGAAGGCTACTGTCCTCTTTATGCCCTTTACCAACTTATTGAAATTTGCATTTTGACTTCTGTCCATGGTCAATGAGAGATGTTCTTGGAACATACATGCTCATGCATAACTTTGCATTTTTCAACGACGAATACCTCAGTAGAGAGGAAGAAATTTTTCTAGAGCCTCTTTCTATCTGACCCATTGGTTGCATTTTATTGCAGAAATGAAGCAGCTTCGCCAACATTCTTCATCTGGTTTGCAAAATAGCCAGAGTTCCTTATTCTTTTGTATATTCCTGCCAAATATATGCCAGATATAGATATAGATATAGATAGATATAGATATGTTTGCTGTCTGAAATTTTATTACATTCACAAGACCTAAAATTTCCACTGGTGTTAAAGCTACATGCCACAGTACCTTACTGTAGGGTTGCAGGATTTTGTTTAACAGTTTTTATTGTAAGTTTAGTTTAGTTTTGTGTACCTAAGATGGGCCCNCATTACCTCTTTCAACAGTATTTAACAGATAATTTTTGAGTTACTTCAAACAGACAGAAAACCAAAACATGTTTTTGAATTAGGTAGTGTGTTATTCAATCAAGTACTGTCATTTCACATAATAATGTGACTGTGAGTCCCCATCCACCTTGCTTTTTCTGCAAGTTTTTTCCGTTAATAAATTTTCTTAATTTTTTTCATCTCCCCCTTATTTCCCTTATATTAAACACTTCTCCCCCTCTGCCATATGGAACTCGGAATCCTTCCTACAGTTCCATTTCTTTATGGCATGAACAATTCAAAAGTTTCTTGTGGGCAAAGTCTGGTTTTGTTTCCCTTGTGTCAAGCTATCCCTGCCTCAAGTTTATTTGAGACCGTGACTGTTTTGGTTGTCCCCCTTGTATTTTACCTGCACAACAGTTCAACATATTCTATCCAGCAGCATCTTACTGAGGTCATGCATTCCAGAGACTTCAATTTTAATTCCAAGTCAAACAACATATCACTGAATTAGAAAAGATAGCAAATGTATTTTATTCCCTGGTTTTCTAGCTATTAAATATTCTTTTACATATCTTAATATTCAGAATTGAAAATTTAAAATTTGAGATTCAAATTGCAAATTTCAAATCTAAGAATTTTAAGTGTGGATTTTTAATTTGAACAGTTTACACATCTCTATTAAATTATTCGCTTAAGACTGCACTTACTTTAACTGTGTCACCTCTGTTTTTCTCTTAGTTTGTTTAGAATGAATTCTATTGTTGACAAGTACCAGTGAATTGTTGTGTGATTAAAGGTTGTCCAGGAGCAATTCATAGAGTGCTTTTACTCATCCAAGTGCATTTCTTTCTAAAATTATGTGGGGGTTTTTATCCTCATTGATCTAAATTTATATCCTTAAGCACAGTCTACTGCTGACTTAACTCTCCTTAGTAAGATACTTAATTTCTCTAAAACGTTCTTTCCGAAATGTTTAGAGGTTTGCAGACAGACATCAACCTGATGTGCTGAAGTCTTCAGTTATTGGGAACAAAGTGGCTCTAGCCTTTTAACCTTAAAGTATTAATGCAACATTAATGTAACTTTTAACACTAATGCATCACATTAACACAACATGATTTTTAGGAATCTTCATTGACACAGCATTACACAATATGAAAGCAGCTGAAAGGGTGGGCACTAAGCTGCTTGTAATGAGAGGGTTATGCACGACTTTGCTTATCTTTGAAGAAATCATATAAATACTTTACTTAAGCCATCTTGCTTTGAAGAATGTCGAAAATACTTGTCTTTCAAACCATGAAGTGTTTCCTGTCATCCTTTCCTATCCTCTTTGCTTTCCTACATTGGTGACTAGCTATAAAGACAACTTTGGTGATAGAATGACTTCAGCAACAGAATGACTGCAACATAAATAATTTCAATACTTAATTATATTTTGTTTCTAAGTAAGTTAAATAGTTATCAAAGTGAACTATTACTCTATAATTGGGCTGCTTAGTCTCTTCTACAAGATTTCAAACTTGTCTTGTTTCCTGTTCAGACATTTAGCTGATACTTCTGCCATCTTTTGAAACTTTCAAAGTCTGCATGGAATAAGTGCAAGAATTAATCTCAATTTCTACCTGGAACAACTTCATATGATCTTTTAAAGCACTTTACACACATATTTATCTGAGTTAGATATCCACAGCATCCAGAAGTAAATGCCAGAAAAACTAATGATGACAGGCTATAAGCAGAGTAAAACTTCAAGTAACAAACTGACAAGGTTTAGTATATAGTCGTCTATGGACTGACCAAGTAAAAGAAGAAGAAAAGTCCAAGAAGTATAGTACAATGGAAAAGGGAAGCAATCGTAAGTGAAGAAACAGTCAGTTTATATTTTTAAAACTTTCTATTTTAAAATCATATATTCGAGTTAAAAAAATGAAAATTTGTATGTGCTGGATAAAAGGGTCAACATCATTTTCTACACAAGGTTGAAAAATTTCTGTATGTCACCAACAGCTAGAAAAATATGATCAAAATATGCACACTTCTTTTGAATAATAACTCCAAACCCTCTTGAGCTCAAAGTAGAAAGTATGAGATTTTACACATTCATAGCCTTCAGTAAGTACTGCAGCTCTTAATAAGGTTTGAAAACAAATGCTATTGAAACCTCAGGATCTATTTCACACTTATATGAATGCAAATTAACATATGTATTTCACAGAAAATATTTAGTGGGAGCAACAGGTAAGGATCAAGGAAAGCCAGTTCCTAAAAACTTTGGTTAATCTGATGGAAGATCTTTAAAAGCTCAGAAAAGTGGAAATCTCTTTGCCTTCTGAGTAAATTCACAACCATACATTTAGTGATGATTAACAGTTCAACTGCTCAGACAGTGCTTGTATACAACTTCAGTAAATAAAAGATTGCAGAAATAGTGGTGGTTTAATTTACAGTGAAGAATCAGATTAAAAAATAACATAGTTTATCAGTGGCAGTTTATCAGTTTATCAGGGCTATGATTGTATTTATTCTAAGTTGCAAAGTGTACTGACTCCAGTAAAAATAGCAAGGTAGGTCATTTAGTTTCTCCACGGAATGCAAATCAAAAAATGAGTAAAGGAGTCTGTTACGGGAATGCAATTTTCTTTCAGCAAGAAATCTTGTGGAGCAAGAGACAGCTGAGCAAATACTATTTGCAGACAGAAGCATCAAAATGATGTTCTGTTTACAATTAGTGCTACATACTTTGCCTAAACTCACATCCTCTAAGTAGCCATTAACAGCTCAGATCCATCAGACTTGGAAAAATCTTTTCTTCTTTTTTTAAATCAGAGACAAACACTGAATATGCAGATATTAAAAAAAAGGTCCATATGTGAAATATTTATTTTATTTTTACTTAATTTAATTTCTATTTTCAATCATTACTATGAATGTTACAGTGTTTTCACTGACACAGTAAAGTTTTCTAAAAGATATTACACTCTCACATGGAAGAAAATAATTTCTTTATGAGGAAGTGCTTTAGTAAATTAATGAGATCATTATGATCCACCTGAACTATAAAATACTTTTCTCAAGAGCCGGAAGATTCATAGGTCAGAGATTACATAGATCCACATGAGGCTTAACAGCAAATGTATACAAGCTCTGCTTCTGATAAAAAGAAGAATGGACCTAGGAAGTGAAAGCTTATTTAATGACAACATACAGCCTTGTTAACCATTAATCAGTCATTAGTCAGTTTTGAAAGGGATACCTTGAATATTCAGTTGCTCAAATGACATGAATATTTGCTGTCAATATCTTTGTTCTGTGTGTTTGTAGTTGTATACATATACATGTATAAAGTTATGCATGTTATAAACACATGTGTGTATAAATATACAGAGAGAGAGAGAGGGGGAAAGTATGTTTATACTTAACAAATTACAAATCTTTTTTAAAAACTAGCAGAAGCCATCAGATTCACACAGACAACTGCTATCAAAACAAGTAGAGCATTGGTTTTTCATGATCTTAAACCAGCATAATTTCTGAAAACATATGGCAAAAACATAAGGCCAAATTTTAAACTGGGTTACACAATGGAGTGCCACTTCAACTATCAAAGTTGCAAAGAGATGTGGAATTTAGCCAGTTTGATGTCTAATTTTAGGGCAGGAATATGGAATGGGGGCAAGTCTGTTTCTGAGGTAACACACAAGTACAGATTTTTAGTACATGTTAATGATAATCCCAAATTACTTTCAAAATAAGTCTTATGAATTTTAAACTGAGCATCATATTTTTAAACTGAGCATCATATTTCACCTGCCATCCATTTTCTCCCTTCACATTTTCCCCTCTCTGTTATCCATGGCCTAATTAGAACGCACTGGAGTGTGAACAAGCACAGATGGCAAATCAAGCACAACAAAAACTTGAAAGACTGCCCATGCAAAGCAAGTCGTATTAGCTCATGTTTACAAATTGTAAAAAAATTCTACATAAATAGTACTTTTCTCCCTACTCCTATCTCCATAACTAACTCAGTTAAATGAAGTTTTGTAAATATTCTAGATTATAAGTGAGAAAAGTTGGAGCTTGTAAAAGAGGACTTATACAAAGATAAGACTTACAAGGCAAGTTCTTTCTCTACAAAAGCATTCTTGAAAAAGTCCTGGAGAATATTTAGAAGTAATAGGGTCCAAAAATTATTTATTATTTGCTTTAGGAATCTATGGTTCAGTTCCAGTACAGACCAATGCAGCATATGAAATGCAAGTGGTTTTCTCTACAGTTAGAGGAAACAAAAAAAAATTCACTGAGATATTATTTGCCAAAGTAGAACACTGTTTAAGAAAGGATACAGCAGGAAGCATTGAAAAGGACAGTTTTGGCTCAAAGGCCAGCCATCAACTCTAATAACCTAGAGAAAAGTAGGCTTATATTTTTCAGTAGTGTTAAATTTTAGTTAAGGTCAGTGATGCTGCAAGGAGCAAACAGGTGTTTTTCAGCAACGGTACTGGATTCCAAGAGTGATCTTTATCCTAGGTAAGGTTTTAGTTATGAATGTCAGGAATGATGCCTAGACCTGAAACATTTGAGATTTCTCTCTTAGTTAAAAAAAGAGAGGAGGCAAGTCCTTAGGTTTCTTTGAGAAAACAAAAAACTAAATCAGTGTATTCAAATCTGAGATGATGAAGAAGAATTTTAATTAAACATCCTTTTATAACCTGATGTCAACTCAGTTTTTAATTCAGATGGCTATAGCTGAACTGAGTTTGCAAAATTAAAGTGCAAAAGTGTGCTTAGGAATACTCGTTCCTTGTAAGTTCTTCCACAGTAGTCTGTATGCTGGGGGCTGTCACGCATGTAGTTCATGAACAGCAGGATTGTAAAGAAATCTTGGAAAAGCTGGAAAGTGAGCACATCCACAATGTTTTCTGTTCCTACCCTTAAACTATGCATCTGTTTAGACTAATGCTCTGTGGAAGCAAAGCTAAACTGGTTGTTCCACATCCACATGGTGGATAGGATACAAAAAAAACTAAGTTCTGACCTCCAGGACCTACAGAAAACAAACAAAAATAAGATATCCCACAAAAAAAAAATGTTAATATGGTTTCCCTTAGGGATACATTCTAGTGTTTGTTGAGATGGTATAAAAACACATATAAACATGATAGAAACTGCCTAAATAATTAATGATTTTATATTTAATGATTACAACATAAAAATACTCTTACATAAAGTCTTTCATATCCAATTCCCATGGCATAGGACAAGTTCAATAGCCCCTCATTTTTTTTAAGGATGACAAATTATGAACTTCTATTAATGATGGGAGCAATAGACACTTTTGTAACTTTTTTTTCATGCCCCTGAAGTGCAACATTCCTTCCTTGTTTAATGCATAGATTAGTCACTGATATTCATACTATTTCTAAACATAACCTTCAAACAGACTGCAAGCTTTCATGGCCTGAATGTCACTGATTGTGTTTAGTAGTTGTAGTGTCAGGCTTCCTCCTCAGACAGGTTTCAATGAATAGAAATAAAGAATACTACCATCTCTCATGAAATTACGTTCATATTGTCTACACGTCTGCCTAACTGCTAGTGCCATCAGCTTTCCCTTATTCTGTACCAGGTCCTTCATATCCCAACACAGAATGATCAAAAAACCCCTTCAGGAGTCACTTTCATCCACTGTATTTAATACAAGTTTTTAATGGTTAGCTCACCTTCAAGATAATAATGTAGTTTAGTATACTCACTGTGTGAAGTTTATATAAAAGAAAAGTAAATTAATTCTGACCTTATGGAGGAGATCATGTACGTGTCAATATAAATTTTATCTACCTCATAGAAAACAATTGTACAATCATACAGTACATGTAAAATATGAAGAAAATTAGTAACATCCNCAGGGATACAAATTTCTTAAATCATTTTATACAACATGCTTTTAATACACGAATCTTCTAAACCATATATTTCATATATCACAGTACCATAACCTAAGCTGCAGAATCTCTAGTTCTGTGACCAGAAAAGCCATAACACCAGAGAAGATAACAAATTTTACTTAATCAATAAATATTATATAAGCATAACATAAGCTTAATTCGTCTAAATACTTTTTAAAAATACGAATTTTCACTCAAACTCCAGAAGGAAGTGCTGGGAGACTAATGGGAACAGGCTGCCCAGGAGGCAGCAGGGGTGGGGCCAGAACCATAACAGCAATTTATCTACATACAACTCAATAAAGCTATTCACATATCTACTTGTTATAAACAACGTAGCCAAATTGATAATTAAAAGCAGATTTTATTGCGCTACCAAAATCAGTCTCGGAAAGCCACAATAAAAGAGACAGCGTCGAGCCCGGGATCGGTGCTGGGTGAACTTAGATTCAGACTCTATCGCTCCGAACCTCCTCTGTTCACAAATTCAGCTTCTCCAGGGTCTGTTTTATACAGTTTTTTGGCTAAGGCAGGGGATTTTTCATTCTTTCTGTCACTTTTGCTCACTTCGCATATTCATTTAGCTTCTTTTCTTGCTGCTGGTTTTAAGAAACAGTTTTCCAGGCAGGGATGAATGCTTGATCTGTTTTACGGGAATCTGGTGTTGGGATGCACGCCCTTGACGACTCCAATTGTCTTATCGTAGATGCATATTAGGTGCTGATGACTGGGGCATTGTTAGACCCATCCCTGGAGAAGGCCCATCTCCGATCTAAGCCACCCGTTTCTATTGCAATATTCGGCTGCCGTGTTTTACAATTGCAAATCAGTCTCTTCCCTGCAGCTGCGCGTGGCTTTACAATTTTTGGAATCTTTAATTCTTAAGCACGAATTATTTTATATCATATATCACATAGTCTACAGTATTTACGGACACACAAACTGAACTGGAATCTTTTATGAACATTATGACAATATTCAAAATTATCATCTCATCCTCAATTAAAAAAAAAATGCCTGAAAATCTGCACAGATTAAAATCAAAGGTTAAAGAAGTAGAGTGAGTAGATATTTTCTAATCCAACTCTCAGGCTTCAAGATATTTAAATAACTGCAGAGGAAGAGAGAAGAATTGTTCAAAATTTCCGTTCCCATATTCAAATCCTTATAAGAACACCCACACACTGTTTAGAAGTATGGTGGTAAAAGTAGCAACTGTTTATATGGCAGCTTAAGAAAGGAAAATTGCCCATATTTCTCCCCCAAATTAAGGCAGAAAAAAATTCTATTTAATTTTTAAAGCCATTCAAAAATTGCAGGCCTTGCTAAAGTTTCAATCTCTCAATACAATAGAAAAAACTTTGATTTTCTTCTTGGTCTATAAATAAAAGCATTTTCTATCTACATTTCTCCTGTCATTTTCTTTTCTGAAGTAGCTAAACTCCATTTAAAATAAAACAATAGCATGATTTGTGAAATTTTTAGTTTATTTATGACTTATTTGTCACTTGTAACTCGTAGTTACTAGGGGATCCTAACTGCTGTCTGGGTTGCAAATGGGGAAATCTCAGGAACAGACAAGTAGCAGAAGCTATTGCGGCCAGCTTGGAGGTGCTGTGTCTCCTTGGTTACAGATTACACCATATTCACCACACAGCTAGACCAAGAGTAGTTTGCAATTAAAGTTTTAGCTAGAAGACTCTTCTTCTGGAAAAAAAAGAAAAAGTATCCAATGAAACTAAAGAAATGGCTCTATGAAAAAAGTGTCAGAAATCTTGTATAAACTGAGGTAGTTTATCCTTCATATGCAGAATCATGTTCTACCTGTATAAAAACCACACCTGTGCATGCAAACACAGTCTCTTGAGCTTTGAGGTGATACACTTCAGTTTTGCTCTTGGTGAATATATGCTTTCAATCAAGTTGTGAAATAAACTTGATGGTTTTATCAGTTTCCTAAACAAGTGCTCCTAGGAAAACACTTTTTTTTTTTTTTTTCTGCTACAAAACAGCTTTTAAATATTGCTAGGCAGCTATATATTTTTGAGGGCGCTTTGCTCCTTTACCAGTCCCACAAAGCAGTTTAAATCTCACCGTCAAATTTCGGATCACAACTTTTTCTACTTTAAATACTTAAGTGTTCAAAAGATTTTGAAAAGTGGGGTTTAACATCAAAGGAAAGTATTTTTGTTTCATTGAAGGAAAACAAATGTTTTCTCTACAATCGTCTCATTTGCTATGAGCATGTATATGTTACTATGCTCTTACTACATTATCTATTAAAAACATTAAATAAACCCAGTGGAAATAAATAAATAAATAAATAAATAAATAAATATTATCCATCAGTCTTGATAGTACACTGTGCCACACCAATAGAACATCCCTACTTCAGTGTTATGATATTCCTACACACTTCTGTTGTCAAACTCATCTTCCATAATAGAGTATTGATAGAAAGTCTTTCAGGAATGCACTTAGTCCAAAACCAAAGCCAAGAAGAGCATTTCAGCACTTGTATCTGACTGGAGAGGAACCTTCTTGACAGCCTCTACACTCACATAATTGAAGATATTTCAAGTTTTTTTTTTTTCTTTAAACCTTTCCGGTTTGGAAGAGAAACTGTAGAGTGAAGCCAGAAAAGCTGTTCCAGCAATAACTATTTGGGGGATTGGCAGAGAGCAGTAGGTTTTTCTTGTGTATGTGATTTCTTTCTGACTCCTTGTTTGCGCTCATCTTCCCCTACTGCTGGCACTTTTTTGGTGTACAATGACGTTTTACTAAACTCACTGTCTTCCCTTTATGATAGTTAAAAGAAGAACTCTACGTATTTTTTGTCCATGTTTCTTAGCAAAACATCATCCTAATGTAAGTTGATATTTTCCTTTCTTTACTTGTAGGATACTTGGATTCAAAGGGCAGTTGAGTTGATCTGGAGATTACTCTTAGCACTATAGCTGTTCTCTCTTTCCCAGCAGTTTTCAACCCATCAGAATTAATCAAGCTCTGCCTTCGTTGTATAATTTAAAGTTGTCTTCAAACTCTGAAATATCTGTCAAAAGAGTAAGACTTAAGACTGGACTCTAGATATGTATAACTTAGACCAAGTTTTTCAATTACATTTTACAGATTTTATCTTCAGTTACTGATGCAGACATTATTACTATGAAATTTGAAATACTAGCAGGGTTTCAAGTAAGCTTTTAGGAAGTCAAAAGGAAGTTCAGAACCTCATGAAGTCTACATATTGAGAAATAAAGATATTAACCATTTTAAAACTAGTTAATGTCTAAGTAATCCAAGGAAATCCAGTAAGAGACCTGAAGCCTATGCACTACTAATTTTTTCCAAAATGCCATATTCTGTTCAAAGAGTTTTCATCAGACTTTTAGAAAATATTTCCTTGTGCATACATTTTCAAAGCTCAGGCAATTTATAGGCATTTGGAATTGACCAACAATAACTGTAACTGATTGAAAACTGTTTAGCAACTAAATTATATTTCAGTACTAGCAGAAGTTTCCTGGATAAAACATACTTAAGATATGACAAAGTTAGCCATTAAGAGTGCTTAAACTGAAACTTTCTCTTTGTTGTTGGATTTCTTATTTTTCTCCTTTGCCAGTACTTTCAGGCATCCAAGCCATTGTACCAGCTAGCTATTGATTGTAAGTTACTACTTACACGGATTAAGGAGTTGACAGCTAGAGGAATTAATGGAATTCTGTTTTACTGGGAGAAGTAAATATGCAGAACCTTCACTGTCATTCAACACACACCTGGATAACATTGATTAGTCTTCCCGTAAATACAGCTGCAAGTACCTTTAGATATAATAGTATAATTGCATGTTTAATGAGAGCAGAAGAAGCAAAAATATTGTGGTTTGCGCTCCTGTCTATTTAGATTCATCAGCAATGTGCTCAGTCCCTGGGAACATTTAGCAAGATCCACAAAACCACATGTTCCTTTTTTTCCCTTGAGAAGTTGTTAACATTTCAGTGAGAGCAATCTTGGTCTCTGACTGCTTATGCTGATGTTAACCTTATGAAAGCTGCTGCTTTTTACATATTGAAAATAGCCATCTCTAGTGACTATTTAAATGTTGCATGCTCTTTTTTCTTGCTATTATTTTATGACTGCAATACAAACAGAGATGTGTATTTATATTCTTCGTGGGCTACTAAAAGTCAGCCCAAGGTTTTATTCCTGGAAACAACTAATTACCAAACTCATCAGAAATATTTGGAGATGTTTAATTTTTTTTTAAACCAAAGAACTCTTTCCATTATTTACCATTACACTAAGATAATGGTTTCTGTAGAAACACATTAAATGTCAGTATTGAGAAAATTTTATTTTCACAGTCAACATTTTTGTGATGGTAGCAAACTTATTATATCATTTTCAAGATGAGCTCTGCTTAATCTGCATTTGCATTATTTTTTGTTGTAAAATCATAGAGCTATCCTTTTATATTAAGGAATTGCATTTGCATACTCTTGTCAGCCATACACAATATATGCGTGCCTTCTCTAGCAAAAGGAGCAATCTTTTGGAAAATATGGGAAAATTGCTGAATTGTAATATTTTTGCAGCAGACAGAGCACAATTCTTAGAACAACTTAAGTTCCCTGCCACAGCAGTCACGTCGAACAAAAGATACATATGAACATAAGGAAAATATCACTAACATAACAGTCCCAAATTAATGGAGAAAGAAAGTGTTTTGAGTGGTTTTGTGACAGCTTGGCAGGTGAAAGGAGAAAGTTGGAGTCAACTGTGTTAAACATAGAACAAAATAGAAACACTGAATCAATCACAGCACTCTACTCCTGGGTGCAAAGTGACTGTCATATTAAACCAGACACCAAGAGAAAGTCAAATATTAGATTGCACTTAGGTGCTAGAAAAAAATTAGAGCTGTGCAGGTGGTGGTACAAAACACTTCCCACAACAAAAAGCATTCAATGAAACCACATACATAGTAAATAAAACGGACAGATTTACTAGTATAGGCATGAAGGATTTCAAAATTAAAGTGTTGAAGAGGAACTTCAAGAGACATGGAGGTGACATGGACTGTATATGATGATCCTTTGCTGTGATAAATGCTTCAAGTACAACAGCACGTGTGGAACTAGACAAGGTGTGGAGAAGAGAGGAAACAATTCTTCACCCAATTTTGCATCATTTTGCAAAGAATATTTCAGCTGCCCAACTATATTTTTTAGAGGAAGTCTCCATCTTTTCTTAGATTTTTTTTTTCCAATCTACCAATGTGAAAGGAGTTCGAATATTTCTCTATGCATATGCATCTCTGTCTAATTGAAAGTCCTGTGCCAAAAGCAGCACCAGAAGACTAAATAAAGCAGAAAAAGAGATGTAAACAACAACTCATTTTTCATTATGTCCATACTTGAATTGAATGTAAATAATTGGGAAATATTTTCACCTCAGTAGCACCCTTTGATACCACCAAAAGAGGTGCCAGAGTGACATGTTGCTCTCTAGAATGAGATAGCACAGGCCTAGATATCAAACTAGAAACTCTGGCTGCTGTGCAGCTTGACACTTTAAATCTTCCAGCAAAACCCATAAAACATGCAACAAAGTGAGATAATACACACATGTTAGAAGAGGTTTGCTTTATACAGTGCTCACATCCTGAGTAGTTGATTTTTCTCTTTCATCAGCTTTTGATTAGATATTGCTTAAACTGACTGATATGACTAATATTTTCACCAGTTGAGAAATTATTTATGGTTGTTCTCTGCATAAGAATTGAAATAACTGGCTATACTTGTTGTACCATCAACAATCTCTTAGTGGTCAGGGTCCATAAACAGCAATAACACTTTTTGCTCACCAACTCAATTTACATGCGATAATTATTTTACTGTAATACCTAAAACCAAAGTTCAGTAAAATGTTACTAATGTACAGAAAACAGTGTGTGTAGAGACGCCATTATAATTGTATATAAGAAGTAGCAGAAAACCCTTTTCTTTGGACATGTCTGTGTCTTTTTACTAAATCTATGTAAATATTATGAATATTTTTAAAAATGAGCTGAACTCCCACCTAAATTTTAAAATTTAGAAACGACAAACAGAAAAAAACTACATGTTCAAAGACAATATAGAACTTGCCACACACACGTACACACAAAAGCCCCTTGTGCACTCCAGTATTCCCTCTCTGGAACAATATGAGATTTTTGCATTACCACACATAACAAAAGAAATGCCTATAATGTATATGAGTCCATCAAATTAAAAAATTAAAAATAAAACAAGTCTTTTTCAAACACACCTTCAATTTTCACTATGTTCCTCCAAAATTTAGAATACGTAGGAAGGTTGGGTTTGGTTGGGGTTTGGGGTTTTTTTCCTCTTTTTATAGTACAATAAGAAAAATTTGCAATTCAACTCCATCAAGAACTCAAAATTTCAGTCTTACAGTGAGTCCTTTTAGCCTCCAAAGTGTTCAACAGAAGTTTTTATTTGGGTTATATCCTCCCCAACATTACTATGCTCTCTCTGTTTCCTCTTCCTAAGGCTGACTTTGAATCATCCTTCTTATGTCTCTTGACAAAGTAAAGTTGCTTCAGAAATTCTATATACAACCATAATTACTATCAATGACTCCCCAAAATTTGGGTTACTATTTTCATTATACAGAATCAGCTTACATACCTATGGTAAACTTTCAAGAACACAGTCAAAACAATCGAAGAGACCATACTATCCAATAAGTACTTTTTGCCTTATTAAGACAACCAGTTGCTGATTTGCAAACATATGATTTAGCCCCATATAGATGTTACTCAGTCTCCATAAACTATTCGTGAGTCCTCAACTGAATGAACAGTAAAACCTCTGCAGAAATTCCTTAATTACTTCCCTGTTATGTTTGCAAGCAGGTGTCTCCTCTCACACACCTAACCAACTCAGCCCCATTCAAGATCAAACTGTAGATCTAGGTAATCCTGCTTTAGGAACAAAAAGGGCTCTCTTTGTCAATATTTTCTTGATGATACCAAAATCTGAATTAGGTTTTCTTGAACAGGCATCTTAGTGCTGGAGAAATTTTTCCTCTTTTGAACAAATTTAATTCTCCTCCCACTCACCTCACTTTAAAGTTGCCATTTCAAATGCGAATTTCCTAAGGACACAGTGGAACAGGTGATCATATGTGCCCATTGTTCTCTACTAAAAATCACTGCTTCTGGTCTTCACCTCACCCAAATCCTCAAACTGTAGAATTTCCATGGAATGTAGGATTTCCTTTCACTGATGAAGAATGACAATCTATTAACCTTCCAAAAACCTTCTAACAGAATGTGATTAACCAAATTTTACCATGCATTGCTCCAAATCTGCCATTTTTTAGTGATTCCAGGTTGCAGGAATTTGTCACTTTGTCATTGCTTTGTTTCTTAATAGTTTTGTTTGGGCATTTTATTCATGGGATATCTGTTTTTCAAAAGCACTAACGGTTCCTTGCCCTGGTGGAAATCCAACCTCTCATTAGCATGAACTTGAAGGCATAGCTGTAAAAACATCTTCCCCTAGAATAATATTTCTGTGAAGCCCCAGTATTCCCAGAAATTGATTTGTTTGCATTAATTTGCAGGCAATGCTCTTTTCAAGTCATTAAATTAATACTAGTTATGCCAGGCCATCTGTGCCTACCAAATGCACATGATATCATCCATCTTGATGTTTCTAGAAACTGAAGAAGCTGAGCACACATATGAATTGTACCATTGCTGACAAATACGTTTGTCTGGAATAGCTCTTTGAATCAGTCTTTTATCTAATATGTTCTCCATCTCTTGATGTTTCTACTGAGCTTGTCTTTCTCAATGAATAATGGCACTGACAAATTAAATTAGAATCATGGAGTTAATTTCTTTGCCACAAGAGTTAGAATAAAACTGATTTTTTTCTATGAACTAGCTGCAGCCAGTAGCCCTTTATTTTACAATTGTTTCTACCCTAAAGTTGGTTTAGTAAACAGTCAATTGATTGTATTTTATCTGTCACATTTATTTAAAATGATCAGAATTTGTGCATATCCCACACTAATATAATACAGCAAAGGATTTAGGAGAGAACATTTTTATTAGATGCCAAATATTTCTTCCTTTTTTTTTAACTAAGATTTTTTCCTATCTAATTTATCAAGTAACCATATAATTAAAAATTTCTATGAATATTTTTCATTCTTTTCTTCGCTCCCACAAAATGACTAAGGTCATATTAAGATTATAACTGTTAAAAATCTCTTGGCACTGATAAAATCTGTGGGCATTTACTGTTATGAGTTTGTTAAAACTCCAAAATACTAAAGGGACCTAAGCTAATAAACTCATTAACATGGAACTACTGCCAAGAGCCAAGGTTCATAAAGGTACATTTTCTTTGATTCTTAATTTTATTGCAATAATATGAAGTTGAATTTATTCTCTGTACTCTTGATAGCAAGCAGTAGCAACTTTGCAATCTATTCACTGGAAAAATACACAATTCTTTCTCTTCCTAGGGCTTTTGTGATTACTTATCATGCTATAGTATGAGCAATAACATTCGGTTATATGATTAGACTATAAAGGCTTTTTTATTCTTAATCTTATTTTATTGGCATTGAAACTATTGCCCATGAATAAATTGGAGAACTCCTACATGTAAACCAATTTTTCAGATACAGTAAACAGTGGTTTCAGTGATTTTCTAAAGAATCCTTTGTGAGTTTCAGATTAGTTTTTCAGATTAGTTGTATGTTTCATATCACATATTTGTTCCTGATATATTTTACACACATCCCATTTGAATTATAGGGTTGTGCTTAAGAATCACTTTTCACATCAAAAGGGCAGGAAAGATGGATGTATATCCAAATCAAACACACAATCACACAAATAGCCTAAGTCTACACATAGCTTGCCAAAAAAAATAATAAATCTTATGGCAATGTGGGCTGCCATATGAGACATAGATTTGAAAAATCCCAGCTGATCCTTTATGGTAGATTTAAGAACCTACTTTATGTTAGAATGTATTCCAAGTAGTACTTTAGAATATATGAGATCGCATTTTAGAAGACATTTAGTGAACACTGAATGCTGTGACTGTTACCCTTTTGCATATATTTAAGCACTACAAGTACTGAGAGCCTTGGCAATAGTCAGAAGAAGAACTAGCCTAAACAGCAAAATAACAGGGCTAAGGGCGCAGATAAAGAAAAGAGTACAGACTCTAAGATGGTATGTTCCCTTGAAAAGGTGCCAAGAGGACCAAAGCACACATGAGAGATAAGAGAGATAAAGGTGAAGAGGTGAATGTCAGGAGACCACCACCACGCCTGGAGACCACCACCTCTAAGGACTGAGCATGCCCAGAAGGGCATGGAGCAATTACCATATCCCACGAGGATGGGCGGGGTCAGGGAATGAATATGTATGAGGAGGGTCTGTGGAATGTCATGCATATGTAAGACCTCAGGGAATAATAAGGGAGGCAAGTTCCTGGTGAGTATGCATGTCTTTGGTGAAATTATTCCCCACGCATCTTGATGTCAATAAATACATACTGCTCTAACAACTATTATTAGTTGTGGAGTTCTTTCCGTGGCGTTTCATCATATTCCATACTGTCTACTCATTACATTTTATGTATATTAGATCAGCTTCATTCAGTCAGCCTCAGTTAGCCGGTAAGTGTGGAGGCCTCCGAGGGCAACAAAGAAGGAGCAGTGCTCCCAGCACTTCCCTGGAGGGCATCCAGCCTTTGATGTAACTGGCCAATCCCCCTATTGCTCAAGGCAGTTAGTTCAGTTAACAGACCACCTGAGCCACTTCCTAGTATGCAAATGACTTTATCTGTGATTGGTTGTTATACCCCTTGGTTCTCTTCTGTAATTGGTCCAAGTTCTCTTCCCTGATTGGTCCTTTTTGGATCCTTCCCCTGACTGGTTAACTTTTCAATCCGCACCCCTATTGGCTGTTTTGCTAAACCCCATCCCCTTGGTTGAGTAGAAGACCCTGGCTCTCAGGAGCTGCGGGGTCTTTGGGGAGTCACCGGTTCCGGAGTAAAGAGGGCTCCTGGAGACGATCCTTGACTCCTGTGATTTCTTCTGCGCCATCTGGGAAGAGCCCTGTCTGGAGGAAGCTGCTAGGGCAGCTAAAGCCTTGAGAGAGCTGACAGGCTTGGTTGCTTCGGCAACCTCACAAAAGAGCTGATCACTCTGCAGGAGTGCCTGTGCCACTGGGGTTGAGGTCGTTCCCCACAGGGCAACTCACCTGGAAAGGTCGCGGCACCCTGCCAGGGACCTGAGGGGGTGGTGACAGGTAAGGTCATGGAGCATGTCCTCCTGGAAGATATGTCCAAACATATAAGAGACAGGGAGGTGGCTAGAGACAGGAAACATGGCTTCATCAAGAGGAATCTGTGCCTGACTAATCTAATGTTCTTCCACAATGGAGCAACTGCATCAGTGGACAAGGCAAGAGCTGCAAGTGTCATATACACAGATTTCTTCAAGGCCTTTGACATGGTCCCACACAATATTCTTGTATCTAAATTGAAAAGATATGGATTTAAAGGGTGGACTCTTTAATTTGCAAGGAATTCTCTGGCTAGCTGCCTCCAAAAATTGATAGTCAATGATTCAATATCTAAGTGGAAACAAGTAAGGAGTGGTTTCCTTTAAGGGTCCATACTGGGACAAATAGTACTTCATATCTTCACCAGTGACATGGACAGTGGGATTGAAATACATTGTCAGCCAGTCTTTAGGTGACACCAAGCTGAGGGTTGCAGCTGGTTTGCTCGAGGGAAGGGATGCCATCCCAAGGTACCTTGACAGACTTGAGGACTTGGGCTCATGCAAACCTCATGAAATTCAATAAGGCCAAGCATAATCTCCTGCATCTGGGTTGAGGCAACCCCCCACATCCACAAAGACTAAAGGATGAATGGGCTGAGAGCAGCCCTGGGGAGAAGAACTTGGGGATATTGGTGGACAGAGAACTGGATATGAGTCAATAATGTGCATTTGAAGTCCAGAAAGCAAACCACACCCTGGGCTGCGTAAAAAGAGGTGTTGTCAGCAGGTCAGTGGAGGTGATTCCACTCCTCTATCTGCTCTGGCAAGAGCCCATGTGAAGTGCTAAATCCAGCTCTGGGGTACCTAATGAAAGACAGACATGGACCTGTTTGTCTACGTCCAGACGAGGCCACAAAGATTATCAGTGGGCAGCAGCACTTCTGTGAAAACAGGTTGAGTTGGGGCCATTTAGCTGGGAGAAGAGAAAGCTCTGAGGAAACCTTGTTGTGACCTTTCAGTATTTAAAAGGGGCTTATAGAAAAGTTGGGAACTATTAAACAGGGCCTGTAGTAACAAAAAAGTGGCAATAGTTTTAAATTGAAAAAAGGTAGATTTAGATTGGACATTACGAAAAAAATTTTGACAGTGACGGTGATCAGACAATCAAAGAGGTTGCCCAGAGCTGTGAGTACCTCTGCCCTGAAAGTGTTCAAGGTGAGGTTGGAAGGAGTTTTGAGCAGCCTGATCTGGTGAAAGATGTTCCTGCCTACCCTATGATTATATGAATCTGTGAGAAACATTTTCTAATAACACCTCATTACAAAGTAAAAGGCTGATATCTGAATGTTCCCTCATAAAAATGCTGGAGTCTTCATTCTATATAAACTTCTAGTGCTTCAATAACATTAACAAAGATGGCAGAAAAAACCCATCTGAATAAACGTTTTCCAAATAATGGTTCATTCTGATGGAATTTTTATTAACTTGTTGAAGGATATATGGCAAACAGTAGCACACATGAGTAAACAAGTTACCAAAAGACCAAAGCAAGTGGGAGTTTACAGTGTATCAACTAGTTAATGTATTTTTGTGTGCATATTCTTATATTCTAATCCTGACATAAGTGGAAGACAGCTCACTCAAGAGGCTATCTCAATTTAGATTAGTCATGATTTGTAAGGAGTATCATTAGAACTGCTATTATATTCTGCCTTTCAAGTTTGTGGTAAAGTGCAAGGCACGGTAGCTAACACATTATTAACTACTTATTTAACAATAAAAGGCATTCTTAATGACAGACTTAGTTAACTGCATGTTTTACACATCAGCTTGCAGAAATTAGCATGCCAGAGACTTTTTGAACTACTATCCATCTTACCAGGACCAAACTGAAATTTTAGTTTATAATGTGCAACTTCTTGGTTACAGCAGATGGATAACAGGAAAGAAAGTGATTTTGTCCTAGGAAAATGGTATCAGTCTTCTGCAGATGTTTGGTGACATTTGAGTACACAGATAATGACACTGGCTGGTAGATCCCTAGCTAGCTCTGATTCCCGGCAGTGCCCAGGGCCATTCCCGAATCTGCCTGCAGACTTGGGTAACGGTGCAGAACAAGGCTGTTCTTCAATGGCAGCAGGGGTTGCAGTGTTTAGGTTTCAGAGCAAGGATCAGAGAGGAGGCTCTTTTCCATATGGTTTCTCAAAGATCTTTATTCTCCAAGACAGGGGGACAAAAAAGAGGTCGAACAAAGCCCACGCGCCCACTTTTAAACTGGGGGGTAGAGGGCGTGGGGCAGAAAGGTGATTTGCCCCAGGCTGCACTGACAGGTATTTTTCTATATATAGGGCAGGGTCAGGAGGGAGACGGACAGCTGACCGAAGCTTCCTGAGCAAGGGCAGGGTCAGGAGAGATGGACAAGGGACAGGGGAGGAGATACCTTTGGGCGGTACCTGATTTATCGGTGGGGGGAAACAGGGATGAACCATTGGGAAACATAACTCCAAAACAGCTTAACAAACCCCCCCACCACAAGATAATATGCCTCCATACATGGGTAGTTACACATAAGTACATTTATTTAAAATTTACCAGCTAAAGTGATGATCAATCTAAATTTAGCAATAACTCAGTAAGAGAAAGTAGTTCTTAACATCCCTGACTCCAATAAATGCATAGGTATTGAAAAGTTAACCAATTATTGCTCCAAGGATCTAACTTTCACTTCTACAAATGACCAAAATTATTATTACTTTATCAGAGTTTAGAAGAACTAAACTTTATCAGAGTTTAGAAGAAGTAGTTCAGAAGTTTAGATTATTTACTATAGTCATGTAACTCAGTAAATAGAGTAATAACATTGCTGATAACAGGCTGCAGGTCTTGTACTGATTTTACAAATAGTCAGTACTGAGTTCAGTGAGGAGTGAATTCATCCACAGCATAAGAATTCTGGGGTTTCAGTCCTGCTTAGTCTACTGGTGATGACACTGGTCTCTCTCATATCCTATTTTAATCTGAAGATTTATTGATCCGTAAAGAAAGGACCAGAAAGATACAGTCCTAAACAGTATACACAATTAAGTATAAGGATGTTGTGAATTCTGTTCTCTGCTTCGGAAAGTACTTATAGGTTTTGCACCAAAAAGTATTTGAGGAAAAATATGCAAATACTGAAAGACTGGAAAACTTGCAATAGCTTTAGCTGATAACTGGAAAGACCATTCTTCATTGTAACAAGTCTCACACATAAGATGACATGCAAGCCCATAGTATGTGACACAATGGCTATTTTGGAAAATAGATTTGATTATTTTTAAGTAGGAAGGAATATTAAAATTATTGCCATGATTTCTGACCCCAGTTGAAGGATAGTAAAAGATATACTATATGCCCGATCACTTCTTCCTGCTGTTCAGTAGGACAGGAGGAGAAAATGAAATTAAGCTCATGGACTGACACAAAGACAGGGAGATCATACACCAGTTACTGTCATAGGCAAAACAGACCCAGTTGTAAAAGTAACTTAATTTATTGCCAATTAAGATACACCTGAATGGAAAGAAGAAAATTAACCAAAACACCACCTTCCCCTAGTCAAGCTGTTCCCAGGCTCAACTTCACTCCCTCATTCCTCCCTCTCCTACCTCCTCTGAGTGGTGCAGGTAGGATGAGAAATAGGCAATCAGCCTGTAACTGTTCCTTTCTGCTGTTCTTTCCTTTGAACTCTTTTCCCCAAGGTCCAGTGAAGTTCCTTATTATGAGCTGCAGTCCTTTAGGATAAGCTTGTTCCAATATGGACTGTCAAGTGTCCTGCTCATGCTCCAGCTTCAGCATGGAGTTCTCCATGGGCTGCAGTGCTGAGATCTGCTCTGCTGCAATCTCTCCATGGGATACCTGTTCCACCCTGATTTCCTGCACAGATTGCAGAGAAATCCCTGCTGGGACACCTGGAGCATGTCCTTGCCTACTCCTCCTTATCGCCTCACAGAATCACAGAATCAATTAGGCTGGAAAGACCTCTGAGATCATCGAATCCAACTTGTGACCAATCACCACCTTGTCAACCAGACCATGTCACTGAGTGCCACACCTCTCCTTAAACACCTCCAGGCATGGTGACTCCACCACGTCCCTGCACAACATATTCCAATGTCTAACTACCTCAGTGATCTTAGTCTCTCACACTGTTCCACTCACCATGTGACTGGCACCCCCAGGCCAGTCATTCACCCTCCCTAGCTACAGCTGTACAAAGAGAAAAATTTAATGAAGGTTCTTGAGTTGAAATAAGGACCAGGAAAAAAACACTCAAAGGGAAAAACAGGCTCAACTTAGAGATACAAGGTGAATTTATTACTAACAAAATCAGAGGAGAATAATGAAAAGCAAAACAAGCCCTTTAAAACATCTTTTCTTCACACAACCCCTCCCTCCTTCCCACTGACAGCACAGTGAGAAAGGGGCATGGGGTTTTGGTCAGTTCAATAGCCAAGGTTTTCTTCCCCTTGGCTCAAGGAGAGAAATCCTTCCCTTGCTATGCCATGGGGTCCCTTCCCACAGGAGACTGTTCTCTGTGAATTTCTCCAGTGTGATTGCAGTCTCACAAGCAGCTGTCCTCTCAAAACTGCTGCAACGTGAGTCCCTCCCACAGGCAAACGGTCCTCCCAAAACTGCTGCAGCATGGGTCACTCTTCATGGGGTGCAGTCCTCCAGGGACAGACTGCTCCTGGAAGTAGGAGCCCCCTCTCTCCACTGGGTCTCCCACTGGATCAGAGCCTCCTCCAGGCATCCACCCATTCCAGTGTGGGCACTTCCCCCATGGGCTGTGAGTGGATGTCTGTATCCCCTGTGGATCCCCTTAACTGCAGGGGCATAGCTGCTTCACTATGGTCATCACCATGGCCTGCAGAGGAATCTCGGCTCTGGTGCCTGGAGCAGCTCCTCTGCCTTCTTATCCACTGATCTTGGTGCCTCCATGTTGTTTATCTCACATGTTCTCACCTCCTCCTCGTCTCTAGCTCTAATTAACACTGTGTGCCCCACTTTGTTTTGATTTTCTTCTTAAATATGTTATCACAGAGGTGTTACCATCATCTCTAATTGGCCCAGCCTTGGCCAGCGGCATGATGGGATTGGCTCTGCCAGACATGGGTGGAAGCTTCTAGCAGCTTCTCACAGAAGCCACCTCTGTGGCCCCCCACTACCAAAAACCAGGCCGTGCAAAACCAACACACCGTGCTGCCCTTCCTCACTCCAGCTGTCTCCAGGCCATGTCCATCATGGCTGTGGGGTTCAGCTCATGATGAGTCAGTTGGAGACAGCTGAAACCTAGTGTGCCTGGCACGGGGCACACCTGGCTGATCCAAACCAGGGCTCCCCAGCAACACTCTCACTTGCCAAAACCTTTTCACCTACACGCAATGCAGGTAACCAACACCTTCACTGTCTGTAAAATGGAAATTGAAATTCGCTGAATTGAAGGAGGGAACAACAAATTGGTTTTTGATTCAGACTAGAAAAGTACTGTGATTGGGCAATTTTTTTCCCTACATATCCATATCTTCTATATTAAGAGAAAGTGAGAGAAAATAATTGGTTCCTACTATGAATAGACCCAGTAAATGACTGAAGAATCCTTTTGTTCCCCTTTTTGTCTTGCTTCTTTTTAAGAGAGAGGTTGTATCTTATGTTTATTACTACAATCATCAGTGCTTTCACTGTGGTTCCTTGTTGCTGTTTCGGACACACAAAGGACGAGGCAGGCACAGCAGAAGTCAAGGAACTTCAACTGCTTTATTCAAATCTGACTCCAACTATTTATGCATCTGTGCAAAGGTCAAGAGATTGGCTACAAGGGTCGCCACCTCTTTCACCACCAGGATGGTGAACATCACCATCAATCACAATTCTCCTCCCAGAGAACAACTATGTAAACTATCTAGAAATATGTAAACTATCTAAAAATATACATTGTGTTTTGTTGAGCTGCGTGAGAAAGCACGACTACTAAGTCCAAACATTTGCAAGCAAGAAAAGCAAGGGCAACAGTTCCTGAATTAATAATGTGATGCTTCAAATTTCAGAGTCATTGGGGCAACCTTATCTCCTGAATGAAATGAAAACCAACCTTAATTGAGTAATTTTTAAGAGATTGTTAAATACTTCTTTATAATTCTGTTGTAATAAGTGAATAAAACTCTTCTGTAAGTTAGATGCTAATAAACACAACATCTTCAGAATGAGCCGTATGTGAAAAAAATACAGCTGTAAAAGCCTTGGGAAGATACTTTGGCATTAGCTGAGAAAGACCTGAGTTCCAGTGAGCCCCTCTAAATTAAATTAAAGCTCATCAATTCAGAAGGGTCAAAAGACCAAAAAAGAATGTTGTTATTAAAACAGGATACAATAGTGTAAGTTATCTTTCACCTTAGGCTATACAAGTTACTCAGACTACTAGAACCGGTCCAGATTTGCTATTTGAAGGTGTAATGTAATGTAATTTCCAGACATATGCTCAATTTTTAAATTTTTTTCTTTTGTCTTTAAATTTACAATAAGCCAAGGTAATTTTTTATTTAAATTGTTTAAGAGTAGGGAACCATTAATTCTCTTGTAGTAGGCTTTTTGGCACTGTAACTGGATTTTTTCCTTGATATGGTGAAGTTTTATGACCTCAATGCAATAATTTCTCTTTAGATGACTGTAACTGATACTCCTTTTATTTTTTCAATGTAATGAACTAAAAGTAACATGATGTTGACCTTTTCTCCTTTCCACAAACCAGGAAAAAATCTAATTTATTTTATAATTTGCACATCTAAGAAAATACAAAACATGTTGGTCTGTTTAAAGTGATTTATTGTGTTTTCTAGCCATTTCCAGTCTTACAATTCCAGAGTCCTGTTCACTTCATGTGATTTTTTTTTTCTCTTGAGTAATTAGTTTTCCAAAGAAATAAGTCTGATTTTTCTTTACCAAATCCACCCATGCTAGAGTTCTCTCTCCTAATTTCTTTAAAGTTTTAGTGGAAATTTTCTATTACTTCATTAGTGTTTATTGTTCTTCTATCATATTTTTATTGTGAGATTATAAAAATGTTCCATTTTAAAGTAATGGAACAATAAATCTTTCCACAGAGTAAAAAGCTCAAAAATGATGATAAAACTGCAATTCTGTCAATGACTTAAAAGCAATATTCCTGCAGCTTTGTAGGTAGGAATAGCTAGCACATCATAGAAATTTTTCTTCACTTTCTGTTTTTACTCAGGAGGCTCAACCTATAAAACCATAAAGTTCTCATCCCTCAGTTATTTTAAGTTTCTGCAGTACTTAATGTAATCTGATTCAAATGATATCATATTGTCACATGGAAATTACAGATTCAATGAAATAGTAAAATAGAGGACTAGAAATTTACTATTATTTCATTGAGCTCATTGTCTGATCATAAATGTCAGAATCAGTCTTCTAACTATTCAATTTCTTGAACAGAAAGAAATTGTCCTAGACATGTTTCTTAAAAATATCTTTTGTCTTCCAGTTCCAGGTTTACTTTTTCAGCAGTAAAATTGGTCCATTTCTTCTTATGCCAATAGTGTAATTTTGTTCTTATCTGCTAGATGAACTGCAATCGCATATGTAAACTGCAATCATTTGAAGTTTGAAATTATTTTGTGAGAGAGAAAAACATAAAGATGTCTAAAGTGGCTCTGAGTGATCTGGAACATTTATATAGTATTATATGGAAAGACAGAACCAATGTGTCTGTGCTGGCACCATCTAACAACCAGTATAATCAGTCTTACTTGTCATCAGTTAAACAGAAAAGGTACAAATGAATCCCACAGTCTATGACATGTAATCATATCTCTTTTCTCCTGTAACTTTCAGGGAAAAAAACACAGCACTGTGCATGAAAAAAATGCAGTTTTGGTCTCTATGATTTCTATTTTATGAATTTTATTCCCTCCTTGTGGAGTTACTTTAATACATAGTTGTCGTTTGCTGAATTCTTTTTTTCAGCTTGTGCCAAATTTTTAATTAAATTATTAAATACAGTTGAGGAGCAGTCTGTGGTACACTACTTATAAAGTTCTCCATACTGTCTGTCTTTCACCGCAAATATTATTCTCTGTCTTGCAGTGAAACCATTTAAATCAGTTTACAAATCTGCCTTATCCATCCCACCCTTCTAAAACTGTACCACATTGTCCTCCATTTTGATTTAATAATTTCGCATGAGGTCTTATGGAAAATTAAGCTTGGGTAAATTTGAGCTACTTTATGTCCTTTTCTACAAAAAATTTGTTGTATTTTTTAGGCAACAAGTTTCTTTGGCATGATCTACCCTTCTTAAAATCAGGTTGTACTTTTTTCTCAGCTTTCAAGTATATAAAATGAAAGATAAATGTAAGGCACTGTCACAGAAATTGAGTGAGACACTGTTAAAACAGAAGCTGTGCTCTTTTCAGAATGTTTGTAGAAACATGTAGGATGCTTTAAAGCTTTAGCACTGCTGTGACAACACTAATAGTATTTTTGGAAATATTATCAAAACTAGGAAGATTAATGGGAATAAGAATTAAACTCAAATGTTTCACAAGATTGTTCCATGATTTCGTAATGCAAAAAGGCTGTTCCGACACAGGATAAAAAAACTCTCTTTAAAACTTTGAGTTTCCTGGTCAGGTTCTCTAAGATACTTTGATTTCTGGTTCAAGAATTTGGATATAGGCTTTTTTTACCAATTAAGGAAATAGCATATCATCTTCTTGTTTCTAAGAGTCTAGAATGGATTTTGCCTTCAAGATAAATAAAAATAATCAAAAGCATTAAATTAAAAAATATTTTTAAAACTCGTTATAAATCAAAAAAAAAATGGAAACAGATATCAGAATTCTTAAAGTCATTTTTTCAACTTATTGTGTTTTGCATTAATTCAAATCAATGCAAACTAGTAAGTGTTAGGAGTACAAGTAGTTTAATTTTCAGAAGCAAGTATTTTGTTCCAGAGAACCAAAAATAGGAAATGGATAACCAATCCCTCCAGTATGTTGTTGTGGGTTTTTTTAAATTTTAATGTATTCTATCTACAATCATTTTTATTAGTTCCTATAAGTTGATATATTAAAAAAAAAAAAATCTACAAAGTGAAATATTAAGTAAAATTCAGCATTTTTTTTCTGGGACTAGAAGATAGACAACTCATGCACTGAAAGCAGTAACTACCTGATCTTCATAAGCTTTGTGTAAGACCTGTGTTTTGACATTTGGTATCTGGTTATACTATTTCAGAGGTTAAATTCCCTGCAGAGTTAAGTAGGTCATCCAATGTCTTACTGTCAGTCCTTACTCGGCATCAAAGGCTAGTCTGCCTTGTGGTGCTACAGCCATACTAGAAAGATGGGTGATTAGGTGTTTGAAACATCTCAGTTAATTGCTGTTCTTGGCACAAACCCAGGCTCATAAATCAAGAGGACCTGAAAAATGTGGGTTTTTTGGAAGTTTCTTTATCATCCATGGATTTTGAAACTTTCCACATTGTTTTTCTACTGTTCTACATGAATAGCACACAGTGCAAAATAAAAATTCATCAAGACGCTGCTTTTATGGCCTTGTGCTCCTACCTAAGCTGTTTCAAATAGTTCAGCATATTTTGAACCAATACATAATATAGAAAAGCAGCTGGGCATACATATTGATAGGTCTTGAAAAGACATAAGGAAAGGTAATTTCTTTTTCAAGTGATTGATAGTGAAATGTATTCTTGCTTGTTTTGCTAGCAATCCAAACAACTCAGCGGGGGGGAAAAAGAATGAGAATTATACCTTACCCTTGGCCCCACTTGGATTTGCTCCTTGATCAGAATGTTATTTCCATTTTGAAAGCTTGTAGAAATATGTCCATGAAATCAGTACCTTGTGTTTTAGGAGTAGAGCAATAGTTACAACACCAAGGAAAAGTCCAAGACTCCTGTTTTCTAGGACTGAATGCTACTAATTTCACTGCTGAAACTTTATGCCCAGCCACTGAATATCATGGGTCATTACCTGGGTATAGGACTCCATCTAAAGCTTAGTTATCTTTGTTCTAGATTTATCTATCAAATAAGCTCAAAGGTAAGAATTTCATCCTATAGACTGATTTGATACCTCACAAGGTATCAAGTCCTTCTCTGCATTAAATAGAAAAGAAAAGGATGTCTAGGTCTTAACTTATATTAGTTAACTTATATCAGTCAGGTAGTTGTAGTTAAAGCAGATTTGTCCATATATCTCTTTTAGCATCTAAAAAGTGCATTTTCCACAATTTTGAGCGCTTATTGCTAGTATACTACAACATAATACTCTCTGCTGTGAGCAGATAAGAGATGAAAAGGTAACGGTAGCTTGCAGTGCTTCATAAGGCACAGGAAAAACAAGTTTAAGGAACTGTCATTGAAAAACATATTGAGAAAATTATCAAAATTATGATATCATTAAGTGTTGGCTCTCACTGTTAAAATTTAGTTCATGAAGGACAGTGATATATTAACTTTCAGGAACTAGGAGTAATATTATGAAATTATTGCATTTTCTCCCCTTATTCATACAATGACAAAATTTCACCTCAGATGAAGCCAACAAAGTTCTACAAACTCTCAGAGAAAATGGAAGGATAATTATCTCTACTTTCAAGTCAACAGAATATCCCTTGGGGGTTGTACATGTATCTGTGTGAAGGTAACTGGAAATTAAAAATTAACTCAGTAGGAAAGGCTAGTGCAGCTCTTTTCTTTTATCCAAAAGTTGTAAAGTAAAAATTTGTCGTGAGTACTTCTATCTTGGGAGTTATTTAATTTCCTGGGAGATGTGAACTCTGCAAGGAATAATGGCCTGATAGCCATGATTAAGGGTATACTTAAGTGCAGCACTACCCATCAATCCTTTTGAAGCTCCACAAAATTACATAAATTATTAATCAAACCCTAAAGTAATGGACTGAATTCAACATCCCGCATCAAAAGGTTTTCTTGTTTTTGTCACTGCAAGAAGATAGAAATCCATGAGGAATAAAAAAAATTTAGATTAGGAAGACAGGCCAGCAGTTCATGGGTGATAAGAAAGCAAAGCTTGATTCATATGATTTCAAAAGGAAAGAAAAGGGGTTTGAATTAGGACTTCAAAATTTTGAGTGTGACCAGCAAAAACAATGGGTAGAAAAATTCTCTCTGTCACTTTAGAAAAAAATTAGGCCCTAAAGAATTTTTTTTCAGATCAAACTGTTTAACTCATTTGGTTTGCATTTAAAAGCAACCTCAGAGCAATTGCCATCACATTTTTGGGTAGTATGTGACTGTCAGAGACTGAAATACTATAGTTCATGACTTAAACATTTTCATGAAGGACTTTTAAAACTATTACAAAAGCTGCAGAGAAGACCACCATATCCTGAATAGGCCTCCTAACTGAGACCTTACACTGCTCACTAATGAAGATAAGATAAAGTAATAACTGAGGGCTGGGGGAAAAGAATAGCACAAGCTTAACACCTTCAGAGTGGAGACCACAGCCCCAGGGCAAGGCTCAGCCCACACAGACCCTCACACCAAAGGGTGCAGGAGGAAAAAGTCTTTGCGTGTGTGTTGGAAGGCCTCTGGTCAGAGACACAGTGAAGGTCCATCCTCTGCTGTGCAGAGGAGCCCAGCTGAGGGGCCCTTCACCCAGGGAAAAAGCTTATCCAGAGCAGAGAGGATGTCATGGCCCACCAAAGGGCCCCAAAAAGGCGTCTCCAGACCCTACACCAGAGATGATGCAACAGACCCTCATTGTTGCAAGGGACAATGTCAAACTGTCCCCTGCAAGGGAGACATGTGGGTGATCCCACCTGGCCAAAGTGAGTATTAATCCACAGGATTCTATACTCTGTATCGTGGCATGGAGTAGCGGCGGTGACTGGGGAGGGACCCTCACCACCAAGAAGACCAGGTGTAGGGGAGCAACAAGACGTCTTTGGGACCCTCAGATGGGTGATATTACTCCCACCTAACCCCTGTGACTCTCTCCCTGTCCCCTCACCCCCGACGCATACTACTTTTTCTATTTCTTTCTTACTTTTCTCTTTCTTTCTCTTTGCCTCTTTTAAATAAAATATATCAAATTTTTGGCACCAACATGTAACCTTGTTTGATTTTAATCTCATTTTTGGGTATATTTTGAATCTTCAAAGTTCTTTCAGTTTTGCGAGAAATCAGGTTGTGATTAGTGTCAATCAAACAGCATGTGCGTCTGCAGGCAATGTGGACAGAACCATGGGATTATCATAAAGAACTGTAAAAAAAAAATTAGCTAAGCAAGGTGTGGAAGTGGGGTTTAACAAGGCAACTATACAACAGTAGGTATGTTGGGGTCCTGAGCTGCTTCACCAGCTAGCTATAGCTCTTTGACCAGCATATAAGGAAAGTTTGGTGGGTTTGAATCTCAGGCTGGAGCGTGGTTGGCGGTGTAGAAGAAAGAGCGGACTCCTTACGTGGTTTTCACCAGGTTTTATTCCAGGGAACTCCACGTGCAGATGTGCCTTCTGGCCCTCTGTTCTCCCCTTAAATAACCAGGGCGTACCCCGAGCAGGGGAGAACTTAGAACCAATGGAGTAGACGGGAGGATGTGACTCAGAACAGGGATACTTAACAGAACAATGAAAAAGGTGGGTACTTGAGTACCTGGCCG
>VXBB01024416.1:126596-138534 GCA_013399915.1 Illadopsis cleaveri
TTTTTTTTTTTTTTTTTTTTTTTTGTTTCAGATATTAGTGTATTTTGTATTCTAAAGGGCAGCAAGTACAGTACTTCCCAATTGTAACTTGGAAGGTTTTGTAAAAGAGATAGTGAAAAACAAAGTCAGAAACTTGGCAATTTTCCATTCACTGTTGACAAGTACTGTAGATGAATAATAATGAAATGGATTTCTGTCAAGTGTATCCACTAATATGAATTTCTGCAGTAACTATTTTGCCTATAGGTTTCTTCTCAGTATTTTTGGCTACTGTTATGAATTTCATGCACCTAGCTCCATGCCCTTGAACACTATGAATCATACTTCAAAGACACACAATAAAATATTTAAGTAAAAATTTTCTCAAAATAATGGGTTCATTATGGCAAAATCATTTTAGAGCAATAAACCATTTTATATGTCATTTTAAACAATAAAAGTTTTACAGCTTAAGGACATAGATATGGATAAATTCACAGACACTGTGCTATTAGAGACTAGGCCATGAGAACTAAGGGAATTTGAAATATTTTCTGAATAATGTCAAACTTTAACTTTTCTGCCTCAGTGATTATAATTGTAAAAAGTAGAGTGACATTTTGTGCAATTCTGTAACCTAATAGTACAGAGACCTGGAGAAGTAGGGACACAGGACACATGTAGAAGAATACAGGCATGACATCAGAAGAGGTGAGTGCCTGCTATATAAAATTCAGCTATGCTCAGTTAAAAAAATGCAGACATGAAGCTGGAGAAACCTGTTTGTAGACAAAAGAAGGAGGACAAAAACGTAGAATCTAACACGCAAAACTTGGAACTAAAATGGAGTTGCAGACCATTTGATTAAAAACAAAGTGTAAAAACTTGTGAGAAGACATACAAAAATAATCCCAGATGAATGAAAGGTGTATGAAGGAAAGACAAAAGGGAAGAAAAAGAGGAAAAGAAGAAGAAATTACCAACATTAATATTATATTCCTCATAGTGGAGGTCTTGGGAGAGGACTGCAAATGCTGACAATTCAGCATTGACCCCATCTGCCTCTGTCATCTGTAAAAGACTTAAAAATCACAATTGTCTTAAACTCTTGGTTAAGATCACAAAGGATTTTTTGCTGACTACAGCAAACTGCACAAAACAACCTGTGAGCACCAAAGCCCACCTCACCCCCAAATATTCTTCATGGATTTTGGGAATTTAGACTGTGAGTTAAACCACCTGATCAGAAATTGAGACAATACAAAGGTGGCACTATTGTCTAATTATCTCAGATCTAAGGAGAGGGNGCAGACATGAAGCTGGAGAAACCTGTTTGTAGACAAAAGAAGGAGGACAAAAACGTAGAATCTAACACGCAAAACTTGGAACTAAAATGGAGTTGCAGACCATTTGATTAAAAACAAAGTGTAAAAACTTGTGAGAAGACATACAAAAATAATCCCAGATGAATGAAAGGTGTATGAAGGAAAGACAAAAGGGAAGAGGAAAAGAAGAAGAAATTACCAACATTAATATTATATTCCTCATAGTGGAGGTCTTGGGAGAGGACTGCAAATGCTGACAATTCAGCATTGACCCCATCTGCCTCTGTCATCTGTAAAAGACTTAAAAATCACAATTGTCTTAAACTCTTGGTTAAGATCACAAAGGATTTTTTGCTGACTACAGCAAACTGCACAAAACAACCTGTGAGCACCAAAGCCCACCTCACCCCCAAATATTCTTCATGGATTTTGGGAATTTAGACTGTGAGTTAAACCACCTGATCAGAAATTGAGACAATACAAAGGTGGCACTATTGTCTAATTATCTCAGATCTAAGGAGAGGGGGGAGGCCATACGCCACAGACTCATCTGCTGAGGGCAAGTTTGCACACTGTCCCCCCCGCCCCCAACCAAGGAGGAGGAAAAGTTTTTGAATGTGTGTTGTCAAAGCTTCTGTCCGCATGAGACAGAGGAGTCGAACACCCACTGCCAGAGGCTACAAGCTGAGTTTTGGGCCAGATAAGAAGCAGACCCTGCCAAGATTGGATGGGGCTTTTCATCATGTCAGTCATCCTCCCTTACACAAACAGGCTTAGTTGTGAAACTCCCTACATTCCCTCTTGGAAAGGTCACATTCCCACTGGACATTCATATTCCCGTGGGACATTGACATTCCCACACAAGCCAGAGGGTTTTCATTCCTATGGATGGCACATAACTGGCTCAATTCCACTGACATGAGATCAGACACAGAATCACACAGAATAACTAGGCTGGAAGAGACCTCCAAGATCATCGAGTCCAACCCATGCCCTAACACCTCAACTAGACTATGGCACCAAGTGTCACATCCAAGGATGATGACTCCACCACCTCCCTGGGCAGATCATTCCAGTACTTAATTATTCTTTCTATAAAAAGCTTTTTCCTAATATCCAATTTATATTTCCCTTGGTGCAGCTTGAGACTGTGTCCTCTCATTCTGTTAGTTGCTGCCTGGAGAAAGAGACCAACCCCCACCTGACTACAACCACCTTTCAGGAGATGGTAGAGAGTGATAAGGTCATCTCTGAATCTCCTTTTCTCCAGACTGAACAACCCCAGCTCCCTCAGCCGTTCCTCAGCCTTGTGTTCCAAGACCCTCACCAGCCTCATTGACCTCCTCTGGATGTGCTCAAGCATCTCAACATCTTTCCTAAACTTAGGGGCCAGAACTGGACACAGCACTCAAGGTGCAGCCTCACCAGTGCTGAGTACAGGGGAAGAATGACCTCCCTGCTCCTGCTTGTCACACTATTCCTGATACAGGCCAGGTGACATTGGCCCTCTTGGCCACCTGGGCACACTGCTGGCTCATGTTCAGCTGCTTCCACCAGTACCCCCATGTCCCTTTCTGCCTGGGCACTGTCCAGCCGCACCATCCCCAGCTTACAATGTTGCAGGGGAGTTTTGTGGCCAAAATACGAGACTTAGCACTTGGACCTATTAAACTTCATCCTATTGGACTTTGCCCATCCAGCCAGCCATTCCAGGTCTCTCTGCAGAGCCCTCCTACCTTTCAGCAGATCGACACATGCTCCCAGATTAGTGTTGTCTGCAAATTTACTAATAAAACACTCAATACCCTCATCCAGGTCATCAATAAAAATATTGAAGAGAACTGGCCCCACCACAGATCCTTGAGGAACACCACTAGTGATGCCGCTGTCTTATCTTAGGAGGAGTCATAAACCATTGAAGACCCACAAAGTGCCCCCAGACTCATTTCTGGGGCCTTGTACATGATCCACAGTGTTGCAAAAGACAGCATAAAACATCTCCAACCCACCCAGGGGAGTTACCTGGGCATTCCCACATAAACCTGAATGTACATTAACCCACTGAATTCTGTGTTTCATGGGACCATCACCACAAATTCTCTGTCACTCTCTCTCCTTCCTCCACATCCTTCTCTTTTTCTACTTTCTTTCTTTCTTTCTCTCTCTCCCCCTCAAACTTTCTACTAAATAAAATCCATACAACTGACTTCAGCATATGGTCTTGTTTGCACCTTAATTCAGGCATAAGCAGGTCTATAATAAAAGGATTGTAATTTCATCCCCTGAAGTTGCAGAGTTAAGACTGAAGTTACAGAGATGAGGGCTCAGAGCACTGGAAGGGTGAGATAAATCTGGACTGCTCATAATTCTGTGACTAAACTGTTAAGATATCAGTTATACTAAAAATAAATGCTTGGCTCTACGTATTGTGTCTCCCTTTCATACATAATATTTTGAGGTTGAAAAGAGAAAAGAGCTGATTCAGTAGGCACTCAGGATTTCGGAAAAGAGAAAAGACTCAATCATTTTTCTTACATGGTAGAGGTTCAGGTTGTTCTGGGCCACCAGACAGTAAAGTTTCATTCATTATAACAGCAAAATCTCTTACAATCTCTTCTGATTTCCACTATTAAATCAATTAGTGTATTTACAGTAGTGAAATGCATAAGGTGGAGAAGAATGAAGAAATGAGATATATTTTATTCTGCTGTTTCTAGTCAGAATTTGCAAAACAGGTTTAATTATTGTTTGAAGCTGTGGCATAGATATTCAATTATTTGTTTAATTTTAAAATGACAATAGATACTGTTAATTTCTATTGTTTTGATGAAACAAAATCCTTCATTATTCTTTCTCTGTGTTTAATATTGGTATATTCAAATATATGTTAATGAAAAACAATAAAAAACATTTTCAAAACAATTCCAACTATTCAACAGGTTGTAAACAAGCATAATTTAAAAAAACCTGTAGAAAACTACAGATACATATTTTGGCAACTACAATAGCTATTCACTTTTAATCATTCACAGATGATAGCAAGATATTGTTGTCAGACTTATGCATTATTCATCCATAATAATAACCCAGTATGATTATGTACTACTTCCACATTTGTCTCTTGCACTTACAAGTAATAGCAGAAATCAAGTAGAAAAGTAAGACAGAGCAGTACAGAGACGTGAACTAAGAGAAAATGCTCACTTTTTATTAAATAGATGTAATTATTCACCACTGGAAACAAGTGTTAAGAAAATAATTTACACCCCTTGTGACAGGGAAGAGTGAAACTGAATTGATTAATAAAAAAAACTACAATAAAAAGTGCTTCAGCATTAGAACCTGTTTAACCAAGAGGAAGTGTGAAATGATGATGGTTGTATCTGCTGTGCATATGTTAAATCGCACAGTAACTTATTACATAAGCCACTAGATCTGGTTTCAGCTTGTGTCATAGAACTTTTCCACAGGTTCTGGGCCTGACCCTATTCTCATTTTCAGAAGCAGACATGCACACTTACAATCACTGTGTTGGAAAACACCCCAAAACAAATGCTGCACATACCGCACTGAATGTGCCCCATTTGTGAGTTTGGAAATGAGTTCTTTCTACTGTCTCGTACCCAAGACTACATTTTGTACTAAAAACGTTTAATAACACTCCTAATATTGTCTTTATGTATTTCTTCATGACAGATTGAATAGAGATGTCTTGTTCTACCCTGTCATTGCTCACCAGAATGTTTGTGTGACTGTATACCACATATGTACTGTCTCACTGTCATCACAGGTGGCTACTACGAGTTGACTGATGCCAGTGTCTTTTAGGATTTACAGGAAGTCATCCTTTACGTGAATGAGAGAGCAGTGGGAATGCCCTCTGGGAGACGGGGGACGGTGTGGCTGGACAGTGCCCAGGCAGAAAGGGACTTGGGGGTTCTGGTTGACAGTCGGCTGAACATGAGCCAGCAGTGTGCTCAGGTAGCCAAGAAGGCCAATGGCATCCTGGCCTGTATCAGGAATAGTGTGACCAGCAGGAGCAGGGAGGTCATTCTTCCCCTGTACTCGGCCCTGGTCAGGCCACACCTTGAGTACTGTGTCCAGTTCTGGGCCCCTCAGTTTAGGAAGGATGTTGAGATGCTTGAGCGCGTCCAGAGGAGGGCAACGAGGCTGGTGAGAGGCTTGGAGCACAAGCCGTATGAAGAACGACTGAGGGAACTGGGGTTGTTTAGCCTGGAGAAAAGGAGACTCAGAGGTGACCTTATCACTCTCTATAACTTCCTGAAGGGTAGTTGTAGACAGCTGGGGGTTGGTCTCTTCCTCCAGGCAGCAACGGACAGAACAAGAGGACACAGTCTCAAGCTGCATCAGGGGAAATATAGGTTGGATATTAGGAAAAAGTTTTTCACAGAAAGAGTGGTTAAGTACTGGAATGGTTTGCCCAGGGAGGTGGTGGAGTCACCATCCCTGGATGTGTTTAAAAAGAGACTGGATGAGGCACTTGGTGCCGTAATCTAGTTAAGGTGTTGGAACATGGGTTGGACTCGATGATCTTAAAGGTCTCTTCCAACCTAGAAATTCTGTGATTCTGTGATTCTGTGATTCTGTGAGTGATGAGATAGTTGAGAGGGAGGGGTCAGGATTAGAGAACAAGACAATGTATACAAGGCTGGTGTGCAACTGGCAACTTAAATAGGAAGAAGATGCAGATAAAACCTTCTAAAGATAACTGGAGAGAGTCTTGTATTTGCAGGCTCTTGTTCCTTATGGAGGACATGAACCACCTTGATATCTGGACATGCAGGAACTTAGCAGGGCATAAGAAAACAATGAGTTTTCAGGAGTGTGTTGATGATAGCTTCTGGACTGGCACAGGTCATTAAGCAACACTTGAGGAGAGCTGAATTGCCAATGTTTATAATTAGACACAAGAAAGAAGTGGCTGGGGATTGAAGGTTAGGATTGGCAGCCATGACTTCAGTGGCCATGGGACGGTAGTGTTCAGGAAGGGAAAAAAAACAAAAAGCATGATTTCCCTGGATTTGAGGAGATGGTTTTTGGCTTATTCAGTGACACATTTGAAAAGACTGCATAGAATATGGTTCTGTAGAGAAGAGGGGTCCAGGATAACCTCCTCCACACCCAAGGAGGGTCCAACCCCATGTAGAGCAAGCTTAAGGTAGTAGAAAGCCTGTTTGAATAAACAAGGATACTGTCTAGGAATTTGAAGCTGAATGCAATAAGGGAAATATGCAGGTCAACAAGTGTTTCTACAGGTTTATCAGTAACAAAACAGAGATTTGGAAAACTGCAGCCCTGTAGTAAGACAGATAGAGATAGTATTAAAGGTAATCCTGCCTCTGATACATTGCACCTGTGTTAATTACCAAAGAGTGGCAACAGCCTTGTGCTCACAGCTGTGGGTGACAAAAGAGTTAGTTGGTAGAGAGTCAGTTGGAGTCTGCTGGCCATGCTGTGAGGATAAAGGGACAGGAGGTCGTGCAAGGGACAGATAAGATAAACCACTGTATGAGGGACAGACAGAGTGAGGTGGCCATACTAAGGACAGGAAACAGTGAGCTGGCACTGCAGAAGGGAGAGAGAACAAGAAGGAGAGAAAGAGCCAGAGCTGTGTGGAGTTGCCCATAGGATTGCTACATAGAGAAGGTATGAAAGACGTCTACATAACATGATGCCGATACTTGAAGCCCTCTGAGGTTTTTATTGAAGAACTCTGAGTGCATGGCCGTCTCAATTATGACATGGCCCCACTGCTGAATGGGGCAGGGGAATTGGTGACAAAAGATACAGAAAACATATTCAATACCTTATTTGTCTCAGTCTTTACTAGTAAGTAAAGACATTCAGAAATCTTAGGTACAAGGAATCTTGGGTACCTTTACACCCACAGAAAAGTCTTCAGTGAGGAACACTTGCTCTCAGTGGCAGATCAAGTTAAGGAACACCTAATCAGTCTGAATATATAGTTCCTGGGGACCATCTAGGTACTCCAACAAGTGCTGCAGGAGATGGACACTAGCACTGTAAGGCTGCTATCTGTTGTATTTGAAAGATCATAGCAACTAGAAAAAGAAAGGGTCAGTCCTACCTTCAAGAATGTCAAGATGGATGATCCAGAGAGCTACAGGCCAGTCAGACGCACATTGATACCACAAGGAAACAATCCTCCAAACCATTCTCAAATGTAGGAAGGACAAGAAGGTGCCTAGGTATAGTCAGTATGGATTTATGAAGAGGAAATCATCCTAACCAACCTGGTAATCTTCTACAATGGAAAAAGTAGTTCAGCTGATAAAGAAGTGGATGATGTTAATCTTGACTTTTAATAAGGTTTTTGACATTGTCTCCCATAATATCCTCATAGACAAACTGAAAAAATATGTAGCAAATATTGTTCAACCTATTTTTTGTTTCTGTTAGAATTGTATAAAGTTTGATGTAATTTAATTTGCAAGGAAAAATGGTTTCAAAATATCACGGAGTTTATTACTTTTAATTTTAATGCTTCATAGATGAATGAGCTGTTATTAATTCTTTTCACAAAATGATCAAATAAAAAGAAACCAGATAGAATATAATAAAATTTGAAATTTCAGTTCTCAAAACAGTTTTATCTAGCAATTTTCTTTTATAAAAATATTTTGTTCATCATTGAAGTTAATAATGAGAAAAAATTTCTTTAAATCAAAAACATCGTAGACCAGAAATATCTTAACTAATTAGTTCTGCTGTTGTTTCCATTATGTATACATAAGGAACTAAAACACAAAAAGACTGATCGCAGATGAATTAAATAACAGAGAATGGGTTTGTAACTCACAGAAGGATCTTGTAGCTTGGATCATGCAATTGATGATTCTTCAATGATTTTTTCACCACATTTTCTTTTTATATTCCTTAAAGACCATCTACAGAGGTCCTTTCTATACTATTAGAAAAATTAATTAGTCCCTCTACTTGCCGCCTGAAAAAATTCTCAACAGCACATGTTCTGCTGACATTTTGGGACATTTTGTTCAATATCTAATTCTCATTAGGTACAAAATATGGTATTTAAATCTTTGCACCCACTGGGTATACAAAAGTGCTGTTTCAGTGTAATTCCTTCCCAGTACCAGTTGACAACTTAGTTAACAATTCTAGCCTCAACTTAATGAACTAGAAGGGCCATGGTATTTAAGAGGAATCTTTACCTTTTGCTGTCCTTCAGAACTCATCTTAGGCTTGACATTTCTATTTTAATGAGATGCTAAATTTCTGATTCCTGCTCTGAAGCTGAAGAAAGGTCTGACAAGCAATTGGAGGTTTGTTTTATTCTTACTCCTAATCTAGACAAACTTCACAGGAAGAAAAAGACATTTGTTTTGCCTTTATGATCATTGACCATGGAAAACATTTGCTGTGTTGTTTTGTTGGGTTTTTTTTTTAAGAGTTATTGCCATAAGAAAATCTTAAGGAATAACATAGATGCAAGGGGAAATCTTATGGCAATTAATTTAGTCAATTTCTTGGATCACTCCACTAGTTGTCACCATATAGGAATCACATCTTCCTGTATCTGAATACAACAGTCACCACTTATTCCCTTGTGTGAAACACCAAGTAAATATAAGGGAGTATGGGAAGACAAAGGCCTGTTAAAATCTTCTTAAACTCATGTCTTAGCTCTGCTTCCCCTTGAAGGCCGACCCTGGCCTTAACCTCTGCAGCAACACCCATATATTCTTAAATCCAAGTTAAGGAAACATTTGAAAACTGTTTGTAAATCCATTCTAGAAAAAGGAAATAACAAAAACTTCCCTGTGGTTCCTATGAAAATGCAATGACTGTTGATCACATGCAATACTTAGTATCCAAGCTCCATAAAAGAACAGTCCCTTAAGACCTGGAATTTTGTTTTGGTTTGGAAAGAAGGGTGTCTGCTAAGGAAGGCAGGAGCCTCCCTTCAAATGGAGAATGTAAACCCCCTCCCTCCAAATTATTATAATTTTGAAATTAAGGGGCTTTCAGGCAAAGATATGGGAGTAGGAATAACAGTTATTTACTAGGAAAATTGAAATAAAAATGCAGCAGTACAAAAACAACAACAACAAAAAAAAAACCTAACAAAAAACAAACCAAAACCACGAAACCAACAACAACAAAAACACAAACAAACAAAAAACCCCAACAAAACAGTGACAGAGTCAGAGTAGAACCCGTTAGTAAGAGTGTCAGTAGCAGTCCAATAAAATGGTGGCTGCAGTTCTCCTGGAGTGACAAATGTGGTTCTGTTAGAGCCATGATCCTGTAGAAGGGTGTAGTCTTCCTCTGAAGGTCCAGTGGTGGTGTAGATGGGTCTGCAAATCCAGTGGAAAACCAGCCGCCCTGGTGATCTGAATCTCAGATTTTTATCCAAGCTTGGCTTCTCCTTTTGGGTGAAGCTTCTCACAATGGGATTATGTAATTTTATCAGTCATGCAATGAGACTCAATGGCCCATTAACAGAAGATATCCCCCTGGAGGGACGATGAGTCGTGGAAGAGATAAAGAACACTACCCCACCTGGTTTTAACAGCTGGCCCATTAACAGAAAGATACCCTCCCACCTGGAGTTATGAAGAATGGAAGAGATAAAGAAAAACTGCCCCACCTGGTTTTTACAGATGGTAGTAGAATAGATACTTTTAATTACATCTTGCATTGCAACCTAAGACAAATTTCAAAGCTACTGAAATAATATAGGGCTGTATGTTTCATTGACATTTAGTAAAATATTCTCTCAGCCACAATTCCCAGTTCATGTCAAGGAAATAATTTTATAAAATGCTTGAAAATTGCCCATTTTGTCCTTTAGTACCATCTTTGAATAACTGAAGGTCTTCAGGCCCAGAGGTTTTGGATTCATGGGTTCACCCTGTTTATTATAAACTATGAGACAGAAGGTTTGGAAGGCAGGAAAACCTTAATAACCATCATGAAAAAAGCGTATCTCACAAGAAGCTGGCAATTGTTTCTCCCAGCTCTGGGTGCCCCTTATGAATTGTGCTCTCATCTACTTTAATCATTTATAATTACTTACCGCACAAAAATGTATCTTAAATCATCTCCCACATAATGTGCTAATTGAGATACAGATAACCAAAGCAAAGGTATTGACTGGCAATGAATATTTCATCAGTGTAAGATCCTTGTTTATTTCTTCTAAATGTTCCTGTGAAACTAGAGAGCACATTTTCAAAAAAGTACACACCATAACTACAGCAGCACTAGCTGAGAAATGCAGAACAGATGTAAGTTTTCTAGATAATAGTGCACATGTATGATTAGGAAACACATTAAGACAGCAAAAAGAAAAAATCACTCTTCATGGCATAAGAACTGAAAATGCAGGTGGCTCAGTAATCAGTTATGTCATCATTTTGTGTGACATTTCTGGGAATGTTAAAACATTTGTTGTATGATGTGTTGGGTTGGTCCCAGCTGGCAGTCATGGTCTCACACAGTCGCTCACTGCCCATCCTCTCCTCAGGACAAGTTAAAACATGAGGAAACGTGAGAGAGAGAAAACTCTTGCATTGAGACACAGACAGAAAGATCTCGATGGGTACTGTTGCAGGCAAAACACACTTGACTTGGAAATATTAACTTGCCATATAAAACAAATAGCAAATTATTCTTTTGGGTATGGGGAAACAAAAACAATAACAAAAAAAGCAAATATTTACTCGTTTAGGGAAAACATATCCCTTCTCATTCCCCAGGCTCAGCTCTCCTCCTGGACTCCAGACCCCTCTCCCCAGTACGCATAAGAGTATTGATCATACACCAAATGCTTTTTAAACAGAGTATTGTAGTACAGGAAACTATACTGTGCCTCAACAACTCATATGTTTGCTAGTAATGAATTTGCACTTTTCCATTTGCCCTGTCATGGAGGGGTGAGGGAGTAAATAACATCAAACAAAACATTTCACTGACAATACAAAACTGAGGAAAGAAGGGTCTTCATAATCTCATCATTACAGGGAAAGACATGTCTGGAAGATGCTTGATGGCTTCTTCCATTTTTGTCATATATGATATATGACTTAGAAAAATTCGTGTATTAGAAATATATATATTGTGTAAAATGAATCTAGAAACTAGTAACTTGACTGTGATTACCCCAGAAAGCACAGGTGTGTCCTGCACTGAAACCTACTTATCAGACCCATTCTTCGTGAAACAATAAGCTTGGCCAAGGAACATTTACACCAAAAAGAAATGGCTGAACGGGAGATGGCCCATGATCACCGCCTCCTACCAGCCATAAACATCTGATATGAATCTGGAGCCAAGGAACACGGCAATTAGGAGTTCCAGGAAATCTATTCAGTAGCTTGAGCCTTGCGAGGAAATCCTTTCAGAACCTGAATAGAGGGTGGCAAATTGGACTTACATATGAACACTATACTGAAACACACAATGAATCTTGCCTGAGGATACAAAAAAACCTATAAAAACCAGACCCTAGAGACTGTACAGTGTGGATAGGGCGGACCAGTCTCTCAGAGGCTCTCCCTCTACCACCCGCACCCGTGTTGTTCCTTTTATTGTGGCTTTTTCCGAATTGGTTATGGGATTGTTTTAAT
>VXBB01024419.1:0-69560 GCA_013399915.1 Illadopsis cleaveri
ATATATATTAAAAAAACATATATATATATAAATGCACACACATAAAAGGGCCAAAGCTATGTAACAAGGCTAAAAAATTGCATTGCATTACATGACCCATTTTGTCTCTTTCATGTTTTTGAGGCACAAACTCAGAATAACCAATGTTTCCATGAAGAATAAAAAAAGTAAGGCTGTAAGGCTCTGAAACAGTGTAATGGTATTCACTTCCCAAAGGCTGAAAGGCAACTGCCTGACCATTCCCTGTAGCTGCAGGAATGTTAGGCAATTACAAAAGAAGAATGATGGTTCCTACTCTTCTTCCTCCTTGGGAAAAGGATAGACCAGCCAAAGGGCAACAATATTTTTAAATTCTATGCCACACTTTCCCCTCATACCCATGATTTAATCTGTAGTACTCAAACACTCCGATGTAACTCTAAAATATCATTTTATGAAAGTGGAAATGACTAGATGCACTGTAATGCACACTTGGTCAGAGTTGTCATGGAATCCATGTTAAAATTCATACTTGGAAAAAATCATAAACCATAAAAAATGAATACAGAATGCTGTTTATCACTCTTATATTTGCCTGTTAGTGAGCAAAAGCAAAATTTGCATAATGATATCCACAGCTTTCTCTATGATGTTAAGCTTTTAAGTTTTTCTTTCTCAGGCTACAGGAAGATTTGCCTGGAATAATATTGGTTTGTTTTTCTTAAATTTATTTTGGTCATGGTCAAAGGGTAAATTCAATATTATCACCGCCTTATAAAGATCTCTCATGATAGTTCATATAAAAATGTCAAACAATAAAAAGGACAATAAATAAGATCAACCTTTTCAACTACAGGTTGTTTTCATCCTTATTGTCTTAATGAAAAATATAAACAAATGTAGTTGTCTTCCTACACTTCAAAAAACAGTTGTGGAATTATTTCATCATATCACAGAAATCTTATCACACTTGACTGAGTCCTCTGGATTTAAGTTAAATTTTCTGTCTAATATCATATAAAAACAAAGACATGTCTAAGCAGTCTGACAATAAGATATATATGTTTTATGAAAAAGGAAATAAAATGTGCAAGGCAGTCTCTTTTAGCTCTTAGGGAAAGCTGAACCCTACCGTGGTGTTGCTGCTCTGCTGGTGTACCTGCCAGCCTTCTGATGTTTCCCAAAATAGTATGTCTTAGAGCAAACTGATCTAGCTTCCTCTCCTCCACCTAGGAGATATAAAATACTCATCCTATCTTACAGAAATGCTAGTAATGCCATGACCCAATCCAGCACAAGCAAAACTATAATATATCCATTTCTGATGTTGAATAATACAGGCTTTCCCTAGCTGCTGTGCTTTTTCTTACACATAAAGATACAAATAAATTCTCACTGAGTTAATAATATTTTTTGTAGATCACTGAATGTGACACAACCAAAAGAAATCCAGAAACCTACATGCTCTTTTTCTGAAGGGGATAAAACTCAAAGACATTCTAAAAAATTTAGCACCAAGTAGCTTCTGGGAAAAGATGAATTAATGTTAGACCAGTCTGGCAGCCTGCAGACATTGATTGTCTGTGTTAGCTTATCCACATGGCTTCAATTTTTGTCCTGCCAATGTATAAGCTGGGATGGATTAAAACAAGATCCTTCCCCTCATTCAAACCACTCCCATCCAAACCACTCCTTACTTTATATATGAAAGCAAGCAAAAAAATTTTTTTTCAGTAAAAGTTCTACTAGCCCCACATTGTTCTTTTGAATTTCTGGAAGATAACCCTGCATAATTTCCTCTTTCTTCCCAAGAGGGCCAGGAGCAGCACCTCCACCATGCCCTTATCAAAATGTCACCTCCTGAGACTTCCAGTACAATTTTACAGAAGTAGTAAATCCAGAAAAGAGTGCTGTGTAATGAACCTCAGGTGTATACAAGCTTTCTTCAAGGTTCATTCATCACTGGTTTCAAAGGATCCTTGCCTGGAGGGAGCACAGGCAGGGCAGTCAGCCTTAAAAACCAAGGGGGAGTTACCCATAATACTGACAAAATACTCCTTGGGATATGCCAGGGAAGCAACCAGTATATAATGACAGTGAGTTAAGGGTGAAGAAAAGGAGGGGTAAAATGTCTTTGGAGGAGAAAACTACAGCAATTCCTAACATGCAAGGCACTCCTTTTTGGTGGTAAGGAAAAAAGTGATAAAAGAAAGTGTATGTTGGATGTTGGCAATCTCCCTAAAGTCACTTGTTCCTGAACGTTCAATTACTATGCTTGTTCTTAGTGCCAGATAGCACTCATCTGAAAAGAAAGGCTAAGGAAAAACAAAAGGAAAGAATTTTGGCACTAAGACGCTCTCCAAATGTGAGAATTGCAGCTTAGAAAATTAAGCACTTGGATTAAGTTTTTTTCATTAAGGCCTCTGTCGTTGCATTTGAATGTGAAGTGAAATCAAAGTCAGAAGATTTGTTATGGGTCAGCAAGAAGGAAGGAAAGGGGGTGGGAGCAGGGCTTTGTGCCAAGAACATTTTTAAATGCATGATCCTCTTTCTAAGAACATGAGTTATTAACAGAAGGCAAAGAAAGGCATGCCTTAAACAATATAACGATTTTAGAGGAAATCCTACAAACACAGATAATTATATACTTGATTTAGTTCTTGAAGCTGCATTTTTAGTAGTTTCATTATTCTAAAGTACAATACATCATCAGATACTTTCCACAGTATAGTCATTTAATGTCTCCAAATTATAGCCTGCAAGCCAGAACTGGGGATTTGGTCTAAGTAAGAGAGTGGTAACTGCAGGAAATGTTGTGATGGGTGTCAAGTCTTACAAGGTACACTTTGCTAAACTAGAGTACACCAAGAGAGATGTTGTTACAGTTCTAAAAGTTTAATCTGTCCACCTCCTACTGTTTGGATGTGAACAACCTTTTGAATTTTATGATAATAACAGGATTGATATTTTTTTTCTCTCTTTGTTTTCCTCCCTTTCTCTCCTCTTTTTTTTTTCTTTAACAAAGCCTGGGTACCAGCTGCATGGCAGGTTATTTTCTTAGAAATGGAGTTGGCCAAAGATTCAATAAAGACCTGGTGGAATGTTTTAATCAGCTGAGCTTGGGTCTCCAATTACAGAGGAGGTAATATTTCTAGTTGTTCTTGCAGCTCATTCCTTTATCCGGAATTTCTCACTATGTTATGCTAGTCTTAAAGTTAGTATTTGGCTGCAGGCTGAATGAAGCCTACATCTCAGTCTCTCTAAATAATGCACAGCCCATGTATTATCAGCCCTGAAATGTCACCACGTCTGTAAGAGACAAAAGTTTACTCGACAGAGAAAAAGTTGCCTTTAAAGAGGGCCAAGGACAGAGACAGGAGCTACTGCATGCTCACCCAGGATGCAACAAGACCTTCAGGGAAAAAGTAATGAACCAACAAGACTTCTCTCACACAAAAAATAATAAGTGAACACAAGCACATAAATAGAAAGCTTCTCTCAAAAACACACGTGGCTTCTGATGACAAAAACAACATAGGAAGGAGGAATTTGCCCTTGCCAGAAGCAGAGGGCTGCAATACCTGATCAGGAGATTTCTGCAGACCCACAAGGATCTAGTAGGTATGTTTCCCTTCTTCCTCTTTCATAAAAACTGGGCACAATTTTAAAAGGTTTCTAACTCAAATGCAGAAACAGAATTCTTCCACATCCACCCCAAAACCCCCACCAAATTGTTGAATCCAGCAAAGTGGCAGTTAAACAAAGATGTTGAATGAGAAACCTGGAAAGGGAAGATGAAGAAAACGGCCCTGGAAATAGAAAGAATCCCAGTTCTTATATACTAAGTAGAGGCAAACAGCTTGAGTCCCTTCTGCTCACTGCAGTAGGAATGTCACACCAAGCACTAATGACTGCTCTGCACTACAAGAGAATGTCTCTGGGATGTGGCATTTCAAGTGTCAACTACAGTACTGCAGACATTCAGGCTTTGCCCTCAAAACATAAAATTGCTGGTACAATTACTGTGTTTTTAACATTCCCTGTGAAGAAAAATGAAAGGCAACTATTTACATCCGTGACTTTTCACCTGTTAATATCCCAGCATGTAATTTGCTTGCTCATCACTGGCTTGTGCTGAAGCTGCTAGGAGCCTGTGGATGAGATATCATGCTGGAGCAGGCACACTGCAGAAGGGCAACAGCCTGTGGAGGAGCCATGAAAATTGCAGAAAGAATGAGAAATGAGGAGTGGGCAGAGAGAAATCACTGCCCACTGCCTGGACTGCTTGTAGGCTCAGTGGAGGGACTGGGAGAATCTCTCTCTAGTGAGGTTGTGAAGTAATGAAGTAGTCACTAGAAAGGAAGGAGGAAATGAGTCTCGAGTGAAGGGGATGCTGTAAATGTGGGAGGAAAGGTGTTGCAATACTTGTCTCCTTTGTTTCCCAGTACTGGAATAGGTAATAAAATATTTATGCCAATTGGCAAAAACAAGTTAAATTCCCCCAATTCAAATCAGTTTTGGCTGCTGGAGTACTTTGAGGGTGATCTCTCAGTCTATATTTTGACTCATGAGTTTTCCTGCTCCCATTCCTCCTATTTTCTCCCACGTCCCTCTGGGAGGCACAGTGAGTGACTGGCTGCATGGGTGCTTCACTAACCGGGGCAAATCCACCCTGGATATCAGCCATGGACCTGTGCTGTGGCCCAAAATATCAGCTGGCTGGCTCAGCCTTTAGTTGAAGTGCTTCCATCACTAAGCATAAGGAGGCACCTGAACTGCTCCAGCAACCTGCCCTTACAGGAGCAGAAAGCAGTAACATATTTAAGAGCAAGGGAAAGTTTTCAAAGTAAATCTTTGCTGTATTAATTCCAAACCATTAATTTCAACAATCCTCTTATACTACTCAAACTCAAAATCCCAGTTAACTTGTTTTACACTTTTGCTGTCATTGCAAGAGATTTTGTTTGAATAATGTGGCTTTTTCACTCCAGTCAACCATTTCATTTGGTTTTATCCTGCTGAAAAGCTAAACTCCTGTGTTTCTGACAACTAGCTGGTTGTTAAAATGACTGCTGCAGATGGAGCACTGCAAGACTGCAAAGTGGAATTTAAGCAGAGATAAACAGGAAGACCAAAAGTAAGCAGGGTTCAAACCATATCCACCTACAAAAGCTAGTAAATATGGGGGGAAAAAAATGTGTCTGTGACTTCAAATCTAGTTTGAAAGCCAGTAAATTTTAGAAAGGAGAATGTTAGAAGGAAAGAGCCTTGGGTAAGTGTGAGCTGAACAAAGCAAACCTCCTTTTAGTCTTGGGAGTGGGTATCACTGATGGCTCTTTCAGATTCTTTGCCAGAGTCTACAAACTGCCAGAGGAGGCAGGCTCCTGGCAAAAAGAATCAACTCCTCCTCTTGCACTGCTGGGTGGAAACTCTGGGAAAACATATTCATTCATTTCTTAAAAGCAGTACTTTGTTCAGAGAAAACAAGAGAAATGACAACAGCCATTTTCAGAATATCTCCCACATTCTGACAGATAAGTTTTCCAGAAAAATATTATGATTATTTAAATGTTTTCTGGAATTTCTGACTTCATTACAGACAACAAACTTATTCACCGGTCACACTGAAATTTGTCTGTGTTGAATTTCCAGTCTTTTGATTTTAGCACACAATCACACCGTAGAGACTCTAGAAATAATATTTTTTACATTTTTATTTGATGTTCTACTCTTTTGACACTAAATAATCTTAGCATGTGCAGTTTGTTCACATCAAATGGAGCCAGTTTCACTGGGACTGGGGACACCAGTAATTCAATAAAAGTAAGTGATGTTTCTTCACCAACCCAACGTCCCACAGTGCTCAGAAAAAAGGAGTTAAATAATGATGATCAGCCTGTAGGGTGCTGAAATACTCTTTTTTTTTTTTAAATCAGCATTTTGTGTTCCATTAAGTGATGGAAGCATTTGTCTCAACCAAACTGCATCCCACAAACCAAGACTTTTATTTGCCTTTTTAATTTGAGAAAGCAGAGACATAAATACTTATCCCTCAACACTCAGCCTGCTATGCTCCACAAAGCATAAAAGAATGAAAAATTTCAAGAATGAAAGGAAGAAGGACAGGGCTGGCTCAGACCAACTACATTGCACTGCTAGAGGAGAATTCCCAAATTTTCAGAGGACTGTGTGGGAAGCTGCTTTTAAAACCAGTTCAACACTGTCCAAGTTCACAAGATGCAAACTAATTTCTTTTGCAGCTTTAGCACTGTTAAGTGTTTGTCATGACATATTTGGGGTGACACCTGCATTGTTCAGCCTAGAAGTAAAAAATCTACATCCCAGTACTGATCTCATGGACTGTGAGGACTAAGAGCTCAATCTGCTTGACACAGCAGGATAAAAAAATAATCATCAAAACAGCTCAGATTACAGTCCATCAAATTTTCTAAACTAAGAATCTGCATTTGAACCGTATTACTAATCACATCTACTTTTATTAAACTTGAAATCCTGTAGGCGCTGGAGGAAGTGGTATGTGAAATTTTAAAATCTGCCCAGAGACTGTCTGATGGAAAAGCAACACTCAGAAAACCAAGGATTTTTAGCTTAAATTATGTAACAGTTATTTGAACTGAACTGGGCTATCAAACTTTCATTTTTACATAAAACTTTCATGTTACTAAGTTCTGTGGTTTTTATTTTCAAGGATAACATATATAAAAATAGATGAACTGAAAACAAAAATTATACTTTGAAAAGTTTTCTCTTTATTTTATTCAAAAGTCAAAGGAAATTCTACTGAAATTCCACAGATATCTATCCTGGATGCAGATTTGTGCTCTGCTTTCCACTGCAATTGAGAGATTTCTGGATCTTTGAAGAGTTTAGGACCAAAAGTTAGTGTCGATATCAAGATACAAGATATCAGCATTGCCACTGACTGGCCTCCTTGACCAATGAATTGCTGAACTCTCAATATCCAGCATTGCTTTCCCCTAATTCTCTAACAAATTGCTGTATTTTTTGCACTGGTCTCACTCATTTTTTTGTTGAGAAGGTGAAAAGCATGATCTGATTACCAGGAATAGGTATTTCTGCTGGCTTCCAAGTCTAAATTGGGTTTGGAGAGGATGGAGATGCTGTTTCAGAATCCAACCCTGAGCTTTGTCACTCAGAACACAGGCAAAGCTATTCCACTCTCCTGCTTACAGCTGCAAGCAAGACCCAAATCCAGCCCTCTCAACACTAAGTAATTGGCTGTGAATTCAGATGAGGAAGTGGCTCGCTCACAAGGGTCTGATTCTGGCAAAACCATCTTCCTGTTACTCCAGATTTATTTTTTTTAATTTCAATTTTTTTTTTCCTGAGGGAAATTCATAAAAAACCCACTAAATTATGTAAAGGCCTCTTGGAAATGTTTAACTACAAATCATAAAACCCAAAATAGAAAAAAAAACAAAAAAAAACAAGGGAAAAAACCCCTCCAACAAAATACAAAGCATGTGCTGGGATTCAGGTGTGATTTTCTTTCTTTATAAACATAAAATGTTGTTGGCACGTGCATGCACAAATCATAGGTAAATTGCTGTTAATAATGAAATGCTCTGCAAAAGTACAATGGTTCCAGTAAATGTCAGAACACATCTGCTCTAATTAAAAATTAACCATATCATTAAAGTTATATTACTAGTTAATTTCTGAAAATATTTAATTATTAGAGAGCTATCCCTCCAGCTTCCAGGGAAGAATTAGCAATATTGCACTTTGGTGTTTAAATCTTCCTCTGCCAAGCACTTTAAAGTTTTAAAAGTCATATATTTAAAGGTATTTGGGAGATATAAGGGCTTTGATTATTACACAATAAAGTCAATAAACCTTGTGTCATGGCAGATTTTACCCACTCCTTGGAAGTGTCTCGAAACAGATTCTTTTTTCTCTCACTTTCTACAGGAGCTGAGACTGAGGGAAAGATGCCACTTGTGACAGCAGCAAATCTGGCCCAGAGCCTTTCTCAAGAGGAGCCTTGTCTTTGGCTTCATCCTCCTCCACATCGTGTGTCAGCTCTGGCACCAGCTCACTGTGACAAGCCACTTTTAAATGAGAAATTGTTGACACAGCCAGAATAACCTGAATTTAGCCTAATTACCTGATCTTAGATGCTTTCAGATTTAAGTGATGTGAGGTTTCAGTTTGTTGTACCTGCCTGTAGTTTAACTTAAGTGATTCTCAAATCTGCAAGGACCAAAGCCAGAAGCATTAGAGGCAAGAATTTAAGGGTGTCTCTGTGAGCTCTGCTGTCTGATTTCCCATAATCATTCCTCTATTAGCTCTCCAATCCATGACATTATTTTTTTTTTTCCAAAAGACTTCCATATCAGCAGATGCAATATGATCAGTGAGTCAGAGCAACCTCAATCCAAGTCAATCAGGCCTTTTTACAGTCAGGCAGGTATTTTAATAAAATTTTACTTGGCTATCAGTACAAATACATTCAAGCAGTTAATTGCCTAATTTAATGCACATAGTAAACAGACATTACTTGCAACTGACAGCACCAGGTGGACTCAACATTTCTCATTCAAACCAGACGTACAGCATAAAACCAAAATACATAAATAAATGTAAGAGCAGAGATAGCACAGAGGAAAAAATGTGTCTTAATTATGGGGTGTCCACTTTCTGTAACAGATTGTCATTCTAAATAACCCCATCTTAATCAACCTGCCAACTTGCTTGGGAAACAAACCAGCAGCTGCACATCCAGAGCTCTGCTTATCAGGCATACAGGTGTCCTTGTTTGCATGCCGTAGTTATCCCGTGGTTCACTCTGGTGTCAGGGTTTATATTCCTCCTTTTTTGGAGGAATATAAAAAATCCTCACTGCTCAGAAAGAAAACATCCTCTCTGCTGTCAAGAATGACTGCAGCCTCAGGTCAAAGGAATAGGGGTTGTTTTAAATAGCATCCAATCCAGTTATGCAGCTGGTGCTGCACTGGCTGGGAAATTGCATTTTGAGGTACAGAAGAAGAAGAAAATCAGGTCCTAAGGTTGTGTGTTGAGAAGGTAACAGCCCCTTCTGGGCATCACCAAAATGCCTAGGGAGACTGAGACAAGCATGTTAATATGGGGGATCAGTAGAATAGTAACCACAAGGAAACCATGGGTAAGGATAACAAGGATTACCCTTAGCTAAGCAAAGAGCAGTAACTATTTACTATAAAGGCTGTAGAAACAGATACCACCTGGAAACAGAGATAAACCACCCTGACCTGAAAGATTTTTAGACTCAGAACTCAGCTTACTCGAATCCACAGAAATAGCTCAGCAAATGTTTAGATTCAAGGATGGCAGTTGGACTGCTGCCATAAATCTCATGTATCTCTTAGAGAGGGGAAAAAAAAGTGTTGGTTAACTTGAAATAATAAGCCTAGATTTACATGAGTTCAAGATTAGAGATTTAAACAGATTATCCTCTGAGATACAGTTGGAAAACAAGCTTTCATTTGGTCTTGTTAAAAGTGAATAGCATGTTTTGCCAGAGTACCTATAAAGATGTTGTGGTTCAGGAACCAAAAGAGAAGTGGCTTAATGAAATCTACTCTCCTTTATTTGTCCTAGTTAGATTTTGAAAAAATACAGTTGGCTTTCTTTACAGCAAATGAAATTATAAGTACTTGAAGAACAAAAAAATCAATTCATTTTCAAAAATAATTACAAAAAAATAAAAAAGTTCTTAGTAAAAAATCAATGACCAAATATTCCTTGAAGTACTACACACAGCTAAATTAATGGATTTTTAAGGCATAAAATTAAAGCTTCATAATCTGAGAGTCATTCACATGTTTGACAGACTTTTCTAATTTAATGGAGATAAATATGAGTTTGGAAGAGAGTCTCTTATATTTTCAAGTTCATAATCAATAAAATTTCTGATAGAAGTTACTCTGGTGCTTCGGTCCATCCTTTCATGAACTAAATGAGCATTCTGCTGGAGGAACTGAGATGCATGGGGCACTTTCTGGACAATCTTGAGTAGGTAACACAGATGACACAGGGAGTGAACTAAAAAGCTTTACTAAAGATCCCCTTGGAGGATATGAGGATGCCACATGGAATAAGCTGAGGATGTAAAAAAGGTATAGCAAACAGAACTAGGCTGGGAGAACAACGCCCATGAAGTAACACACTTCTAAAAGTGCAAAAAAGAAGCAGATGTCAATTTCAACAGAAAAGTGAAGAGAACATAAAGAGAAAACAAGGGTAGGACAACAATTTTGAATGGATTTGTCAACTGTTTTGGAGACAGAGAAAACAATCAAAACTAATTCATTCATACAAAGCTTATATCCTGGAAAAATGTAATCCTTTATCTAGATGAGGACTTCTGCTCTAGAATAAGAGTATTTAAGTTTGTACTTAAAGAGACTAGAGAACGAGGTCAGCTTGGCATGCTCAGAAAAAAAATCTGTCTCGTAGGCAGACACTGCAGTTTAGAGAAAGCTATTCTGAACCTACTTTAGTGTAAAACTCAACTTTAATCCCCTTGTTTCTAAGACAGGACCCAAACTGTCTTATTTCACTTCTAATCCAAACCCCAGAGCTGTTCAACTACTCTGAAGAGCACTAGAAAAAGGCTGATTTGCATTCAGGTTTCCCTGCCTACCTGCCAATGTGGTTATAAAACATTCACATGTTCATACACACATGTACAGATACACTCTGTTTATACACAGGCATATGGGCTCTGTGTCTCTGCAGCTGTGCACACACACACATCTCTCAGGAATTCTCTGTGGGCTTAACAATGCCTGTGCAGTTCAGCTTTTTGGTTCCTTAGCTACCCTGAAAGCTATTTTTTCCTTATTTAACATTTTACTTGGGAATTAAGTCCACCATAAAAAGTGAAGTGGTACTATAAAATGATCATTTGGGAATTTTTCTCTGTCTTTGGATGAATTTTGTTTTGTACTATTTGATTAACTTGCAATTTTATTTGACTTGAAAATAAATATTTGCCTAAATCTGAAAATAATAATAATACTACTAATAATAAACTTTTATAATTGAAATCCATCATATATTCTGTACATTTTCTTCACAAGAGCAGTGACTTGCTGGAAATCACTAGCCTAAAAGGGATCCTGTATCAGGCCAAAACTAGAGCATACATGATATCCATCATGGTTGATAGATAAGGTTGGGTTCTAGAGGTTAAACATTGCTTGGCATGCTCTTGGTGGGAAGGAAGAAACAAAAAGGAGAAGCAAAAATATTCTCTTCTATTTGTTCAGTTCATACAGTATTGCATTTTCAGATTGGAAACTATGGAGAAAAATATTGGTTTTACTGAATATATGATTTAACTGTAGGCAATATTAATGAAATATGGCAAAATACTTGGAGGTTTTTTTGTTTCTTTCTTTGGCATAATGAGGTAAAATGGTATTTAAACAGAATCAATGTGTTAAAGATGGCTTCCACCCTTTCTGAATGTATAGGTAAGCTCACAGGTCCTCCCCTGCCTTGTGCTAGGATAAACTTAAGAGAAAATATAAGTACCTTTCTAGATAAAACCACTCTGTCCTCTGTAAATATAAATTTATTTTAACAAAGGCTTCTTTCAGTAATATAAATAATGATAAAAGTAATGGAGTTGCCAATGTTGACTTGGTTCAATATGTGGGACAAGTATTCCCTTGGGTAAAGCCAGTAAGCCTCCTGAAGTCAGCTATTACACTTAATCCTATCACTCCTGAAATGCTTTATTCCATTTATTACCTGTGTCAGCATGCAGCCTACCTTCACACCTCAAACTGGTGATCCAGCATCAGGCATTTCCTAATGGTGTTTAAGTGCAAGGGATTTAGTTTGCTTTACTTTGCCTGTCAGAGTCTTCTACACGATTTCCTATCCTCAGCTGCTGAAAACCCTTCCATATGGCTTGGAGAATAAAATGTTATCTTTGTGCTTCCCAATATGCCACTTATGAATATCTTGGTTTAAAGTTGTAGCTTCTGAAGAAGTTTGTTTATTTTTTTAAAGAAGGCTGACTTTCTGTAAAAGCTCTCTTTTTCTGGGGTGACATCCCCCCTTGCCTGCTGAGGATATAGCACCAAACTGAGACTGAATATAGTCTGAGAAAGAGTGATTTTTTTTTTTTCCCCCCAAATTTTCTATCTATTTTTCTCTTTCTGATACAGGCCTAGGGGAATTTCTTTTGTAAACCTTAAGGCAAACAGGTGTTTTGCATTAAGCAAGGGTTTGGGTAGAGCTCCGTGACTCTTTCTAGCTAGTAATTAACAGGAGCAAATCCATTCCGTTAGGGGAAGATTTAATAGGTGAGCCACTCTATGGAGCATCTGCTCCCAGTCTCATGACAGAAAAGCTGGGAGAATTTGGTTTGCTCATCCTGGAAAAGAGAAGACTTAGGAATGACCCAGTTGTGGCCTTCCAGCTCCTGCAGGGAGCCCACAAGAAAGATGGAGAGAGACTATTTACAAGGGCCTGGAGTGACAGGACAAGGGGGAACGGCTTCAAATTGACAGAGAGTGGGTTTGTAGGTTTAGATTAGAAATTAAGAAAAAATATTGCGGAAGTGGTGAGGCCCTGGCACAGGTTACCCAGAGAAGATATAGATGCCTCATCCCTGGAAGTGTTCAAGGCCAGGTTGGATGGGGCTCTGAGCAACGTGGTCTAGCAGCCCATGGCAGGGCATTAGAANAGAAATTAAGAAAAAATATTGCGGAAGTGGTGAGGCCCTGGCACAGGTTACCCAGAGAAGATATAGATGCCTCATCCCTGGAAGTGTTCAAGGCCAGGTTGGACGGGGCTCTGAGCAACGTGGTCTAGTGGCCCATGGCAGGGCGTTAGAATGAGATGATCTTCAGGCCCTCTTCCAACCCAAGCCGTTCTGTGATTCTGTGAAACATTGCTTGATTCCCCTCCATGCAGCTCTCTTCCTGAGAGAAAGGACAAATGTTTGAGGTCAGTGAGGTTATCTGTAATCTCCTTCCTTGTGATTACATTGGATCACCACCCAATGGTTACGGTGGGGTTTATGACAGAGTTATTGTGCCAGAGAATCACTGTGAGCAGAAGCCACCACAAGTGCATTCTCTCTCTTCCTTTGTTCTGCTTAACTCCAGGCTTACCACAAATCTCATGCATTGCACTGTACTTCAATGGGAATCACAAATGGGTGGCAAATGACAGTAATTATTTTGTGGTATTCATTAAATTCTTAGCCATAGAGGAAGTGGTGGGACGACGAGATGTTTTCAAAGAAAGTATGTGGATGCACACTCCTGTGAAACATGCAAATAGGAACGTTCAGCCAAAAAAGAGTGTTTGGTTTAATAAACTCATTTACGATTTGCAGGCAAAACTTCTGCTCCCTAAATGTGCAAGAACAGAATGTCTACAGACATTATCTGGCTTCAGAAAATGAAAGGTTTAAGACAACGCCAGCAGGGACTGTACTTACTGTATTTTGTTTTTGCAGAAAATTACTAGTCCTAACAGGCATCCTGTGCGGGTTTGAAGCAGAGGATAAATTTGGTCAAAATGAGACTTTCTCAAATCTGTTACAGTGGCCAAAACACTGAAATTAAGGTGGGTTTGCAACTATTTTGTTTGGCACTCAAGGTGGAATATTTTATTACAATTCCAATTATGTTTCAAGGTTTAAAAGACTGTTAAAATATGCTAATTGAGACATTCAGGATGACAAAAGTTTCAATTGTGAAATCTGCTCTTTCTCTGAAAACTACTTAGAGTAAAGCAATATTTGGTTTCTCCTGATGTGGCTTTAGATAATTCATATCAAATGCTAAATTAAACGTCAATAATCCTTAAGGAGCCCATCTTAGTCACACTTTTTTAATCAAGGTTTCCAATGTGATCTTAAGGTCCATTTGTTCCCAGAATATAATGAGAATACAAATCTCATGCATTGCCAGGCAGAGTTCAACACGGGGGTTTCATTTATGCTTATTTAAGCTACATTTTAAATGTTTCATATGAAAGTTTTGATTCCAACAAAAGCTATAGAAGAAATAAGGGACTGCAAGCCAAAGGATTTTTAGTTGTAGCTTTCAGAAAAACAACAAAAAAAGAAAACCTCATTAAAACATCTCACAAGCTAAAAAAAGTCACCATATTTTAAAATATTTGATTTTAAATATTTATATTTAATAAAAATTTGTAGAAAATATTTTAATTTAAAATATTTTCTACAAAAATGGCAGAAAGGCAAATGCAGATTTTATTACGGAAAATGTAAATCAGTTAATGATCAATGTTTTAAGTAGAATATCCCTATCAGATGATGATTCATTACGGTTGTCTCAGTGAAGGAGGTTATTGATAATTTGATAGCTCATATCCACTGTCTTAATCATTATTGTCAGAAAGTCTATTAAAGACCATAGGTCATGGATCTAAAATTAAGTATGCCACAAAAAGAATATTGAGCAAGGGAAAAGGACAGACATTCTTATAGATTAAGATTCACACTAAAATGCATTGTATCAATTAATTTTGCTAAATTATTATTTGATAAAATAAAGCTACGGTCTCCAGTGAAACATTTCTCATTTAAAATGAACCAGAAGCAGAAGTTGAAATATTAAAACACATGAATATAAGTTGGAATATAAAAACACAACTCTGACTGTTTTTTCATCCTGCTATATGGGAATCTGCCTTCAAAATGTATTTCTACTACAGATTATGCTGGAGTACTCAACAAAGTAATAAGATACACTGTTGGGCTTTTTTTTTCTTTTTTGCTCTTGAAGCATTCTAGGTTTTGGACAACTCCACTGAGTTTTCTCAGTGTTCTGCTAAATGAGAAGTTGAGAAGTACGTGGGTGGCTATGCTCATATACCTCGCTTAATCCAACTAAGTTAAAGGCAAAAAAAAGCGTTACTGTGTTCTTTTAAACAAAATAAAACTGAGAAACAATACAAGTATGATGTCTTTTGTTGTCTATTAAGACTGTGATGGTGAAGAAAAGAATATCATGCTTAAATCCAGTCTAAATCAGAGATCACCCTCGTCATTTTTATATTTCAGCCTTTAACCTATATCACTTAAAAAGCCCCCTTAGACTGGGACTCAAACCCATACCATATTGTTTTCCACAAACTGAACTCACAGAGGACAACATTTTCTATCAGTGCTGCTATGACAGCTTTTATACTGGGATTGCCCACAGACTCCTTTGGCCTCTGAGCCCCCTCTCCTCCCTTCTCTCCTGATTTCAACATTGAGAAAGAGATCTGAGCCCTCCTCTCACTCACCAGTGGTTGGCTCCTTTGGAAAAGGCTCTTTCTCCAGACAGCAACTGACAGAATAAGAGGATACAGTCTCAAGCGGCACCAAGGGAAATATAGGCTGGATATTAGGAAAGAGCTTTTCATGGACAGAGTGAAAAAGTACTGGAATTGTCTGCCCGGGGAGGCGGTGGAGTCACCATCCCTGGATGTGTTTAAAAAAAGACTGGACATGGCACTCAGTGCCGTGGTTTAGTTGAAGTGTTAGAGCTGGGTTGGACTTGATGATCTTCCAACCCAGAAATTCTGTGATTCTGTGAAAAGCCTTGATGACACCTGTCCAGAGAGAACATGGACACTAAGCCAGGCTTGGCCAGGCTCTGACCAGTGTGCCCCTTGTGAGGCTGAGGGGGTGACACAGCACCAACCTGGCATTTTCACACGACAGCCCTGAGCTTCTACATCAGCACATACAGATTACAGATGTCACACAGGCTCGTGGCTGGCATTAAGGACAGCAGCTGCTGTCTGAGTGCAGGCATGAACTAATTCAGTCTTTGAAGGGAACTGTGACAAGTTTCAACCAGAGAAGAGGCTTAACCACAAGCATTCAAACAAGATCTAATGTTTTGCAGCATACAACGCTGTCAAAGTGTGTGGTTTTCTGTTTGGTGAAAGGAAATAGCCCAAGTGCCTGCCAAAACCCAGCAGAAAAGGTGATGGGAGTTGTGGGTGCAGGAGCGGAAGAAGCACAGGGAGATTCAAGCACATGCTGAAGAAAGAGCTGGAGAAGTTGAAGTCATGGGAAAACCAACAATTTCTTTTTGAGTAACAGTGATGAAATCAAGTCTGTGTGACTGGACTCACATCCTGGGGGCTGACACGACATCTCCAGCTTGTGTGACTCTGTACTGGAGTTGCACAGTTTGGGCAACTATTGCTATCACCATTTTATGGGCTATGAGATCAGAAAATTTCCATTTGAGCCACACAGAGTCAGTTTTTCTACCAGATGGTGATGGCAGGAGCTGAACCCCACAGATACTCTGGGTCTGGGACATGTTACAAACCCACAGAGCAGAGTGTTCAGCTGAGGCTGGACCTACATGTGCAAATCATGCAATGTTGAACAGTTTTTTTCTCCTACTAATGAGATTTATAAGCACTTTAGAAACTAGTCTGGTCTCTGCTGTTTCCTCCCACAAAGGTTTATATCCTTCAACAGGATGGTTGCCTCCAGCACTGATTCAGGAATGCCAGCTATAATTAAAGATTTGGATAAAACAATACATTCAATGTCTTATTCAGGTTGACAAGTGGTGTCCTACCTTGGGAATGTCTATGAGCCTAATAGGTGTAGCTTTCCATTTGGATTTCCTTGCTGCATCATGTAATATTAGCTTTCTTCTTGCAGGTTTTTGAGACCTACATTTACGATAAGGACTTGGTAATGTTATGTTGAAATCATAATAAAATGTCACACTAATTTATTCACTGGGAATATTTTGTCAGCTTCTTGTATTAATTCCCCTCAAAGCTAATTTAGATGCTTGTTGTCTGTATTAATATTTGTGCAAGCGTCTGAACAAATTAAGACATTTTACAGCATTTAAACATCCCAGAGATCTTACATTTTCTGTGAACGTGGAGAGGTTGTACTATAATCTACGGACATTTTCCCATTAATCTCTGAACTGTTTTGGCAGCTACTGCCTAAAAGCAGCAGCTACCTGGCAAGGACAGAATACCTGTCAGGCCATGAAGGGTGCCTGCGTTCACTGGAGAGATAAATGGGAGCACTGAAATAAGGTTAAGCCCAGAGAAGGAAGCTCTTCCTCAGACAGACTTGCCAAGCCTATTTCATTATAGCTTATAGCTTTCACAGTGGCTTAGTGAGTGCTGTTAAGTATTCTGTCAAAGCAAACTTACTTTTCCAGACAAGTAGCTCTGTAAAGCCCTAAGGTGCCACTGCTTAATGCTTGAACTTGTTTACAGTAGTGGTTTTTTTGGATAAGGCATACAGGTACTGTAATAAATAATCCAAGATTTCTTAAAATGTGTTTTCTAATGCAAAACACCTAGGAAGATTTTTTTTTTATTTTTTTTTTTTACCTTTTCTGTCCAGCTGTAATGAAAAGACAGATTATTTCTTAAGGTCTGTCATTTATAAAGAAGCATTTTTCCATGTACTTTGAGGGCAGAAAAGTATAGGTCTTCTAAGTTCCTATGGTTGTTATAATGTTACTCTATAGAATCTTAGTTCATACTCATCACTGGGGACATAATGGAAGACCTTTCTACAACTTAAGCTGCAACTTTTTTAATATCTAGAATACATGATTATGGTGTTCAAGCTTCCCTAAGAAGAAAAAACAAAAATCAAAATGAGAAGACTGACTTAAAGATATAATTTCAAATTTTTTGTGCCTACTTATTTAAAATATTCTTTTAGGTTCTTACCTAGTCACTTAAAATATGTTCTGTTCATTAACTAACTCCTGCTCAAGCCAGAAGATCCAATCAATCACAGCCTGATTAGGAAAAAAGTAATCAGTTGAACTAAAGAATCTTAAAACTTAAAGGAAATTTAAGGAATATTTTCTTACAGAAAAAGGAGAAAAATTAATACAGAAACCATGGCTATTTAAAGTTGTGTATTATACCTTTTCTTTTTTTAACAAATTATCAAAATCTGACATTAAATAAAGAAACTTTCCTACTTTATTATAGTTTTGCTGAGAACTGACTTAAGAACATGCAGTTACAGTTCAACAGGAGACAACACAACACCTGCAAAGCTTCAAGATGTCTTGTATCATTCTGGATAGATTTATTTAGTCCTAACTGGAACTAAGGAAGCAGGTTTTCTGTTGTTTAATGCTAATCATATAATAATAATTTATAACCAAGGGAAAATAAGACCACAGATTCTACACGGGAGTCTTTTCTGCTGTGCAAATTTACAGTGGTATTTTCCCAGTCATAGTTAACCAGGCTCTAAATGTAAAATAATGCACTGAGAACAGCTGTTTTAAGAGACTCTTTCCCATACTCATGTATTTACAATCCACATGCTTAAGTGGATTTCACGTAACAACTGTATTAATGGACTTAGTAACTAAACATTTGTGGATCATGTAACTGTTGTGTCATTATATGCTAAATGAAGCTTAGTTCTAAGCCTCAGATCTTCAATCCAAGATCAACTCTTCCAGCTCCACAGAGGTGTTATTTGCATTATTTTCCATTTGGATCAGCCTATGATCTGACTACAGAGTTAACAATCCTTTGCCCTTAATTATTCTCCCTTCACACTTCCAAGCGATTTTGGACACTTTTTTCAGTCACCACAAGACAGTGGAAATTTTGTTTCTTATTCATTCAGCAGCAATATCTACTAACAGGCAGGCCCAGTATTGCCTTTTCCCTAACACAGGTTTGCAACAGTAATGTGGCCTTTTGAACTGATGAAGCAGCAGAGAAGGAACTAGTTGACCCAAGAGACCTCTTTCACCTCTAATTTCCACGGGAAGAGAAAAATACAAAAAGTTCACTGACCTAATTTGCAATGTTTGCTGTCAAAAAATGATCCTGTTACGAGGTTATCGAAGAAAATATTGAGATGCATTGCAATTCTGCTTAGAAAATTATCCAATAATGCTTTGTATTTGCAAGTTCTATAGAAACATGCACTGTATGGAAGCATTTGTATTTAAACTGTTCATTCAAGAAAGATCTATGAACATACTGAGTGCTTTCAAATCCATTACAAAAATCATTCTCGTTAGGTACCATGTAGCAACCTCAGACCTACGAAAGTCAAGCACATGCTCTCACCCAAAGTGATCATAAACAAAAGTAGAAAATACCACTGAAGCTTATTTTAGTCAATATTTTGGGTAGTAAAAAAAAAAAAAAAAAGAAAAAAAAGAAAAAGAATCCTATAGGTATCAAACAATAGTCCTCAAAAGAAAAATAAAAAAGGCAATCATTGAATTGCATCCCATGAGAGGAAATTGGGCCAAAATTGATCTGGATAGCCAAATTTATTATTGCATGAAATGAATGTACAATGAAATTTGATTAGAGCAAGTGTGCCATCATTCCCTTTTGCAAGATTGAGCACAGAACAGCACAGCCTTGATGACAGGAATCGATAGCATTGAAAGCAAAATTGGAGGGCTGTCAAATCATCTTAATTCCTATTTTCTGAATGAGTGCAGTGAGATTGCTTAATGCACATGCTAATAACCAAATTAGTGCACTTTCGGCTCAGTACAGTCGAGCCTCTATAAAACTTAAATAATATTGCTAAAAGGAAGAAAAAAACCCTCAAACGCACATGAAGTCAAGATACCAAAACATACAGGTTGCACTTTGAAATTACAATTGATAGAGCTGCATTTCTCATAATTTTGTAGACATGAGGACATGTAAACTGCAACTTCACATCTGTTAATAGACATGTTGATGAGCAATCTTCCTTTTCCCGTGACATGAAATATAATCTATTCAACAGGCATACACACATATATGCCCAACACACAAAACAAGAATTGACCTGCAAGGCTCTTTGAAATCCATCACTCAGAAGTTCATAACACAGAATTTCTTTGAGATATTTCTCATGAAATTTCCTCAGAAAGGTTTGAGGGTGTTTTCAAGGTTAGCTGAAGCCATTATAACTGAATTGCCTTCAAATCCTGCCTCCCCACATCTCCCTCACATTTCCTCCCAACCTCCTTTATGCAAAGCAAGGCAGCTGTTGCTGTGGCCAGGAAGTGTGGAGACAAGGGGACAAGGTGCTAAAGGTTGTGTGGCTGTGTGTCACCCACCACACCGAGGGAAAAATTCAAGGCACACTCATAAACCTACAGATTCTTCAGCAGCAGCCTGAGTTTTGTTTTGATTATATTTGTATTGCTTTTAACAGCTTTCCAGTGCCTCCCCTAGCAGATGTTCCTCTTCACACCCTGTGCATGCAGGAGCCTCCTGAAGGAAGCCTGGGGAAGCTCAGAGGTACAGATTAATGATGTTCAGACTTTCCTCTGACCTTCTTAAAGGCACATTTGAAATTATATTTCTCTCTTTCCACCTTTGAGTAGTGCTATATTTTCACAAGCGCACGCTTTGAGAAATATATTCTTTAAGTATAAAGAAAGAATCTGTGGTTGCAGCACAGGGAAGAGTCAGGGCAAAACCTGGAAAAGTGCATCTCAGCAGGGAGTCTCTGCATCTCTACCTGCCTTAGAACACGAACATCAGAACTGTCACCCACCACCAACACTGCACCCACCCCTAAACAAACAAACAAATCACACTGTTACAAGGGCACAGTAGTAAAGGGAGATTTTTAGGTACTCTGCTTATATAATTAGTAAAAAAGACTGCAGATAAAGTAATGGTTGAGGACAATGACTCGGTTCAGGACTTCCATAACAGGTGGATCCAGGAATATGATGGATTGAGCCATGTCATGCTCTAGGCTCAAGGCAGATCTTGAAGAATATGAGGCTACAAGTAATTTTATTGCTCTATCACAGATAGCTAATACAGAAAAAACGCATTTTGGGCCTAGTGAGTATGTTCAAAACACAAGACATTTTATAATAGCACATAAGACAGCAAAAGGACCTTTTATGTACAGTTGCAAATGACAATAAGGACTCTCAAGTCTCCTCTTTTTCTCAGAAAAATTACTGGCAAGTTATATTCAAATCCAAGATCTTTAACTGCATGTGTTTTGTATTATTGCTATTTCTTTTACTGTTTTATTTTTTTATCTGAGCTTGGGGAAAACATACTGATGGACACACACACAGTATCTCTTAATTAGGACATTGCCTCTTGTGGAATTAAAAAAACTATCTGCTAAGTCTACCCATATGAAAGAGGAGTAAGGTAAGAATATTAAGCATAACAATACAGCAAAGGTGGACAAGACAAAGCTGTTCTCAACCTGAATCCAGTAAGTGGACAGATTATATTGTAATTTATGAGGCAATGCTGCTGCACTGCAAACCTGAAATTTATAAAAAACATATGGAGCACCTTCAGCTCTAACATTTGGATTTGGCCGTAGGCATGATGTCCTTGATGGTTATTGTGAGCCAGGTACTTGTTTTTAACCTGTGGTTCCTCTGTAATAATAGATTGCTGAGAATGCATACTAACATGGAGCAGTAGCTTAAAAGTCTGTCAGCTGACTGAACACGGTGTTTGGATTCTTAGGCTCTCAGGAAGTAAAGCAATGTATTTATTATTTATTTTAAAATAAGACATGGAAGCAAGCAGCCTGACATTTATTGCATTTAAAATACAGTGATGCACTTGTGACCTGTTCAGTTGCCTCCACGTGGGTGAGAATACCAACTTGTCAACTACCATGAGTTCAGGATGAACTTTGTACTCGTTTTTATATGCACGGGAAAATTATCCCTTGTAGCGTTAGGCACTTGCATTCCCACTCGTACAATCCTTTTCATAATAACATTATCAAAATGCTGGTGATACATATATAAACCTGTGCCAAAACAAGTTCTGCACCTCACCTGCAGTTTGTACAGAAGCAGATACTTCTTTGTCTCATTGCTTGGTGCCAATACAGGGCAAATTGTTCCTCTAAAGACTCAGGGTGATGACAGTCCGAGCCATTAATAACCATTGTTGGTGACACAGGGTCTGTGAGTATATGAGAAGGCTCTAAACAGCTCCCAAAATACCAACATCTGGCGTTTCACTGTCTTCTCCTGGATGAAGCACTTCGATCCAGAACTTACACAGATTAGCTAGGAAAACATTTTTTTATACCACAATAAGAAAAAAGGCAAAACACACCAAAACCCAGCATAATTCTCAAGGCAAAGATCTTTGGTAACCAATTTGTCCCAGAGGATCAGCCCTTAAATCTGCTAGAAAGCTCATGTGACAAGAAGATAGTATTTTACCTCCTGGTCATATCAAATATACCTGGTGAGTTATTTAAAATACAGCATTTCTATTTGGATACTCTGGTTACTGAAGAGCTATGGATACTACTCTTACAAAACAGCTGAACTCCCTATATCACAATTTCAAGCGTAAGAGTTCATCATCATCATCATTAACTGACACTTGTTAGGCTTCTGTGTCATTTATTAAGATGATTTTTAATTTAATGTGTCTATTATCAGTAGAGGAACCTTTTTTACCATGAATTTAGACATATGAGAAGATAACTTTTAACTACAATGATGTTCTTTTGCTCCCTTAAGTTCAGTTGGAAATTACTTTTGCCAGTATTGTCATTAATTGCATTAGACCCATGAAGTAATTCAGTATCTTCATTAATTTAATAATAAAGTACTTCTACAAACTCTAGTTTTAGAACATTTCTCAATGAAAGTGATGGGTGGAATGGTTTCTTTTGTGCAAAGTCAAATTTTAATCTTGTGGTCAAGCCTTTAAATAGATTAGTGTTTGCATTCCTTGCAAGAGCTGAAATGAAGGGCTGCCTTTTAGTAACCACTGATGGTACAGAAGAGATACACCCTAATTACATGAATGTTTGCTGCAGCAGACTGATACTGGTGCCTGCAGAAGCAGTGATGTTCACAATACAGGTCTCAACACATATGCAAGGTATTAATATCCATACTTGCATATCAGCAATGGCAAACAGAAATGTTTCCTCTTACTAGCTTGTGAGATGTAGCTTGGGCTCAGTAAAAGGAAAATCACTGAAAGACTGAAAATAAAAGATAGAGGTAACAGAGGTTGTAGAACCCCTGTCTAGTTCAGTGGCATTTGGCTGTTCTGCTGGTAAGTCACAAATAGAAATACTATACACTTTTGCAAGCTCACTGTGTTCTCTTCCACAGGCAAAACAAGCTACTCTGGGAAAGTAACTTCAGGTTGCAGTTGTTTACATGGAACACTGTTAGAGCCCCAAGGAAAAGGTTCATTTTCCTCAGGTAGCTTGGAAGAGAATCTCAGTGAAGCCTGCAGTGATTTGCAGTATACTGTGTTCTATGATGGCAGAGATGCAAGAAATACAGTTTCACCTCATGGCCTTGTGTTTGCAATGTTATACTTTTCCTGTGGTCATGCTTACATAGCTTCAGCAATGCCCACAGTGCTCTGATTTATCTTCTTTTTCCCTAAAAAGATGGAATGACTCAGTCCAGTTTGACTAGCTGTGGTGATAACCTCTGGCAATACTATGCCTGACTGAAGCAGCAATCCCTCTCTGAGGATGGAAGAAATAGTTTAGTCTGAGTTCTGATGCCTGAACTGATTTGTTCAGTTGTACTTTCAAGCTTACATATGACAACTGATTTTTTTTTTAAACAGCTACCCATTCTTTTGTTAATGTGCAGTTTTTGTAATCACTTAACCTGTTTTGCTATACAGACAAAATTGTTGGCATTCAGCTTCATTTTTCTTAGCCCCCCGCTTCAAACATCTGAGCTGGGAACAAAGTTTTGCCTTACATATCAGTGTGGAAAACGATATCAAACTAGTGTTCAGTTGTAGAGTCTTTTCTTCTCTTATAAAACTCATTAATTGTGGACATATAATTATTAAAAAAACCCCAAAACACCTATTCACAAAGTTATGTAATACACCTTAGGCTTACTCAAGGTTTAGAAAAATATTAAGAATTCCAGGCTTAGAAGGAACACCCTCATTACTAGCCAAGTGCACATCGATAGGAAATAAGCACTCAGAGCATTTAATGACAGAGAAGCAGGAATGGCAGGGCATGGCAGCAGCTACAGGTGCAGCAAAAAATTTCCTAGATCAGGACTTCTGATTCTCTCGTTCTTACAGAGCATCCAAGTAGCACTTTCAGTTATCCAGAGCCAATAGTAGACCCTAGTGCATATTGTGTTTGAGCAACTGGAGTTTACAGTTCAAAGGGTCAGGCAAAAACTATAGTCAAGACTCTGAATTTCAGGCAAATAAACTTCCAGCTCTTCAAGGAGTTAGACAGTAGGATCCCCTGGGAAACATCCTTTAGGGACTATGAAGCAGAACAGAGCTCGCAAAACTTTAAGGCATTTTCCATAGAGTGAAAGAGCTCTCAATCCCGTGGTGTAAGAAACCAGGAAAGGAAGACAAGAGACTGACAAAAATGAGTCAAAACCTGCTGATCAAACTAAATGGCAAAAAGGAAGTGCACAGGCAGTAGAAGCAGGAACACCATAGGAAGAGTGTAGGGGTGCAGCCCAGTTGTGTAAGGACGGGATCAGGAAAGGGAAAGTATGGATGGAGCTGAATTTGGCAAAAGATGCAAAGAGTAATAAAAATGGCTTCTGTAGGTGTGCAAGCCAGAAAGGGAAGGTCAGAGAAGGTGTACTCCTGGGATGAGGAAGGCTGGCAAACAAGGAGAAGACTAAGCTACTCAACTTTTTCCCCTCGATCTTCACTGTTAACCACTATTTTTAAAATATTACTTAGGGGAAGTCCCCATTGACAAGAAAAAGATAAGTGTTGAACCCATTTTAAAAAAGAGTTAAAAAGTTAAACTACTGCTTTTTCAGCCTCACCGTCGTGGCTCAGAAGATTGTGGAACAGATCCTGTTAGAGGCTATGCTGAGACACATGGAGGACAAGGAGGCAATTCAAGACAGTTTTACAGGACAATTTTTACCAAGTCCCACCTGACCAGTCCAGTAGCCTTCTATGACATCTACCTCACTGGACAAGCTATGAATACCATTTTTCAGTACTTCTATAAAGCCTTTGACACAGTTCTCCACAACATATAATTTGGACGGGCATGGATTTGACGGATGAACTGTTTGGTGGATGAGGAATAGGTTGGATGGTTGCATCCAGAAGGTAGTGTTCAATGGCTCAGTGTCTAGATAGAGATGAGTAACAAGTGGTCACCCTCAGAGATCCAAACTGGGACCAGGACTCTTTAATTGTTTAAAGTTTTAATGTTTGTCAGTGGCATAGACAGCGGGATGAAATGCCCTCAGCAAATTTGCAGGTGCCACGAAGCTGAACAGTACAGCTGACATGACAGGGATGAGATGTCATCCAGAGAAACGTGGAAAAGTTCCAGAAGTGGGTGCTCATGAAACCTCATGAAGACCAAGTGCAGTGTGATGCCCCTGGTACAGGACAATCCCAAGAACAAAGAGTTTGGGCAGAGAATGGATTGAGAGAAGCCCTGAGGAAAAAGGGATGCTGGAATGTTGGCTGACAAGAAGCTCAACATTACTCAGGAATGTGAGCTTGCATCCCAGAAAACCAACCTCGTCCAGGAATTCATCCAAAGAAGGGTGTCCAGCATGTTGTGGGAGGTTGCAATAACAATAAATCAGAATACTGGCAGGAAACAAGTCATAAAGGCTGCTTTTAAAGTTTTAATAATCCAATAGGATAAGTTGATAATCAAATGCCCCAAAGTATTTATGAAAAAACCGCAAAGACATAGATTTTTGAAAGATCTGTGGATCAAAATATGTTACCATTTCATTGCCCATTATTTATCTGTTCCTCAAATCACTCTTCCCCCCACCACCTGAAAAAGCTTTAGGAAGTGCCAGTTTTCTGTTGTCACCACGTCTGTTCACCTATCTGTGCACTTAAATAAGTCTCTATTAACCAACTACAGGTTTACCCTGCTATTACATTTTTAATTTAAGTGATCCATTGGATTCTCAGCAAGAAGAGGAAAGCTCTCAAATGAGTGCACATTTTGCATTCTTTCAGTCAGCATTTTGGATTGCTTTCATGACCACACCTGTATAAAGTCTTGTGAAGCTTTGCTCCATCACTAGGGTTTATTGCACGCGGAGTTTATATAGGTATTACAGTGACAATACCCAAACTTAAATGATCACTTACATTATCATTCAAAGAGACAGCAAATAAAATGGCTGGGTGGGGTTAAAAGGCCCAGACCCAAAATAAACGAACTATCCAGATTTTCTTTTGTACTCATTCTTCAGTAGCATCTTTCAGAAATAATGTAAACCATTAAATGGGGCCTCTGGTAATGCATACATCCATAAATATCATTATTCTCTGATGTTTCCTTGCTTCATCTAGAGGACACAGGGAACAGTCCAATTGCTCTTCCTTGGTAATTTTGTGAAAGATTTGAAATACACGAAGTACACTGGCAAAAGAAAGATAATTTGAAGCAACTGAAGAAATGCACTTGGCTTTCATAATCAAGATCTAACTTCATGAAGTGAGAGAGACAAAAATATAATTCTGGGGGTTTTATTTTTGCAGCAGGTATTTAAGGTAGATATTATGGAAATCTTGACAGACATTATAATTCTATTATCTACAGTCTGGTGTGTGAGACAGCTGCCTTGCTATTTAGGTTCAGCTTATGTAACTCAGAAAGCAGCTATTCACTAATGATAATATTTATTGTCCCTGTATTTATCATCATAATATTATTTTTCTTTCCTGTTCTTAACCTCAGTGGTTGCACTTGGGATTTGAAAGTAAGGGATGCTTTAGGAAAAAGATTGGGTTCATATGTAGTGAATTTGGGCAATAATAAATCCTCCAGATTAACAATGCTGTGATGCAGTTTCAGCAGACCTTTCCTTTGGTTTTCCTGTACTAGCCAAGTCAAACTAAGATTAGACAATCTTAAGAAAATAAGGGGACTTTGTCTCCACTGGCACCCTCATCTAAAGTAGTTCATAACTTAATGCTACTGTTAATTGGTGAACATTCTAAAATATGTCAGGACAAGTTTAAATAGGAGGCATTAATTGGGATTTGTCCCATATGGGAGTCATCTTGGGCCTGCATAAACAGAGAGATGAATGAAAAGGCTTCGCTCCCGTTCGAAACGTGACCTCTCTGGGCTTATTTGGGCTCCTGATATAACAGGCACTGAAACGGCTAATTAGCTTGGCACTGTTTCAGACAGCTGGATTAGAGTCAGTGATAAAATGCAGCAGAAGGCACCTCTTGGCACAGGTCCCTGTAACTCATCCCGCCAGCCTGGAAATCCAGTGGAGTAGAGGGGTCCTCCAGGCTGGGGTTGGAGGCTCCTTCTGAGTCCAGAGAAACCAAGCCATTTGTCAAAACCACATTTAACTGCACACGCTTATACTGCAAGAACAGAGCAATATATCTACCGTAAATCAGCCCCAGGACCAGGCCAAGCTACTGTAAGTTCCTCTCCTGTGAGCAAATGCTCTGCCACTCTTTGTAGAAGAGAGAGAGTTCCACAAACTCAATGCTGCATTACAAGCCACGGGCATAGTAATCACTCATATCCTTTTTACAAGGAGCTCTCACCAGCTACTCTTACTTTACACCAGGGAGCATGAATTTTGTATCAATGTGCTTTAAACTACTTGGGAAATACACTTAACATTTTATGCTCCTGAAGAGATATGGGTCGCCAGCATGACAGGAAAATGTTTAAAGACAAGGGGAATACAGTTCTTGGATGACATTCCAGGATGAGATGCCTCTACATCAGATAAAAATAAACACCAGCAATATTCAGAAAATTGTTTGGGGGCTAAAAGAAAATTTTCATTGGCCATCATCCCTGCTGACTTCACTGTTGTGTGCTTCCTCACTGACAAAATTTGAGAGAGTATTTTTTGAAAAACGGTTTAAATTTAACTACAGCAAGCCATTCAGCTAAGCAGCAGTTACATGCAATAACCTTCTGTGTTTTACAAGATTTTTACTAATTTAAAACTTATGAATGTAATTGAAGAAATATGATACTGTACCAACACAGTAGAAAGGAGTTTATTCGGTTATTCCATTTGACTTAGTCTGCTCTGACATTCTCATGTTCATATATTCTAATAAAGCCTGAGTAGCCTTCTGTTCCTGTTCTCTCTTTCGTACCCTTCCCACTCTACACCCTCCTTTGAAAAAATGACATTAGTATGAGATAATATATTTGCACATTTTGTGCATGCAAATAGCAAGAATGTTAAAGAATGTATTCCTACAGCAAGGAACATGGTTTTTAACCTAACTTGGCTATTATATGGTCCCTGAAAGACATGAAGAGATTTAAAACATTCATCTTGGAGTTCAGCTGTGGCAGGCTCGCATCGTTTCCCATCCACATTACATTCCCCATGATGTGAAGGGATTCACGGAGCCTTCTTTTCTGCTCCCATTACAATCTTTGTCACTAGGAATGAAGTATCCAAATTTTAATGCCTCATATATTTTGTCAGCTAGTAGTGGTGTGCTATACTACTCTGACCTTTTTGATTGGCTTGCCATTTCAGTTCTCCCTATTTACAGCTTCATTAACCTGTGGGGGAGAGGTGGACTGGCTACCAATCAAGGGACGGTCTATTGAAAAGGTCACTGTAGTCCAGCATATTTACAATCCCTCCACAAACCAAGTTTGTGCCAGTTGTGGATGTAAAGTTCCCCATTTGGGACAGCAAAGTAGCAGCAGTAGGAAAAAATGAAGTGATACGAACTCAGCCCAAATCCCAGACATGAGGAAAATGAAAAGAAGCAGAAAAAAGTCACCCACTCAACTTCAGAGAAATACCACATTTGTTAACCCGCAGTTCTTAACAGAAAACATTTGATCTCAACTGGATGACACTACACAGATAACTGAAATCTACAATTATTACTATTTTGACTTAGTTTTGAAATCAACTCTAAGAAACATACTGTCTGTTTAATATAATCCTGGGAAGCAAGAATAAAAACGGAGCAAGCTTTTTTGCACAGAGAGCTTTTTAAACAGGAAATATCTGAAATTTGCCAACATTCTTTGCTATAAACCTCACTAAATATCATCTTCCATATGAGAAAACATTAGTAATAGTTATGTAATTAGTGTCATTTTAAGATAATTCAAAACTGATTCATTAAACAAATTTCTATTTAGACCACAAAGAGATAGGACAAAAGTTAGACTAAACACTGGGTTTGATAGCAAAGGGCACTGCGCTATGGGAGGCTCTGTCTTTCCGATAAGAAGCAAAACTAAACTAATGACCACTTATGACCAGTGTGCTTGTTTAGGCATGTTAATCTGACTGACCTGGCCAGACTCCAGCTTCTGTAATTAAAGACCTCTCACAATACCTAATTTTCCCTAAATGTAATTGTTTTGTGGTGGCAGTGGGGCAGAGTGAAAGAGTCTCCTTTCCTAAGTACCTGAGCATTCCAACATGAAGCAGAACAGAATTTCTGGGGTGAAAACACAAGAAAATAACTTTACATGCAGAGGTTTGAACTGGTTATGAAATTACCTGGGAAAGTGAGATACAGTGAAGAAGTTTTAAAAAACAAGATTTCCCCCTCAATCATCACAATGAATAAATAATGCCAGCTCCAACTAATATTTAATCTTTGTTGCAATACACTATGTCTCTCCAGAATTAGAAACAAACTGATTCATTAAAGAAATGGATGAATTTGGCATTAATTCAACTGATTTGGTCTATAAGGATGCCACGGTGTAAGGGTTTCCTTTCTCCTATCCATTTTAAACCTTTCACCACACCTTCAGGCACATCAGCTTCCCACAGTCATTACTAGTACATGTCCAGGAGCTGTTGTAATTTGCTTCTTTATCAGTTATTCTTTATTTAAAGTAGCACTTAGGAAACAACCAATTACTTGTATTAAAGTTTCAGTTTCTAAGCAAGAGACAATTTTAGGCTAAAAAACAAAAAGCATAAACAAAATTGAGGTGGCTAAAGTGTGTCAGAATGGTAACTTACAAACAAAGCATGAATTAAGTCAAACATTAATTGCATCATGGATTGTACATGTACAGCATTGCCCTTTGTAGCTACACTTGGAGCATGGACACATGATCTCATGCTCCTGAAGAAGCCAGTGAGAAAACTCAAATACTTATATTTCTCTTCCTCTTTAACACATTGAGATTGAGGTCCCATTCATTTTGATACTGTTTAATATCCTTCTATGATAGTGATTTTCTCTTTTTCTCAGGGACACCAACTCAGCCTTTCATAAGGTATTTTCCTATTTGTTGACTGTAAAGGACCATGCATGATGTGCAAGAAGCAGAGCACAAANCACCAAGTCAGCCTTTCATAAGGTATTTTGTTGACTATAAAGGACCATGCACGATGTGCAAGAAGCAGAGCACAAAGGACAGTGAGACTACCAATGCAAGCTATAAATAAACAAAATCTTAGATTGTATAGACATATCCCTTTTACATACACACACACAAACACCAGGATTTGAACAAAAGTCTTGTCATTGCATGACTTGTCTTTGATGTGTTAGCCACAGAAAATGGTTTTAAGAAGTTTTATACTAAATGGTCATTTTCACTTTATTTACCACAAATTAAAGCTGCAAAATTAATTAGATCCTATTGCTAATCACTGGAATCTGCTCCAAAGAAATACTCTGACATATTGGTAACTTGGTAATGTGTTGAATTTCTGTAGGCCAGTAATTTTTCTTGGCTTGCTCTACATAAACATCTAATAGCAAAGAAAAAAAAATAAACCAACACAGTTTTATTGAAGTCTGTGTTGATTTAAGCCATCTGAAGTTCTGGCTCAGTACTGAGATTATTTGTTATTACAAGCAAAGCATACGTAAAATCTAGGATATTTTATCTTTAGAGGCTTGGCTGGAAATGTTGTTCTTGGGTGCATGAAGAAAACTGAAGACAAACATTTTGAACATGAAAAAAAAATTGCTCAGATTTAGTGACCTCTGAAGAAAAAAATCTGATTGATTTAATCAACTTAATTCTATACCCACGGTTTTGTGTTGTTGCTTATCACACATGCTCTCTTGCATCATAAAAATGATGAATCCTTGCTTAATTAATTTAATAATGTATTAGCAGACAGTATAATAATTATGATTTCTTTAATTCCCTTGATCGTTATCTTCATTGAGTCCTAGAAATATCTTGGATACGTGAGAAATTCCTGAACCTATCTGGACTCCAGCTAGTAGTCAGTGGACTCATAGGAAAAGAAAAAAAAAAGGCAACACAATAAAACCCTAACAACCTAAACCAAATCAAACCAACAGGGCTTGCAATTGTTACTAAAGACAGAGAGTCAGAAAGTTTATTTTTATCTATGTGTTGCCATCAATGAGAAAAGACAGATCACAGCCTGCAGCCTGCTGGGGATAGTCCTCCAATCTGAACTGCAGAAGATGAGGTTCATTTCCATACATAGATTAGGTACAGACATGGACCTGAACTTGACTTTCCCGACACAGGTACCCACAATTCTTTCCTTATCCATCGTCTTCTTCTCTACACGATCCCTTGGGGCTGCCAAGACACAAATAAATGCTAAATACTGCTGCCAAATCTGTTATGAAATGAACTGAATGTAGACAAATGCCAGCTCCAGAGGGGAAGAGTGTTTGCCTTAGCTTGTGGTGCTTCTGAGGACATCAGGGAACATAAGAGAGCAGGAGGTACTAAGGTACCTCAGAAAGACAATTATTGGTTCTACTTGTTCCTTCTGATGAATCACTGCTTCTACCAATTCCTGATCTTTCTTAAGAAATGAAAACAGTCTATACATAACCACTTACTAGGGATAAAAAAATTTCTTCCTGGCTAATGCAGGTATCTGAGTGAAGTTGTGAAGCATGGGTTTCATTAAACCATTTTACTGATTTTAAATGAAGCTTCCTTCATGTTTTATGAGCATCCCAAAAGCAATGCCAGGAACACTCTTCTCTCAGTGGTCCATGAATAAAAGCAAACGAGCACAGGCATTCAGGTTTCAAAGTTGGGGAGAACAGCATACAGAAACCATTACCATTTAAAAGAATTTTTTTTTTTTCTATACATATGTGGACAGGAGAGGTTAATTAAAAAAGCACTATTAAAGCTGACTTTGTAAGAAGCAGGCATTTAGCCCTTTGAATCAGGCCAGGCCTTAAAAGCCATTTCACTTTCCTAATTGTAAAGCTCTCCATCACTAATACTTTTCCAAAATTATAAGCCTTCATTCTTTTTTCAAACACCTAGACAGATTGCTAACTCTTGAATATTTTTCCTGTTGAGATGAATAAATAGAGTAAGGTTGACTAAAGCTATTAACTGGATATCAGACAAAAAATGAGCTTTCAAAGTCAAACATCTACTTAAGTTTAGGCAACACTCCCCCATCTCACTTATTAAAAGAACAAAGGTTTCCTTTAAGTACATCAAAAAAGGAGGTAAACCTAAACCCCTTAAAAATTAGGTACAAAAGGTATACAGAGTGGCTGGGGGGAATGAAAGGTGGGGTAGATCTCAGATGACGTGAGGTGTGCCTACAAAAGCAAGCAGGGTTGTCAGCAGAAAGAATTCAGGGAACAAAGAGGTTGATGCCACAGAGTGAGCACCATAAGAGCATTTTACCATGATAAGCTCTAGTCTGGCCCTGTGGACCTTCTGGCACCCCTGAAAGCAACCCAGTCCATGTGCTCTAACTCTGCTTTGCAAAGTAAAGTATTGAGGGAATGGGGAGGGGTTTTGTTTTCAGGAGGAAGCCTCTACTGTTCACTAAGATGCTTTTACACAGCACTGTATCCCAGACTGCAAATGGAAGAGAAACAGCAGATGTTCATCTCCCTTCCACAGTGATGACAGAGCTTGTTTACAGGTTTCTCAAAAAGTCACTGCCACATTCTTTCAACTGCCATTATGTGTATTTAGTTGCCCTAATGCTTACAAAATGCAAATCAGACATATCTGACTGCAGAATACTGAACTACTGCTTTTTCCCTCCGTGAAGGGTTGCGTGTGACCTGAGCACAGCGGTTCAAGAGGTGAACTTTCGGAGAGGCAGCAGAGGTGGAACGCATTAGTGTCACTTAGAGAAACATCAGACATTTTGGGGTCGTTTCCGTACAACCCACGGCCAACTGAAAAGCTGTGGGAATATTTCCTAGCTGAAACATTTCACCAGCTCGTTTCTTGGAAAAGGATTTTTATTTGAAAGAATGAAACATTGCCACTGCTTAAACGGTTTGTCTCTAGGCCAAGGAATGATCTCTGTGCTGAGTGGGCACAGCACTTTACAGACTTGATGATTATATGATAATGGCAGCATTTCAACAAAAAGCAACGTTAACTGCTTATAACAAAAGCAGAAGTGGAGATCATGCTAGAGATTCCTAAAAGATGAAAAGCATTTTGCTAATACTTCCTCTCCATTGCAGAGATGAATTGAGGGATCACTTAGCCTCTGTATCTTCCCACTTTTAGGTTAATTTTTTGCCTGCATTTCTCACTGATTTTGCTGTTTCTTGATCTTTTTTTATATACACATATAGCCTGAGAGGGGCAGATATTTTTGGGGATTTGCTGAAAGGTAGATTTCCCCAGCATTAATAACAGCATGCCTGATGCAGCCAAAATATTGTTAGAGACTATTTTTGCATCAAAATATTGTAAAAAGTTCATCTCTGAAGGAATTCACTGGGGATCATATGGTAGTTGCAGTTTCTATTGTATTTCTCTTTACATTTGTATGTCCACTTGAACCTGAATATCAAGTCAAGTTTTAGAGAAACAGGGTAATAAATATCTGCATGAAACAGCACAAATATTGCACAGGAAAAACAGCATAAATATGCATCCCTAGCATTTGCAAATAAATTCAGACAAGCTCTGTGCCACACAAAAGATGGAATGGTGGTCATAACACCCAAAATCATAAGGAACATAAAGGGTCATTAACTTGATGCAAAAAGTGCATTGCATTCAATTTAAGAACTTTTTCAGGCTTAAAAAGCAGAGTATTTTTAATGCTAAATTTTCAAGCTAAAGCTATCTATGAAACAATAGATTTTCAAAAAAATTGGGAAGGCAGAAGCCAAGAGAATGGAAAAATCTCTCCACAGTTATGTCACTCTCCAAGGACAAAAAAAAGTCTAATTGTGACACATTTTCCATCACTTCCTTCACAAGTGGTGAAGGAAGCAAAGAAGCAAGCACAGAAGTGAGCAGCAGAAACTCACTTTCATACTAATATTCATAGTGTCTAGGAATAAATTCGATTGCAACAACAAATTTCTCTACTTTACTCCTGGTGAGCCGAATAATAACATGCTGAGATCTAGGCTTCCTACAAAACTTTATGAATGGCACAGAAATAAAGATAATCACGTGAGAATTAATAGATGCCCCCAGTGATTCCTTATAAAAGCAAATAATGACTGAACTACTTGTTTATGTGCAGTTTGTGATTTTACAATGCAAACAAACGTGAACTTATAGAAAAAAAGATTCTGATGGAGAAATACACTGACAAGGAGACTTTTTTTTTTTTTTCAGTATGCTCATGCTGTATACAACAGGGAGATATTATATGCCCAGATTACTAAGTTATTTCTAGTGCCTCCTGCCCCACCAAGTGGACTAATAGTGTTATTTTTTATCATAAATTTGTATATTTTCCTTTCAGGACTAAATGAAGTATATGTTCCCATAGCAACAAAAGCTAATTCTTTACAAATTTAAGTCTGAGCCTTTAGCACTGAATTCCTTGGAAGCTTACTTTCATATGGATCTTTGAAATGTGCTGTTATACAGGCAGTTTTAATCTGCAAAGCTCAAAGATGGAGAGGAGTGGGAAATCAGTAATTTATACATGGCATAATATTCACACATGGCATAACATTCACATCTCTAAATGCACCGTAAAATTTCTTAATCCTTCACCCTGAAAATCCATCATACCCCGAAAAATCTGTTTAACTTGTCCGCTGCTGCTTTTTACAAAATTTTTGTTCCAAAACATAACAATGGTCATTAGACAGTTTGGAGTTTCCTCACAGAGAGCCTTGGAAAATGTGATATTCAGTGAGTTCCAGCTTTCTAACAAGAGGGACAGCTATTAGGCATGCCCAGTTGAAACAAGCAAATAAATACTTTTTCAGCACATGAAATTAATAGGACCAGAAAAGACTTCCAAGGACAACAAGGAAAGGACTAAACCAAATGCCAACTCACGTTCTAAAACCTCAAGGAAAAACTTACTACACTGTGTCCAGGATAAAGAAAGATCATTTAATCAAGAAACTTAACCATTGATTCATGTCTCCTTTTCTAAAAAAACCACATTCCACATCCCCTCCACACCTCCCAAAAGTGAGCTTGATTTCTTTCCCTTTGTAGCTGAAGGTGTCCCTTCACCCTGTGCTCATGGGAAAGCCATCACATGGTTTCTCCTCTCCAACTCCTGCTTTTCTTCAAGTTTTGAAAGACTAGGTACTAGTCACTAGTGCAAGTTGCTGAATGCTTAGCTGCATTTACACTGTTCTATTACAAATTTTTAAAATAGCTCACAAAAGGGCTAAAGCATATGCTCAAAATTTAATCTAAACCTACACAATTCAGAGAATAATTTCTCTTTGTAGAAGATGAAAGGCAGGTTAAACCATCCTAAGTTCCAATTTCTCAGCTACATGGGGGGAGTCTCGCTAAACTTCCATAACCAAGCAATTTTTACTAAATTCATAACAGATAAAATCCCCCTATCTCCCTCTTGTATTAGAATGAGTTTTATATACAGCAGTGAAACACAGCATTTGTATTAAAATTTCATGATTTCTCAGAGAAAGCATCTCCTATCTACCATTTAGATTGTAATGCCCACCCACTCCAGGGACACCCCAAATCACTACACTTCTATCTAATGACCTCTGCCATTGATATCTGAAATATTATTGACGCTACAAAGAAATGAAATACTTGGAAAATTATACCCTCAAACGAGTACTCAAACAGAAGCTGAAAACTTTTGCCAAATGCTCTGGTGTGAGTGCAATTATGACTCAGAATAACTGGGCATTGACACACCCATCACCAGCAACCTGGAAATTGCTTTATTTTACTTTTATTGAGACTTTTCTCCACTTTTTCTCAGTTTGGCCCAACCAAGAAAGGAACAGATCTGGGAACAACATAAAATCCGCAGTGGATATGCTGACAGTTGCGCCTTCATGCAACCAAGAAAAGACAAAATAGCCCAGTCCACTGGAGAAAAACACTAACATGCTTCATGTAATTCTCTGAAATCAGAAAAATTCTTCTTTATTAGAGGGATGAGTAGGAGCACAAAAATAAGGAGCACAAAAGTCAGCACAAAATAAGGAACAGGATTCCCAGGATTCCCATTGTGATGAATTTTGTCTGAAAAGGTGGCAAAGCACAGTATCTCAGCAAATTTACTGAACTGCAGCCCAAGTGGCCACTCTCTTTTGTAAGTGCTGAGACTTTCCACAGCCACAGGAAAATCATCACAAATTGTGTTTATTGTAGTTCTACAGAAGCAAAACATATCCCTTTAAGATGTTTATATATTACATATCTCATCCCTTAAAACAAACATAGTGACTCAACTCTCCCCCATGAAATATTATGACTGAGATGTTTTGAAAAGCAACATTAGATTACAAAAATGCTGATTTAACATTTTTTTATTCTTTAATGCTCTTTCTTAAGATATGAGTGTTTTCATCTTCCTCATTAGAGTACTGCATTGAAGCAACAGCTGTTAAAAATATACATCATTCATGTTCTCAGTTTGAAACACTAGGAATGATGGGCACAGTTCTGGTCTCAAATATCTCAATAAATCCCACTGTTAATCTCATAGCAAGGCTCTTATGTTTTTTTATAAGATATTGCTCACTATATGCTTGCATTCCAAAGACCAATATGGGTATCTATGCCACATAAGCCTGGAAGACACCCAGGGTTATTTGACTTTTAAAATTCATCACTAAGTCAGGCTTACAGAATTATGCAATGACACCAGGAATGGCCATTGCAAAGCATCAGCTGTTTTAGCTCATGCTACCATAATCTTTTTTGCATATCACAGGGCAGTAAATCCTGAAATAGGGGCTGTTATATCCTGGAAGCATTTCTGAAGAGTTGGTAATTTTTTAAGACCTTAAAATCAGTATAATCCAAACTATTTCCCTGGTTACATTTCAGCTCCTCTGTGCCGATTAAACTTTCCAGACAAACCATATAGAATCACAGATATATTCCTCTAAAGCCTTTTACATTTTTTACTCCCTTCCCAACATTCACTCCTGAATTATGCATTTAAAGCGAACTCAGAAACTCTTTAAATATCTCATCATCTTTTATTTAGAGACAGCTTAACATGAAAAGTCCTGTTAGAAGGATTTGTTTTACATTTTTAAAGAGCAATATTTCCTTTACAGCCAAGCCTTAAGTGGTCTTACTTAAAAGCAGTATTAGCTTCTTTCAGGAGTTTTTATTGGATTTGCACTAGTGGTAGTAAAAGATATTTCTGAATGTCTCAATCAGTAACAATATGCTTTGTTCACCTATTTGCCCCAATGTTAATATTTCTTCAAGTTAAAAAACAAAATAAAGCCCCCCAACAAGGCGCATAAACATTCATTTCTATGGATTTCTTTTCCTCGCTGTATCTGATGTTTCCAGAGATGATCAATATGGCAATTTCCTGCCAACTCAGAAGACTAATTACCACTCATTTTCAGAGACTGACAGGGCAGAAGTATTAAAGCGTTCTGAAAATAAGTCACAGAGACTCATTAAAGAGCCCTAGAATAGGATTCTTGGCCTTTTCCTTGGGAAAATAGGCATCTCATTATTGTTTATGTGAAGAAGTTGGGTGGTAGCACCAGTGAAATTCAAGTGGCTGGGGTGAAAAAGCACTGCCTCTAAGTATCTGGCTGGAAGAGGATGTTAAACCACTGAGAATGAATTTTGGGTTGTGTATTTGTAACTGATTTCTCTTGGGTTGAAATGAGTGGTTCCACAGTAGATTCCTGTGGCAGGGCATGTATCTCTCCAATGCACATATTCAGGATACCCCTTCTCACACTACTTGCTAAGAGTTAAAGAGCTTACCCACTATTTCTTAGTGTCTCATAAGCATGAATTTAAAAAAAAAAAAAAAAAATTAAAAAAAAAAATCATTCCTTTTGTAGTAAAATCATACTGAATGCAAATGTTCAATGCATCCCCCTTTCAAGTCAGATGGCCTGTGCTAATCTTCAGATTTTTAAGAGACATCTCCACCTCCTGTGCCTACATGTGCTAGAAATATCCCATCATCCAGCAGGCAAACTCAGATTTTTATGGCCTTCATTGTTGCAGCAGCCTTAAGAAAAAGAGTTGTCCTTTGGCAGCAACAGCCTAGCACTCTGTTGGTTATCTGATTCTTAGAATAAAAAGGTGAGTGCTCTGATGGAGGAAAAGAGGTGTCTTACAGAAGGCATTTGGCAAGGGACAGGGGAGGAGGAGATAGGCAAGGCAAAGAAAAGGAATAAAATTGGATCTGGTATGGGAAGGAAAGAAAATATTTTAATATGCCATTAAAACAAACAAACATGAAAAATAGCCAACCCAAAACCTGTATCATTGAATCCATGATTTTTTTTTTTTTTTTGGCACTGTGTTGTGAATTCCCAAGGATTAAGGTTTTTAGGTTTTCCTTGAGGATCACAAACAAGAGATAAAAGGTGACTTAGCAGAGACATTCACCACTGGCTGCTGAGCACTTCAGTGAATCTTAGATTCCTGGAGAGCTGCTTCTGGCACACAGCTTTTCTTTGTGTCATATGTTTAGTTATACAGCCAAATGATCTGCTGGACTGTGTGTGTTACTGTCTCTTTCAGTGCACCCACAGATGCTGATTGTTCTGCCATAAGGAATATTTGCTGCAGTGCTACTGGAGAGGTGTTGACAGGTTCAGAGAGTGCTCAGGCATGGCCCAGGTTTAGGAAGCAAACTAGAAATTACAGTTCCAGAAAAAGAATACGATGCTCAGTGTCAGAAATGCTGCACAGCCTTTCTACACCTCCCTTTTATTGCTCAGGTATCAGAAAAAAGAAGCCCAACAAAATGAAAGGCAAGGTTTGCCAAGAAAAGTAAGGCGATCTCTGGTTTGAGATTAGCACTCGGGGACTTTCAGAGAAAACATTTGAAAAATTGGCAGGAGAGAAGTTTGAAGGAAAGCTCATGGGGACTGCAGGAAAAGAGCACTGTTAGGGATTTTCTCACAAGAGTATTAAAATGAATTTTCCATAGCCATCTTGATTTATTCCAGCATAGGTCCTTGTTCTGCCTGGCATCTCAGAGGCTCCTCAGTGTAGTGGGAACAACCCACATAAATAAGATGGAAGTTTCATGTAACATTAACTATTTAAGACAGCATTACTGCTGTCAAAACATGTATTTATTAGAAATGGATAAGTGGAAAGGAAATCCTTCTATTCTACTCATTTTATCCATCTCATAATTTCTAATTAAATGGAGCCTGTATCTCAATTGCTCTGGCTTTAGGAATTAAAGAACTGCAACTCCTGTGATAAGCTCTTCCCTCGCCTCAAAATCCAAACCATTTAATTTGCTTAATATACTTAAGTTTGTAATAGCTAAGTTGTAATTTAAAAACAGTAATGTAGCTCTTTTTTTAAAAAATAGTGTGATCTGAAAATAAGCATATATAGGTGATTTTTTTAAAACTGCTTGAAATCTTTAATGTCAGCCTTGTCTATCATTTCAAGAGTCCACAAGCATGTAAAGTGGCTAGGTTTGTTGCATGGTATAGCTATTTTCTATATCATAGGATAGATTTTTTTTCTAAAAAAACAGAGCATACTCTTTGAAAAAAACTTGTATATTAAATACACAGAGATAGCTGAAGGGAAAGGTGTGAGATCAGCAGGTGTTACAGAGATATTCTTCTGCCCGGCTATCAAAGCAATGCCACACTTCACATCCTTGTGTCAAGCAGGTTAAAAAGCAAATATCTCAAAATAGCTCCATCCTCACCAAGTGACCCAAAATCACCTTCAAACAAAATTTTTTTGTAAGATTACCATAAGTTAAACTTCCTGGAGAGCTTTTAAAAATGTACTCTCAGCAACTTCAACAGCTTTCTTTGAAAGACCAGCCTATGTAAGACACTTGATTTCAAAGGATTTGCATTTAAACATACATCTATTAGAGTTCAAAAGAATATACCTAGCCCAACATGCAAGATGATTTGACTCCATTTTTTTTTACTGAAAAACCTTCATTAATAAACCTGACTTGACATTGCTAGGAAACTGCCAATATTTTTGAAAGCAAAACTGGAAAGCTTTCTGTAGTAAGATTTTTTTAAATCGCCATATGAATATGAATTGCACGATCATGAGACAAAGTGGAATCCTGAATATGCTGAGTGACAGTGTTCTTACTAATTAATAACTATGACTCCTCCAAAGTACCAAAATGAGGATCCAGTTTCGTAAAATACCAAATTATCAAACTGAGTAACCAGTACTTAGAGGGAATTTAAGGGCTTCTGAAGTATACACTAGGTGACAATTTCCCTGAAAGAAGAAAAACAGGAAATATATGCAAATTTCCCTTATAACTGTTTTAGAGTAGCATTCATTTGTTGAAGAATATGCCCTATTTTAAGCAACAATTGTTGCTTTTTCTACAAAAGGGCTGAACAGAATTAAAAGTCTCAAAACTTATTTTAAAAAAACCACAAACAAACCCACACAATGTTTAGGTCCCAGCACAAAAACCCCTCCACATTGGGTTTATACTTCTAATTAGAAGTGTAAGTGTTCAATGTTTTCCAGTGGGGCAGGATAAGTACAGAGCTCCAATCCCTGCACCCCTCCAGGTCTGTACAGCCTTGCTGTCATTAGGAGCTTTAGGGGCAGTTTACTGAGCATTTTGGAGCTGCTTAGCATGTTCTTCTGTGGAGATAAATTTAAAATTGTAAAACTACAAACTGGCAATCACCTTCACGAAGATGAACAGAAGACAACAAGCTAAGCTGCTCTTCTTTGAATGAGACCATTAGGCACATTCATTCGCAGCCAGACCTTCAATCCCAACACAGCAGAACACAGCCCAAGGCACGAGGTTGACTGCAGTAGGGCCTCCCAAATCCTTACACCAACCAGGAGGTATTTCACTATGCAATGATACACACCATCAACACCAGTTAGTCTGACTGTGAACACCTTCTCAATGGCACCAAACACACTGAGGGCACTGCAAAACACCCTCCTTAAACCAGTGGTCTTCAGGCCAAAGGGAAATGGGGAATAGAACACACATCTACTGAACTCTGGAGGAGTTGTCCCATTCAGCTTGCTGGAAAACAAGTTATTCCAAAAAAGGAAGCCATGCAAAAATGGCTTGAGGACACTATTGAAACTAATGGAAAAAGAAATTTCTTAAAGAGAGTGCAATCCATGTGATAGCTTTCCAGTAATTCAAAATAAATGAATAAATTCCTGTGTGTACGTAAGTGAGTATAAAGTACGAGAATCTAAGCCAATGATATTTATGGAAAGGTAAAGCTCAGCACCAGTAATGTCATAATTCCTGAGACTATGAGTTGTTGTTCAGAACAAGTTGTCTAGGATAGATATTCATCTGGTCAGAATGGCTGGATTTTAGCTTGAATTATGCCCAGATGTCATCCAATCATCCACTGTGTCCAGAGAGAGAGCCTGCACATTGCTGCTGCTCAGCACACCAGGTAGGGATGTGACCACCAGCCCCAGGGATCCCCATCACTCCATCCCCACGGTGACCTTGGGTAAGCAGCAAGGCTCTCCCCATGCTCAGTTAATAAGGTTTATGTAATAAAGGCAGAACAGCTGTGGATTAGTTGATTTTCAGACTAAGTTTGATAGCTTGAAATACTTTTCTGCACTTCCCTAGTCGTCTTTACTTGGTGGTTTAACCTCAGCCAGCAGAAACATCTCCATGTTATCAACCCTGTGTCCAGCACAATTCCAAAACACGGCCCCATGCAAACCACTGGGAAGAAAACACCCCAGCCAAAACCAGCTGTGGAAGGAAAAAAACAAAAACCAAAAACTAAAACAGAGAAAAAGAAAAAAAAAAGATAAAGAAAGACAGCTTTAATTAAATATTCTGCCATATTGTCTACTTTTTGTGTGTAAGAAGATTTCCAAAAGCAACACTTTGAAACGTGAATTATTTCACACTTGTTTTCACCATGTTGAATAGTGCTGGGTTTGCATTCAAAATACAACAGCTACAAGTGAAGAGAATTGATTTTTTTTTTTGTGCTCTGCAGTAAAATTTGCCATAAATAATAATAAAAATACAGATCCTTCTCCTAAGCCTGCAGTAGAAAGAAGAAAATATCAGTAAACTTTTTACTGTCAGTAAAAGTCTGAACAATTAGTGGTGTCTGTTTATTCCTGTTAATTTAGCAGAACAACAACAAAATCACTTTATTAGCCATATTTTTTCCTAGTAAAAAAGGCATTGTTTAAAATCCTACTTTTAAAATGTTTAACACACTTTTGGCAAGCATATGGGCTCTGATTGTCAAACATATGCCATAAATTCATAGGCAGAGTCAGGGCAAATCATTTGACCTTCTTGTGGCTCAGACAATCCAGCTGTAAAATTAGATGAAAGCAGAACTGAAAAACAGATGCTGCTGCATCCAATCTGAGCTTTCTTGAGCAAACAACATCTTAAGAGAGCAGAATTAATGTCTTGTACGAACTGCAGTATTTTATTTGATGCTTATCGGCACAATCTGTAAATTAAAATAAAAATCTGAAAAAACTTTGCAAGCCTGCTGCATGTATTACATTGAATTTCCGAATTTACGAATTATTTACGTGTTTCCAAAGACAGGCAGTAGGTACCTAGAGAGCTGAGCCTACTGGGCCTTTGGCAAGGAAGGTTTGCCTGGAGTGATTTGGGTACCACAGTCTAAACCATCTGTCACGTCCACTCTGGGCCCACAAGAGCTTAGAGGGGCATCCAGAGAGAAGTCCAGGCCAAAGCACCTAACACATGCATGGGTTTAGCTCATTTTCCAGGCAGTCAGCCACCCTAGAAGCTCTACCTGGAGTTAGAAATTCTTCTTTCCTCTTACAAAGTCATAGGGAAATCTACTTTTTGCTCATATCTGGGTTGCCAGCTTCTGCTGGGCTCCGATGTGTTGGCAGCTGATAAGGGTGCTGCAGTGTCCTATCCAGACAGCTCTGCCTTCCCTGCTAGGAGGAATCCATCACACCTATGTGTGGGAAATGGATTTGTAGAGAATTCTCAAAGCTTGACAGAAGGCTCACATAGTATGTACCTGTATGCAAACTTTGAGATAAGAAATGCTGATTTAGAAATGCCATGGAGTAGGACGGACATTGTTGAGAGAGAAATGGAACTGGAAACAAGTTTCAAATGATGGCCTTGCAAATAGGACTAGATACTTTAGAGAAATAGAACTATAAAAGATGGACCCACAATGGGTAATTTTAGATGATTGGGTTTAAGGCATTAATGGCATTGTGTGGCAAAAGCTGATAGGCCAAGAAAAGCTCATAATGTACTGTAATTAAGAAATAGTTGGCTTCTGATTGTGATGGTGATCTGACACCTATGTTACCACTGCAGCTGTGCAATCACACCTGGTGGAGTTACTAAAAACCTTAAAACCACAGTTTGGTCCTAGGCTGGAAGGCAGAACTTCAGCAGGGGCAGTTGCAGACACCCAAGGGAAAATACTATTGTCCACTTCGCTGGTTTGGGAATTGCCAAGTTTATATTGGGAAAACATTTCAAAATCCTGAAGGAAATTTAGAAAAGGTAAAAACAAAACACCACCAGAATGCACATTCCACAAGACAAGTTTGCTTACTTGTGTTTGAACTCAGAAACATGCACAACTCCTATTTCAAAGGCAAATGAGGAAACATGCCTAAATTTGCATCTTCTCTGTTGACCCCACTTTTTGGAGGTGGGAAAACTGTATTTGGTTTATTTTCAAGAGCATCATTTGGAACATGAAAATAAAGAAAAAAACTCTAAATTTCACCTAAGAAAGAGTGAAATTAATGTATTGCAGGGTTTTTTTTTTTTTCCTCCCCATCCTTTTCCATCTCTTGTCTACATAAAGTTCTCAATGAATTCATCCAATTTGAAACTGTGTTTGCTTCACCCCCTTTTCCAAAGCAGAAGTTATGCCCTGCTCAGTAAATGCCTTCCTCTACTGGAAACCAAGGAACCATAAACCAGGTTCTGATGTTGCTGTAGCTGTTTCCAAGTCCTAAGTACCACAAGGTCCTCACTGATGACTCTGGGTCTAGATCTACATAATAATGTAATTAAGCACAACAGAGCCAGAACAGTAAAACAAGTTTTAATGTTATTTTTTTTTAGTGATGCTGTCCAACTGTGCCAGCAGGTGTAGTTTTCATTACAAATAATAAGGAAATGCTAATAACTACTGTACTGTATTCTTTGTGACAGTAAAGGAAAGAAACTCTTCCTAAATATATTGACCCTGTTTTTGCCCTACAGTAATAAAGCTGATGGAAATACATTTCTCTTATAAACACTTCCTCATGCCTTTGGAGCTGTTTATGAGGAAGGAGTTATTACATTAATTATCCTGTCATTCTGAAATTTAAATTGCATAGCAATATCCAGTATGATGTCCTAAGGGCACATTATATTTTCAGACAAAGAGTTTTTATAGTTTTCAAAAAAGACTCTATATTTTTTTAACAAAATTGTGTAAGTTCTTGTTATTTTATCTAATTTGGTTCTTTCACAGAGTCAATCCATCACTTGGTTACTAAGATAACTTTTGCAATTGAGCACTGATTTGCCAGAGAATGTATGCATATTTTATGTCTTGAAAACAGAGCTTAAAGAATAGTGTGAATTCCCTGGAAAGCAAGCTGTAGAAAGATGAAGCCAAAATCTTTGTTAATAAATGTCACAGTTTAATCAAAAGATAAAATAAAGGGGGAAAATTACAAGCTATATAACTAAGAATATCTACTGGAAGGGCAGAGAACACATCACACTTCATCAATGAGACAAAATCTTTTTTTGTGCTTGTTTCGATTATATAAACTCTCACAAACCAACTTTATCTACTTCAGTGCATAAAAAACAATCAGTTTTGATAAATTATGATCCACGACTAGGTGTACAAAGATACCTTCTGGTGAATGAACAAACAAAAAGATGACATTACTTGTTTTGCAAAGAAGACAGCAGGAAGTTCACATAGGATTAAACCACACCTTAATTCCCCAACACCTTGAGCATTGTGGAGAGCTAATATTTGCATGTTTCTAGTTATCTGTGAATTTTAATTAAACAAATATTTTTGTCAAATGGTGAAGAACTTAATTTGATATTCCAACCCCGTCCTAAAATCTTAAACATGAGGTTAAATGCCTCAAGTAGTTCAAGAATTCTGCAAGTAGAGGACGACAGAATTTCATTTGTATGTAACAATATTTTTGTAGTGGGGACAGCTCATTCAAATGAGAGAGAGAAAAGAGCAATGACATTCTACTTCACATGGTACGGAACTGCCTCTTTTTGGGGGAAATCTTGAATTCTCTCCTCCAGCTCAGCCATTTCAGCCTCGGTATCTCAGTTCAAATATTTATCCAGGCACAGCTTGCCCACATAAGAGCAGTTTCTGAGGAACTATTCAAAGCCCTTCTCCAACAGGTTTACTCTTCCCATCAAAACCGTCTAAAGTCCATGACAGGGTCCAGAGTTAAGTCATCTCTTTGGAGGGCAAAGGGACAGCTGGTAGCTGAGAAGCTGAACAAAAAAGAGGTCTGCCATGGCAAAACAGGGCTGAGCTTCACCCAGCATGTGCCCATAAGGAAGTATGTGGAGAGTTTGCCTGCATGTTTCTCCCCATGGGACATTTTCAAAGAGCTTATGTGCAAGGCAGGGAATGCCACTTGTGTCTTCTGGGGAAGGAGTGAAGGCAGGTTGAAAACAGATGAAGCGAATAAAGAGCAATATCCTCCTGAAAGTTTAGGGTTTTCCTTTTTCTCCTTATGGTTGCAATCTGTTTTGTACTGGAAGCCTTACACCCAGCTGTGAGGCTGTGCCTGAGCAGCTCAAGGGCCCTTGGTTTCAGGTCCATCTTGGCTGTGGGTTTATCCACAAGGACAGCAAAATCCATGACAAAAAAACCCCAACAACCAAAGACAGAATTTAAGAATCTAAGGCTGCCATGCTGAATGGATTATTGGACAATCTTCATTAAGAAGCAGTGGTCATCTACAAAGAGTGTGTCAAGGTACCACTTTCTGCCAGAGAAGGCTGAAATGGGTGACAGAACTTCCATACTGGCAATACTGTGGGTTTGCAGAATTATGGGTGTGGGTATCCCATGCTGCTTGGAAGAGAACCAGGAAAATCTTGTCTGTCAGCACTATTTCAGTGTGAACCATGAAGTGATTTGGTGAAAGCATTTCTTATTCCTGAAAAAGTTAGCCAATGAGCACCAAAAAAACCTAGAAATAAATAATTTTCCCTAGATCAGGAATATTTCCAAAAAAGTAGATGGCTTAGGAGTGCAAGTAAGTTACAGATTTCATAGTCAAAGTCAGGGACTTTCAATAGACCTTGGATATCCATATGAGAGAGGAACACACAGGAAAAGGTGAAGAGTAAGGAAAACCTCAGAGGAATAACTTCTAATATTATGTACAAGATTCCATTAGGAATCTCTGGAAAACTTCCAGCTGAGGGGCAGAGAATGTTCAAATGCTTTACTTTCACATAACCAAGCTGTGTTTTTTTGCATATCCATAGCCCTTTAGACTCCCTGCTAACTTTTTAGGGAACTTGTAAATTACTAGTAATTCAGAAAAATAATCTCAGAGTATGAGATTATTTTTTCCTATAATTTGGTAATGTACAATATTACAATAATCTTTTCAGCCACCAAATCAATTGAAAAAAAGCAGACTGACTTTAATGGCTAACAGTTCACACATTGCTTTGGGTCACCTTTTACAATGAAGGTGTGACAAAAAAAAAAACAAAGTCCAAAAATCTTTATTTCCAACTGATGGTTGATTTCCAATTATATGAATAATTAATAAAATAATTTAAAGAAAAATCAGTATAGGTTGAGGAAGTAAATGCAGATCAAAGCTGTCCTACATTAATAAAATATTGAGCTACATAATATTCCTGAACTGAGTGGGGTTTTTGTCAGGAAGATAAGTTAATTGGTATTCTGACCTTTCACTTTTAGTGTTGACCCGAAGCTAGCAGGAAGGACAGTTGTTCTGGAAGGAAGTGCCTGACAAGATGTTTAAATTTTTATAGTCTCAAGCAGTCTTTTACATCCTTATTTAAACAGCCTGCAACAGAACCAAGCCTGCCTGTGACTATCCAGTGCACTGTGGCAATGTCAAGGACTTCCTTCATTATTTATATTTTTTTCCGCTGTCGTTCAATTTGGCTGATGTTTGTTTTCCCTAGACCTGGCTGATCTCAGTGGAAACTGTTCCATTTACCCAGCTAGGGCCGAGTTCAGGGAGGGTGCAGGCAGGAGGGGTGGAAATCAGTCAGCAGAGGAGAGCCCCGTGCCCAATCGATACCCGCGGTACGCACCGACAAGCAGGATCAGCATCAGCCACCCTCCCCCAGCCCCCAGCAAATGTGCTTGCAAAATGTGCACTCCAGAGATGGAAATGTTATCACAGCACAGGTCAGTAAACTATTGATGGGACTAAGCTATGTCTACTGATGTACAGGGAATGATGTGTGGCAGTTTGGTCCAGCAAGGGGACTGTTTTGTATGCCAAACACGGCTCTCAGCTCAGCGTTGTCTTTTTGGTTCATTTTACAATGCTTCAATGTCAAAGTTTCAGCAGATATGGGATCATATTGTGGGGATGTCTGCAACACAGGTTAAAAAAAAATAAAGAGAACTTTTTTTTGTAAATTGAAATGTTCGAAAAAATTAACTTCTAGTTTGTCCCGCCTTAAAGTGTCAGAGCCTTCATACAGCTCTAACTTCATCTTGTACACAAATGATGACTTGCAATGACTAGATAGTCCAGTTTACTAATGTTCTAATTATGTCAGTGCAAATTAGATATACAGTAGTTTAAATTGCTTTGATAGTGCCTGTAGGGTGACTACTAGCAATGAGAGAAATATCAGGCTAGACATTTGGGTCACAGCGTGTCAACCTTTCCTAACAAAGTTGACTTTTTCTTCTGATTTTCCTTTTGCCATAGCATAAGTTTTAGATCCTAAGTTCAATTTGTTTGGGGGAGGAAAATAAAATCAAAACCACTGGGTGAAATTTTATAGTATAGCATTGTATAATGTATAATTTAATGTTTTCCCGTGCACACACATGTGTCTGGTTGTCTTTTCCTGTGTTCTGTGTAGTAACCAGCTGTGGCTAGAAACTGCTTGAAACTGCAGACTTTCAGGGTCTACTCCATCACTGCAGGCTTGCGAGAAGATCCCTTCCTCTCCTTTTGCAGGGACCAAGGGCTAATTAAAATGAAAGCTTGACAAAGAAAGTAAAAGTTATTCTGAAGTATTTCTGAGCAACTGGCCAACTCTGAATATTTCCTGCACACTAATGAATCATGCAACAGGGGCAGCCACAGGACTAGCTGTATCATGTAGGTATTATAAAGCACACCCACCATATGCCACAAGGAATTCTGTTCCTTCCAAAACCCTCTCTTCAGGGCAAAGTGATTTCACCACACTTGTCCTCAATTAACTTATCTGCAGACTGGAGTTCTAAAACATAGACTCTCTCCAGTGTACTTTTCTTACATCTATGCACACATGTTTGTAGGCATGTGTGCATGCATATGCATATACCTGTAGTCACACTGCATGCAAGCATCTTACACTATATATGTGTGATAAATGCTAGAGGAAAAAAAAAATCACCTTGTTACTTTATGACATCACATTCCCACTGATTAATGAAACTCAGCCTCTGAGACTCATTCACCTGTGTTGGCACAGAATTGGACCAGCACTCCAAAAAGAGGTTTCTGGGGCAAGGATTTCACTCTGTGTAAAACCACACACCATTATTGTTACTAGATCTGCTAATGACAAGGCAGCAGCAGATGGTATTCTCCAGGCAGATGCAAGAGAGCTATGCCTCCTCAGCTAATAGAACATAAGCCAACTTGAAACCAGAAGTCCTGTGAAAATATAAGTGCAATCCTAAGCCTGAAATAATAAACCTTCTGGATATTCAGCATACATCTATTTTGGCTGTGCTGAGATTGTCACACAACTTTTATAGTGTCCTGCCACTTCATCTGTGGCTAGAGAGGAGGCTGTGCCTGCTGCAGTCTCCCATATGGATATGGAAGATAGAAGTGTTTAGCTACACCCAAGATGACAAACCAGCACTAGGATGCCATGCTGCACACTGCTGACACTCTCTTCACACACATTTGCCCTCTGCCAACCAGTTGCACCCAGAAAATTCCCAGGCATAATTTGAGGGACTATCATGGATCAAGAGCCACTCTCAGCAGGCAGAAGAGACTAAGCCATTCCATGTGGGGAGAAAGAGGACAAGAGAGGTAAAGAGGGAAATTAACTACAGGGAAAAAGCTGTGCTATGCCTTTAATCTGCAGGGACAGATGACAAGATTTTCTCCATCTATTCGCTATAAAAGATAGACCCTCTGAAGTCTACCTCCCAGACTCTGACAAAGAATTTGGAGAGAAATTATGAAGAATATAAAGACTCATCAGTACAATTATTTCCTTCCTTATAAATACAATATTTGAAGCACTTATTCAAGTGAACACTCACATGCCACAGAAAATAAATAAGAAGTAGGTAAGTGAGAAAATTATAGGGCCTAGCCATTATTCTCTTCCTGGATCCCAAATGTACCTTATTATGATGAACTGGAATGTTCTTTATAAACAGTTGAAACCCTGTAAAAATGAAGTAAACAGAACTAGATGTAAAGTGATAAATCAGGCCATATAGCTGTTGTGGTGTACATTATTTATGCAAAACTGTCTATACCTTTGAGCTGTAGCCACTGGTTTTTAGTGATGTTTCTGTTTATCCTGTATTTTTCTTCATCTGCCTACCTTCCTCATCTTTTTGTTTTTTAGAATTACTATAGGAAAATCAAAGTAATCCTGTTCTTCTTGGAAAGTGGGCCAGGGGGTCATTGAAGGTCCCTCTCAACCCAAACTCCTCTATGATTCTATATCTCATCTACTCTCCTGTATAGGGGCAGGTTTACAAAATGACCCCTTGAAAAAGAAACACTGGGTAGGTTTATTGGCTTTGAACAGATGGCTGAAAGGGACATCATGGAAAACATTTAAATGCCCAAAAAGGTATTGATTTAATGTAAACTAGATAGGCCTTAAGTGTCCAGATAGCCCAGACTCATGTTTTAGGGAACATGGAGAAAATAAATTCAACTAGAATATATATATCTCATGGAAAAAGTGGGAAACATTAAACTCAGTTCAAGTAGCACTAGGCAGAAATAAGTTACATATTATGGTATATTGGTGGACTCATTGAAATTTAGTAATAGTAAATTTTCTTATTGCCAGACACCACCCTCTGTAACCTTTTGCTGTGATCCAGAACATAAATTCTTCTCCATATACAGTCAAATGGCAACTATATAAGCCTACACAGTGCAAAGAAAATTGTGCAGATGTACTTTTGCAAAGAAAAGCTGAAGATTATGGTGGAAAGCAGAAAAGTGGCCTTACTGTGGTTCAAAAGGGTTTTTTACCATTATGTTCTTCCTGTTTTCAAACTTCCACCCCCAGACCCCTTCCTCCCTACCTCACCAGACTGTCTAAAGCTCTTCTTTTATGTGAGTGCCTCACATATATGGTAACTTACCTTTGGGGATAGATACACATCTTTTCCTCAGAGCAGAGGCAAGTTCTCTCTCAATTTTACTATTTACTTTTGTTAAAAACAAAACAAACAAACAAAAAAACACCTAAAACAAACAAACAAACTAAGAAGGAGCGTGTTATCAAAATAATTCTAAGAAGCTCACAGAATGAGTTTTGTTCAGGCATCCTGATAGGGAGTACAGAACAAGTTTTGATGGGGAAGGAGTTTAATGTGAATTAAAAGAGAAAAAAACCCCAAAACCTACCAAAAGAAAAGAAAACAAACCAAAGAAATATAAAACAACCCCCCCTGCATATACTGCAAAATCTAATTGGGGGAAAACAAAAAGGATGGAAAGTTTCAGTCTCTCTATTCACTCCTGGATCACAAATAATCTGAAGACTGTTTAAAAACGAATTATGCTGGATCTGCATCCCGGATCCATCTACTATACAATGACTCTATTCTGTTAAATACATCAGGGAATGCCTGTGACAAACAAGGTGATTTATCAATTTATCATCTGTCTTGATATACTTCCTTAAATAACTGCAAAGTAGACCTAGGCAGTGAGGTTCCCTCCACAGTTAAATTCCTTGAGGGATTGCAGGAAAGGAGGAGAGAGGGAAACAATCACAACAATAAACGTCAGAGCCCCATAATCAATTGTGCTAAAAAGAGTTCTGAACTGGATGTGATTACCCACCACTCAGTGCAAAGCAATTTTGTTTGTTCAGAAGATTTCACTGACATTTTTTTGGGGGCTAAGTGGTGCAAATTCACATCTTGCATAGGAATAACCTCAAAATAATTTCAGTGGCCATTTGGTATCACACTTCTCTTTGCCTCTATTCCATATCAGGGTCCTGCACATGGCTGCAAAAACCAGGATACAATTTATACATTTGCCATCTGTGCAGGGCATGACCACCATAAGAAATGCACAAATACCTTCTGGGATGAAATTTCTTGGTGGTTATTGCATAAGAGAGACACATTTAAATGCACACTTTAATCTATATGGTTCTAATCCAGAACTGCTGGAAGTAAGTCCAAGAGGAATTCCATATTTTGCAGGCCCTTGCATTTAGCTAAACTTTTGCCCAGCTGAGTGATTTTAGGATGCTACTCCCAGCCAGGCTATCCTAATACTCACTCCCTGCCTTTCTTTTGTAATTTTGTAATTATCAAAGTAGTGCTTAAAAAAAAAAAAACCAACAAAAAAACCCCAAAAACCAGAATGAAAGCACTTCAACCCCCTCCAAACATATCAGCATTGATTAAATGAATATTGAACACATTGTACTTCAAGAGGAAGGAAGAAGAAGTCGCTGTGCAGAGTATCTGGTCTTTTTGCTTAGTGCAGTGGAGAGGTAAACAGAAAACAAACTAAAAAGAAAATTAAATTAAAAGGACACAAATTTCCTGAAATTTTCAATACCTCACAGGCTGAGGAGTTGTAATTTTTACAGTCAGTGTGGTGTGGGGAGGCACTGTAGCTTGCACAAGTTCCCAAAAAACAACCCTACTCCAAGGAATTTGCTGCCCAGCCAGAGTGCTGCTGTACATGGACTGCTCCCATGTCAGAAAGTGGAGTGCCTTCTATAATTAACAGATAACTCTTCTTTGATAGCATGCCAAGAAAATAATAACTTTGCTACAGCAAAATGTAAAACTCTGTCAAAAGGAGGCATCTATCTGTTTCCACAAGTCCCATGGTGATTAGTTTGGCCCTAATTAACAGCAGCTTTCTAAAGTGAGAGATAATTGCTGGCACACACAACGTAGATTTCAATAGCTAAAATGAGCAATAACGAATATTCACTTTGAAGCTTGCCTGACAGAATGCTTAGACTACAAAAAGTTAAAGTACTACCTTGACTACAGCTGATAAATGAGATTCCTTTACTGTCCTCCGCTTTCCATCAGTATTTCAGCGCCATCACTTTTAATGCTTCAGGTCTGGAGCTTTGTCTCTTAAAGTCAGAGATTTATGGCAAGGAAGAAATGTCCATATTAAAAAGGTAAAAGGAGATTCAGATTATATCCTTTTCTGACCATTATAATTAATAGCTGGATCTTCAGTTGTAGCTAATTGAACGGAGGTCAGTGTGTTGCCATGGTAATGTCCTAGCCAAGCAATTTTACCCATTTTCCAGTCTGCTGCCCCTTTGCATAACCACAAGTTATAAAATGTTTTAATTGCAAGATTTGCAAATGATGCAACATCTGGGCTGCAGATTTCCATATAAAGGAAGAAGATTAATGGGATTATTAACATATCTGTGCAAACCCTTGAAGTGCTGAATATAATTACTGAACACCAGCATTTTCACTGATCATCTGTGTGACATGTTGGAAATCCATATAACTAAGGAAGAAAATTGCAGATGTGTAGTTTCCTCCCTCTATGCCACTAGTAATTAGAAGAAGTGTCATTCTGTTGCTGCCCTGGAATAATAGAGAAATATCTTCCATCACTTCACCAGAAGAATAATATAACTTCTCTACTCGTACTGTTGTTTCATTTGATTAGATTTGAAAACAAGTCATGTCAGTGAACCTCAAATAATGATTAGTGATTTTGACCTCCTTATTCCAAAACCATGCCAAAAAATAGCAAGCAAGCAGCCTTCCACTCTGTAGATCTAAACATATTTTTAAAAAAACATAAGTTCCTTCAAGTAATCAAAATCAAATTATTCCCCTAAAAAAGACCCAAACATATACTCATGGGATTGTAACATCACTCAAGAATCCTACAGTAGCTGCATGAGAATAAGATTATTTTAAGACAGGAAAAAAAAAAGGAATATTTGCATACACAGGCAAAAAAAAAAAAAAGAAAAATTTGAATACACAGTTTGAAATATCAACTATGAAGTTAGTGTATTTATATCCTGATGGTCTGAAGAAAGTACAAACTTGCAGTCTGGTTGTTCTTCAGAATGGCAGAAGAGCCAAGAGCTCTCTTGCCAAGACAGCTACAGATTCTGTTCGCTCACAAAAGCAGCAGAAAACTATTTCCTTCTTTTAGACTGCAACAGAGTGGTCATGTAAAAGGCACAGATGGCATCCAAAACCATGTCAAAGACACTGGCAATTAGAAGTCTCATCTAAATTTCCCCACTTTTCTTCAGCTATTGAAGTACTTGGCAACATTTTCAAGAGAGATCAGGTGATTTAGGATTACAATTTCCATTATTAGAAAAGGCTTAGATAATGAAGTCATTCCAATTTAGCTTCTTAAATAATTATAATGCCTGATTTATTCAATAGTCAATTAAAACAGTATAAAATTCAAGGCTCAGTCTTGCAACCAACTTCAATCTCTGGGCACCATGAACTCAGGTCTATTTGAAGCATAGCTTGGGAATTTGTGTTGAAATGCAAAATTTATTGTCTGTACATTTGTGATGGGATGGGATCTACCATGTCCATTGGAAATATTTTTCCGTGCTTTCTGACACTAAAACCATGGGGCTAAGAGCAGTATTTCAACCCAATTTAAAGATTAGGGCTTTTAAAATATTTTCCACTCATATGACATTGCATAAATGACTTCTAATACCACCTCATTACAATACAAGAGCTAGTAATTGATACTGATGTTATCTTATAATCACTTCTGAAAATTTTGAGGCCTCAGATCTGCTAAGATAACATGAACTCCTCTTGTCTTGGTGCAATGTCTTTGTGAGGAGCACAGAATCACTCTCTTCCACACATCTGCAGAACAGCCCCTTTTCCTGACTAGAGAAATCTCCCTTTGAAATACTTCCTTGACAAAAATTACAGGATATTGTAAATCACATTTTACCCAGATTTTCAAAAGGAATAACTCAACTTCTGGAATCCCACAGAACAGAGAAACAATTTAAAGATTTCCAACATGCCCAGTGATGTAGATCTTAGTGATGCCTTTTGAAGATTTGCCTGATTTCAAAAGGTGGTGGATTGACTCTGGCTGGATGCCAGCTGTCCACTGAGTCCTCTCTCCCTGCCTCAGCTGGACAGGAGAGCAAAAATATAACCAAAGCTTTGAGGTCTGGGACAATAGCAGGGGGACATTACATCAACCTTGGTAACACAGCCAAAATATAATCTTCAGAATTCAAAACATAACCTTCAGCTGATGCTTATGTGACCAAGTACAAAGCTCAGGAAGAGAAGTTAGATAAAAATCGTGAGACACACACAAAAAAATTCAATATCAATTTAACAAAGACTAATGAAAATTAAAAATGCAATATCAGTTAAACTAACAAAGAGGAATCAAAATTATGAAAGCAACTGTAAAAATAGCACTAAAATAATTGCCAAAAGACTTAGAAGATGGATAATGTGAGGCAAAGAATCCTGTAGGTGTGTAGTTGTGCTCACATCACGAAGGGCTGTGCAGTCATGAAAAGACCCATGATGGAAGAAACTTATGCCCGTGAGCAGCCTCTGCATAATCAACACCTTTTTTTGAGCAAAAGTCTTTTATCTCACTAATAAGAGTTGACCAGTTCAACAAAAAGCCTAAATGCTACTGCTGTAAGTATATTACATGAGTATTATTTTTAAGGTATTTCTAGAGAAACAAGTGTTTTTAATTCTCTGAAAAAAACCCCAAAAAACCAACCAGTAAAAATGTGGCTGCATATGTCCCAAAAACAGCAAAGCCCACGTTGAATATGACCAGATAAAACACATCCTCTTCCACCTCAAAGAGACAGCCAGGATAGGTCCCAGCAGATGGGACAAATGTGGCAGATGAAGAAAACACCAACAAAAGAAACCAAATTCTGAGGCACATTTTCTTCACTGTGCATCTCTGTGGGTGGTACAGGAATATATTGCTTCTTACACAGAAACCAAAAATAGAGACCATAATTATCTTAATGATTTGTTATTTCACTAGACTTTTAAATCAGAAACTCAAAGCCTACTCAGAAGGCAAGAGTCCAGACCTCATCCTGATGTGCCCACAGTAAAAATAGAATCTCACTGAAAACATGATAGCCTGAGGATTTTCTATCCACCTCCACCTCAATGAGAGGATTTTGGCAAGTTCTTTATCTTATAAATTACCAAGTCAGAAATCATTATGGGATCTAACAAACTGTTTATAACCAAAAAGTTTCCAGAATTTAATTAAAAGTATAAGGAAGGGGGGAAAACCAGAGAAACAGTGCAAATTTCTGTGGTATACACCTCTGTATTTTACATTTCTAACACTTGTGGAGACATCTGGAAATCCTGCTCGTATACCTGAAGCTTGAAACTAATTATTGAAGTACCAAAAGAAGGAGAAGCTCTGAAAAAAGAGTGGCTTAAGTAGCACTCTTCAATAGTTTCCTCTTACAAAACTTTCTCTGTTCACCAAAACTGAAGATTGATTGTTATCTTTATTTGAATGTAGTATAGGTTGTTTCTCCTGTTTCAGTAAAATAAAGTAACTCGTATGGGACTATGGGGTGGGAAATGTGGAAGCTATGTATGCATGACACTAATGATCTATAAATGGTGTTTTAGTACTTAAGCTTTTTGATTTCTCACAATGCTTTTGAAAATGTTTCACAATTACATATCAAAAATGAATCCTAATTTTATGCTCTAAATATTTTCTAGGTAAGATTATCTTTCACAGATGATTTTTTTCATGTTCTCTTACAAATTTTTATTAGAGGAATAATTACAAGAAAAGGAGAATGATTAATAAAGTATCACTATTCTCCCACTGGCATTTCTGGCCTCATCAAAAGTGTCATTTTTTTTGCATAATAGATTGACTCACACTTCAAGTGTGAAGCAACACTTGAAATTATCCATGCACATACTGATACATGTCCATATGTTTTTCCATCATTTCTCAAACAATAAGCCAAGGGCAAAATTCTGGTCTAGGAAACCTTCTAGAGTGATTCTTACACTTGTATTTTCCAACAAATGTTCCACATCATTGAATACCACTAGACAATAAGCAACATACAAAGAATATCCCCAAACTACACTTACCAGCACACTGTAACATTTTAAAGAAATGCACGAGGTTTAGCAAAAAAACACAAAAAAGTTAATAATTTTGCTCCCTGTGCAATTCAGATTATGGATATTTTAGGATGTATTAAGAACTGGTGGTTATGCACTTCACAGCACTTAGCATCAACTGAAAGTGACAGGATAAAGAAACCAAACAGAAAGAAATGCTAAAATTATCTACCCCACTACCTACTACAGCAACTTCAAAGAAGCACTAGATGCTTTAGACTCCAATGGAATGGAAAATAGTTCTGTTTATAATAGTCAAGGTGTGATATTTAATGATTTAGCAGTAAACATGTCAAAAAAGTAAATTCTAACATTCATTTACCAAAGGAACAGCCAGTAGTAGAACATCATGAAAAATATACTCAAAACACATTTTACTTTAAAGCAGGCTATTTCAAGAGAACAGAAACAAACCAAGATTAAAATTAAATATTAAACTAAAAATTTCAGAACCTGACACATACATCAGTGTCCTGTGGATTAATTGGGAAAATTCATTTACTCTTAAGAGTCCCCACAATAGATTATAATGCTTTCTTAGCCTTATTTCTCATCCTGTTGAGGTTTTTTTGAGACAGTGTTTGCTAATTGCAGTTCACAGCTCTCCAGCCTGGCTGATGAGCACTGGTTTTCCCAGGCACTGCAAGGAAATCAGCCAGGGGCTTGCAGCATGTGCTCCCACCCGAGGCACCCCGTGCCCCAGCCACAGAAGGATTTGAAGGCAGCAGAACCACCCCATCCCCATGCCCTCTGCCTTCCCTTTTTCCCTCCCAGCACCTGCAGCAGGCCCAGCACCTCCTCAGCACTGCAACAACGGGACAGGCCACAGGGGAAGATTAAAAACATTCTGAAGGGTCACCTTCTCCCTTTTCATACTGCCTTAATTAAGGTTCTGGTTCTGCCAGGCTTCCCCTGATGACTTTATTCTCTAGGGCACTCATCCCTAGAATGAGGGAAAATTCAAATTTCACCTGTGCTGGCATGTAAATCTCAAAGCAGCATTTGCTTCATATTCTGTAGCTTTCTGTATTGTGTAGGAGAAAAGTTGCTGCAGGTGGAGATACCCTTTAGTTAAAAAGGGAGTGACTGCAGCATTAGAAAAAAAATCTGTCAGTTTTTTGAGGGGAGTGTACACTAGGTCAGAAGGTAGAGGGATATGAAGTGAGAAGGAATCATAATGTTTAAAAACAAGAGGAAATAGGTGAGGAAAAAAAAAAATCTGTATCTGAAAAGACTGTCTAAAGCAAGAATGATAGTTCTGGAGAATTTTTTTCTTTCTTTCAGCCATTTGTCCATTCCTGTTCAATTATTTCTCAAGGAAAGAACCAGCTGTCACTAAAGATCATAGAATTACAGACTGGTTTGGGTTTGAAGAGACCTTAAAGATCATGCAGTTCCAACCCCCTGCCATGGGCAGGGACACCTTCCACTGTCCCAGGTTGCTCAGAGCTCATCCAGCCTGGCCTTGGACAGTTCCAGAGATGGGGCATCCATCCACAGCTTCTCTGGGCAACCTGTGCCAGTGCATAACTATCACAATAAAGAACTTTTTCCTAAAACCTAATTTAAACCTGGCAAAAAGTTTATATCTCCCACCTTACTCCTGTTCCCACATATGGGAATCTGCTCTGGTGTGCAGTTGTGAATGTTAATGGATAAAAAAGAAACAACAAAAAAAGAGAGAGATATATAATAAAATAAGGCTTTTGTAGTCACACCAGGATGGGCAGCAGCAATATCTTCCAAATCACTGAATGAAAAGAATTATGAAATCTTTCTGGAAAATGTTAGCTTCTTACATTTAAGACTGACTATATCTCATCTGAACAGTCATTTACTGGAAAACTGTCAGCCTTGATTCAAGATTTTCCAGAAACTTACTTAGGTCATGTAAAATATAAGCATTCAAGCAATCAAAAAACCCAATACAACACAAAAGAAGCTGGAAAATAAATGTCATGCTTCTCAACAAGGTCACTTAATATTTTGCTGAGGACTACGTAAAGGAAAAGTACATATTTGAAATGTCACAATATTCAGGTTTCTCTGCATCACTAGATAGCAATGAGTATTAGCCTTACACACTGAAACTGCCCTATATATATTAGTCACTTTCTTGTAGGAAACAAAACACTCAACAAAACAGATCAAGAAAGGAGATGATACAGATCTCACTGTTACAGCTAAGAAATGAGCTCCTAATTTTGACTACAGAATACTGGCCTTTCCATGACCTAAGTAACTCAGCGGTCCTAAATTAGTGTTTGGACTCAATGATCTTAGAGGTATTTTCCAACCTTTATGACTATGTGAAAATATATTACCTTTAAAAAAGCACATGATTCCTGTTCTGGGTACAATTGCTCTTTTTAGAATCCTTTTTGGAGAATCACACAACTCATGAAAAATCAGGCCTGGATTTCTGTCCTGGATTTTAAGACAAAAAACCCTAAACAACACAACAAACTCACCTGACATTTACAGTATTACTGGCATTTATACACTTATTAGCAAGCCCCTATATTTTAAATTTGTGAAACTAAAATCATCATTTTTTTAACTGCTAGATTTTTTTTACTAAATTGGTGGGAGACAGGCTATGTACATGCCTGGATTGTCCTGTCTGCTTCAGTCTTGTATTCTAAAACTGGATTTATTTTGGTTAAGATGGCAGACCCACAATAAAAACACAGAGCATATGTATTTGGTCTAGAACAAACTACTTACTAGTCTAGTCTTTATTTAAAATCAATGGAGACACTTTAGAGGGGGCAAGTATATTGATTTTGTGCCCCTGAAGGTGCCTATTTTTCCTCCTTGACTAGAAAGGAACTTTAAGTAACTAGTTCAGACAGACAGGTTGTAGAGTTGTAAAATTAAGAGGAATCTCACCCAAGGCACTTAGAAATAGTCAGCTTTATCATACATGTTTTCTACTCCACAGTGTATATAAAAGTTTGGTCATGCTCCTTTCCCTAAAGGTAGAGTGCAAAATTAGTTTGTTTTAAATCCCTGGTGAGGCTCCTATTACAAGTAATTAAAGCTCAAGTCACAATCTCATAAATGATAATGAACTTTGAAGGCAGAAGAAAATTAAGTAATATTGGGAATGCAATAATCAGACTGCTTGTAAAATTTATGACATGGAAGAGAAAAAAATCCCCACACCTTAGAGTGGCATCAGGGGGTTGAAAACTTTTAGCAACCTTATTTTTTGGAGATTGGAAGCTGTGTTTTTAATTCTCACATCATGCAGCACCAAACTAGCAGCACAAAGAAATTTTACCCCAATATATTGGCTACACCTGGACAGTGCAGTGCACCACTCCACCACAACAAATAATTTCTTATTACAAAATGTCTAGGGTAGAAATTCTTCTTTAAAAAAAAATTTATAGATTGGGAGGTCCTTTTTTTTCCTCTGGTTTGGTTGTTGCTTTGCTTTGTTTCTAATGATTACTCAGAAGTACTACTGCCAAATGGGAGATCACTAGGGTCACCCTTAGCTAAGGATAATTCTGCACTTAAGTGCAGTAATGTATTATACTATATACTGCAAAGAACATATTCTAAAAACACTATCTTCAGCAAGAGGTTGTTCAGTCCTTTTTTGAATAAGAACTTGTTCTCAAAAGAGGTCTTAGTGCCTTTCATTGGATGCAATTATAGTTGATAAGTTCCTCCTCTCTTTCTCAAATGTAATTTCTAGTTACTGTTACTTGCCAGTTTATCTATATACTTCTCTCCCAGTGCAGATTAAAACATTTCAATTTTAATATATTTTAAATTCCATTAAGAGGTCCATTTGAGATAAAAGTGAACGCTGTTTTTCTCCTCTTCATCTTGTATTATTCAGAATTTACTGAGAGAGAAAATAATATTCTCAAGTTCTTTTCTTGCTTCCTGCTTACAGACTGAGAATTTAGTCACACAGAGACTTCAAATAAACATTTCTCTCCACAACAGGAACCATGATTTGACTCTAGCCATTCTATTACAGCTCAGCAGACTTGCTCATTTCACACCTGGAGGCAACTGATGGAACAACTCCATGGCAAAAAGCTCCATTAGTTCTTACAATTAAAGTTTATTGAACAGACTTAGGACCACCAAGAACCAGCTCCCAAACTGAAAATGAGTAAACTTACAAACTTTGCTTACCATCTACTTCCTAACCTTGGTAAAAGGAAGCTGCAACTTCTATGGTAAGGTTAAAGAACAGCTATTGTTGAACCTAATGGAAAAGAGCAGAGGAATTGTGTTGCTAGCTAAAGGAAAAGTGAACTGTGTCATATGTAGGTTTTAATATTTAATGAATCTATATGGCTGCAATCCATTATGTGACAATTTAATTATATGACAAAAAAGTTTGATAAATAATATTGTGGTAGGACATCCAATTCATTATTTAACAAAAAAAATCAATACTTCCATAACTCATATTCCCACACACACACATAGTCACAAACACACAAGCTTTTTCAAGTAGGCAAAAATCCAGACACCATAGACCATTCATTTTCTGTCCAGGACAAGTTGAAATTGAAGTTTAATCAGCCCTAGATGGGAATGAATTTTATTTATTTATTTATACTGGTAGATCAAAAATGGTTGCTGCTAAGATGTTTTCCCTGAAAATGCTGTATGACTAGAAGGACTATCTTTTGTATTTAACAGAAAAAAAAAGATTAAATGCCAGATCCCACTATTCCTGATAGCACAGCACTGCTGTTTGAGTTGATGGGATCACTGGGGCGAGCAGCCAGGCAGGCAAAGAGTGTCCTCAGGATTAGTGCTCAAGTATGGACACAACATCACAACCAGCAACAGACAACAAAGGACGTCCTGAAGGGAGGACCATGGTAATGATTTATGGTAAAGGAGTTCTTTTTTCCTTTGCAAACCGTTCAGATAAAAGCAGTGGTAGGGGTGTCACCCCTGTAGCAGGGCAAAATTTCACCAGGAGAAAACAAAGGGAGTGAGGATGCCAGGCAGGCAGAGCTGAAGGGGGACACCAGGCATGAGGAAAGGGACAAGTAGATGTGCACTCCAAAGTCCTGCATTCAGGAATCCAGAGCAGGAGAAATTACTGAAAGGAGAGAATGAAAGGAAACTGGGGATGAGGCACATGAAAGATTGGCAGTCAGCAGCTCTCTGAGGTCACTGTCTGTGGTTTAGATAATTAATTTATTAGGAACAAATGCTCCCTCCCCAACCACTCAAAGTCTCCCCACCCTTCTATATGACTTGTGTTTGTATCTATTGGTTTGTCATATAATTCCTGACATTTTGCAACTCCAGCCCAAGCAGTAAAATCCAAAGTCTCAGCGTTTTCAAGTTATGGAAAATAACCCTAATTTAGTTCATCAAAATGATAGATTTGATATTTTGGCCCAATTCTGCTCTACTTGCAAGCCATCTTTGAACTTGAATATCAATCATTCATACTCTGGTGTTTTCAGGAAATTTGTTTCTTAAAAAATATTTTTTAAAATGAAGACTTTCTTATCACCGTCCAGACTACTATTTATGTCAAGTATACTTATTACACAATTTAGGGCTGACTAGTTTGATGCTAATGCAGTGAAATTTTTGTTTCATTCTGACAGCATTATCACTTTAACAACAATTTGCCACAGTGCTTTTGTTGCCTTCTAATTTTTTTAGCAAATGTAATTGTTTTCTCGTACTTGATCTGGGGAGTTCATTCTCCCCTCCTGAATTTATGCAATTATTTTTTCATTATGTTGCATCTTGGCTGTTGCTGCTTGGGATGCTGTTCTCTGTCAAGGTTTTTCTTTTTTTCGGTGGTGGTTTGGGGAATTTGTGTGGGCCCATGTAAAACCTCTCCTGGGGTATTCTGAAGAAATTATTCATGGCTCAAAGATAAAAATATATGCATACATACACACACCCATCTACACAAGCCAAGTTCCAAATACTAAAAGAGAAAAATATAGCATTCATCATTCCTTGGTGCATGAATTACAAACATGAAATTTTCTAGCAATATTCTTCTGAAAATTGAAAGCCTAAACACTTCAGTTCACATAATTTTGTTTCCCAAATTTTTAAAATTATTTAGATCATATACCAAGGATTTTGGTTTAATATTTTGTCCTGTTCTTAATTGAGTACTACTTCTTTTCAGTTGTCTCTTGAATTCTATGTTACAGCTTAGAATGTTGTAAATAACAGAATAGAGAAATTATTGGAAGTTTACTGCAGTGAAATATTTACTTCATTAAGCATACTTCTGACTTTTCAAAATCAGTGTTTGTAAACAGTTTTCTTTGATTCTTTCTTTATTCACTGTCTAATCTTGATCAGCCAAATTGAATGGTTCCTAGCATCTGACTTCTTTATAGTTTAATTAGAAAACCCAATGTTATTTAGAGAAAAAAGGTGGTACAAAAGTTTGCCATTGAAACCGTATCTTATGTCTGTAATTTTCCATTAAAAAAAAAGAGACTTAGGGAAGCTGAATTTACTTGAAAAAAAAATTAATCTTATGCATGGTATGACAAGATGAATAGAATTCTGCTTCTCCAATCTCATGAAAAACATAAAGTGCTTACATTCTCAAAAAGTTATAGTTAACTGAAGTACAAAACATTAAAAAAAAAAAATAAAAAAAAAAAAAGGTTTTGCAGTATTTATATAGCTTTGGAAAGGATTATTTTAAATCTCATATTAAGGGACACATTGTATGAAGCCACACACCCCATTCATAACATCCCCACAAATAAATTGCAACTGGAGCTGCTTCTAGAACTTATTTCACACTGGTAGAAGCCACCTCCTTTTACACCTCATCTTGCTCCAAATAATTATCAACCATCACCTGAAACCACATCTGCGTATGTAGTAGGACATTAAAAATTGAATTAATTAGCACCTGGATAGCAATGATGAATTCCCACCCTAGACCAATGGCACAGCTGCACTGCATTCCTTAAGAGGGACAGCAGTGGTGTTCCTGTGATCCAAGTGTTGATAAAGTAAGAGGAATGATAATAATTGTCATCAAGACTGCTTGGTGAACGGCATTATGAAAAGCACCAGAATTTTGTTGCTAGGACAAGATTGAAACCATTTTCAACCATAGAACACCCGAAAGGACAAAACAAGGCCAACATCTGTGGTTTTGCATGCACTTCCAGTACTGATTGCATAAATTACATCTCAGAAATCATAAATTGGCAAGTGACTCTGGAAGCGCATTTGTTATAAAAGAACCAAACCTGCAAAAAATTAGACGCACTGTCAGACCTTTCAGGAAGTGAAAAGGCAAATTCAAATTCTCAAGTCTCTTTCCCAGGGAAAAAACCTGATCTGACCACATAAGCTTCACTAGTAAATCAATATTCTCAATACCAAAAATATTTACTTAATCGAGCACAGTGAGTTAGTAGGGGATTGTACTTACTGACTGCTGCATAGGAGTTCAGCCTGACCCGAGTTCTGATCCTACTGACATACATAAATGCCCAAGGCACAAAGGCTTAAATAAGGTTCCTGTTAAAATCACAGGTGATGTTAACCAAGAGGGTGTGCCCAGAGCTCAATTAAGTTAAGGGCAACTCTACTGTAAGTGGTACAAAACCCATCCTAATGGTATGGGTGATCTGTGAAAAAATAAAGAGTGCTACTCTAGAAAACCTTCCATGAGAATTATCTGTTGCTCCTGGTTGGAGTATACTTTGCTAGGTTTGGCTATCAGACCTGCTAATTTCCTTTGAGTTCATATCAAGCATTTTAGCTGGGTGTATGTACCTTCCCTTTCTCTGCAAGGATACAATTTGGCTCCAACTGTTATCTCAGATATGAATAATTTGAGGTAATTTCACCTTATACTCGATACAGAAAGATCCAGAAGCCATTAGTGTCTGATGAAGATTGTTATTAAAAGCACATTAGGCAAAACGGCAGCTAGAAATATCAATATGAAATATAAAATATCAAAGTCCCTCCAGTGTATTTGAAGGGTGCTCCACTAACTGAGAACAAATTCAGAAATAAGTGTGTGTCTATGGGGCGTCCCTTAAATGCTGATTTCTGTCAAAAGAGACTTAATTCTCTGAGAGAGAGAATCTGGATGAGCAGCATGAGAGGAATCAGTGTGCTGTCCTTGTACTGGAGGGTAACGAAGTGCAGAGCCTCCAAGCTTACTCCAAAGAAGTGTTTATCTCTTTCTCCACCTGATGACACAGATGATTGGAACGTACCACAAATGTTTTTAACTGCTGTTTCTGCATGTTGCATTTCTAGATGACTTAGTCCCATTGCCACATTTTTGACTGATTTCTACAGAAATGTAAAAAAGAAACTTGATTTCTGTATTGCAACTGTTTGCTTCTTAGTGATACCTGTTGAAATTTTTTCCCTTACTAGTTAAAAGTTATTCACCAAACCCCTCGGCTGTTTGTTCCTACACAGAAAAAATGCAGGACTTTGGAAGAAGTTGATCAATAAGAGATCAAATATTTCAGGTACCCTATCAGATCTATAAGTGGCTAAGAGCTTTGTGGAAAACTTGCAATTTGTATGCCTAGCATGTGAATATTCATTTAGATTCTGAATGGACACTCTAGATGTATTTAATTATTTTGTAGAGTAAATATTTTTTTGTGTATAATTTGGATAAGATGACTAGCTGGAAAATTTTGTTTATACTCATCAACTTTTGAAAACAACCTCTGGTTCTAAATACACTGCAAATTTAGCAAGACTACTTTTTATTTTATTATTTTGCTCAGTTCTGTGTCAATGAGATGGCACCAAAGTGCAATGTAGGGGTGTCTTCATCTTCAGACACTGCGGAGGTAAGGAACATAACAATACCCCACACAAAAATAAAAGCAGCATAATAATAAAATAACATATCAGTACCCAACACAAAAATAAAAGCAGCATAATAATAAGATATTAATGCTGTTCAAAGGCAGTAACTCAAAACCATAGCTTATGTTTCATACTTCATTTAGGTTGGTCCTCAGCAATTCTGTATCATAGAAGTAGTAATAAAATGATATTAGACTTATTTCTGTTTCCTTTTTGACTGGGAATTTAGATATACTTTCCAACAGTTAGAGCTTTATTATCTCTCCTATAATTTGTCCCTTTGTGCCCTGTTCTTAATTCTTCAACATGCTTTGCCATAAGGCAGAAATGGCAAGTAACACGTGGAAATATTATTTGTGTCACAAAAATATAGCTATGATGAAATAAAATATAAAGCTAATTAAAATTTTGCTTATGAAGATAAGACATTTTATTTAGTAATTTCTTTTAGACTGTTGCAGTAGGATTAGAAATGAAGGAAGCAACAGTGTTTCAATTAACTTCCCTGAAATTGCAAGGGACACTGGATATTTAATTTGGGCTTTAAGTCTTCTCCGTGTGTCTGACAAGCTGACCAATATGAAGGCCTTTCACGAAAATTACTGTATGTATCAAAGTTTTAAATTATTCATATGACAAAATGAAATGATCAACAAAACCACTGGATAATCAATGAGGTTGTCATCTTGACAAGACTAATAATAAGTTTCTCCTTGGTAAATAATCAGTGATTCCACTGCTATAATCACAAAAGCAATTCTATTGTATGTTTATAAGCTTGTGGAATAAAAATATCAAACCTTAAAAGCAGTTGGTTGAGTTTTGCCAATAGTTCAACAATTTTATGTAATTCCATATAATTGGTTACTAAGTCAGTAGGTGACTGCTATGCATGTGAATTTACCAAGGAAAATCAGGCATAATGCAATGTACATGGAAAAGAATTATTTTCTCCATAATATTTTTGGGAGAGATATTAAGAAGAAGCAACAGCAGTAATAACATGTGTATACCTACTAAATCTAGTACCACTGTAATATGTGGAATGATCTGTGGGTTTCTTATTCTTTAATTAAAGATTCTGTTGGTTTAATCATACAGCACTGCAGTAATAATGCTGAACTGGATAGATGAAGACAAAGGGCATTAGCATAAGGCCACAGCAAGTCAGATGCTGCAACACAGCTCTGCCAAGCCTCATGTATATTGTTGTACCTGAGGCCATCTTGGTTTGTAGTACCAAACCCCATCTCTACTTCTGACAGCAATGTCCTAAATTTTCTTCAAATCTTTTGTAGAACAGGCCATGAAAAGCAGTTTGCACCTGTGGGAAGACTCCTCACAGACATGGCAGACTAAGATTTTGTGTAAAGACTCCATTTTCTTATCAGTGTTTGAAGTGAGAAAATGTGGCTGGAAAACATCTGTTGAAGGTTCAGGGATGTACAACACCCTGTCTTTCAGACTGTACCTTCTTTAATGTTGTTTGTTGTTTTTTTTTTCCAGCTCATATTTGTTGAGTAATACCACAGTAACATTTGTGTTTCTGCTTTTCTAGTACTCCATGCAGCATGTACCCCTGGGTGACTTTATCATTTCACATTTCAGTAAGGACCACCTCCCTGAAAAACCTAGGTTCTTGTTCCATTTTGTCAAAACACAGGATCTGTAGAACTCAACACTGCTTATTACACCATTCCAGCCTGCAAATTTTAAGTTGGACTGGCCCATATGTACAGGGAACAGGGTGTATTTCTCTTTGTCTTTGAAAAATAAAAAAAATGAGAAATGGTCCCAGTGCTCTATTAGTTGGCTGTGGGCACATATTTTCACAGAAAATCTGGATACCATAAACCCTCTGGGCATTGGCATTTCCATTTTGGTAATGAAGGCTTTTGGTTGTTATAGACAGAAAAGATCGGAGAGGAAAAGCAGCATATTCCAAACACTTCCCAAGACAAAACCCAAAAATTGCAACCTTTTTTCTTTTTTGAAGACAAGTTGTTAAAAATGCAGCTTTATGTCTTTTTCATTGATAAAAGTCATGTCAAGATTTTAACTCCATACACTAACCATCCAAGTGAAGTTAAAACTGCAGAATCTACACTGCAATCACTACAGGCACTCCAGACGCTCTCTGTGCTGTCCCAGGAACATCTGCTACTTTCTTCTGGGTAAAAATATGTTGTTTGTAACTTCTCTCTACCCAGAGGCAGTGAAGGTTTTCCATTCCTTTTTAACTCTTATGTGGCAAATTTTGTGTCCTTTTCTAGTCCCCACCAAGAGCTGCCCCATGCTGCTCTCACTAATTGTGTGAACATTTCCAGACCCCCCTGCTCTCAGTGTGGTTTGGTGATGCTCTGCACAGCAGAATACAAAGCAGATTTTTCAATATTCAAGCAGAAAATTCGTAGCTGGTTACAACAAGGGAAATCCCAAACCCTTTCTGAAGGAAAATCAGTTTCCAACCAAGAGTGGCTCCAACAAGGGAGACAAAGGACAGGGAGGCTGCTGCACACACATGCCAGGATTTTGGTGCCAAGTTCCAGTGCTTTGGGAATAGGGGAGAGAGCAGAGATGCTTTTAGCTTCCTACCTGAGAAGCTGCCATGTGCAGATTGACAGCTATGATCCCACTGCACTGGGAATAAGTAGTGCAGGAAAATTTTGTCTCTGCTTGGTGGAGAGGATCCTGTTCCTTAGAGCATCAGCTCAATTTCTATTCTTGCTACTAGATTCTAAAGCAATAAAGATTTGATTTTTTGTAAGCATACTAAAAATGCTGTAGGGTACATGCATTTATAATGTCAGTTCTCCTGAAATCCAAATATGCCAACACAGTGTATTTTGCATTTTGAGGGAGTTAAAACCTCGATGGCAATGTCACTGTGTCAGACCTTCTTTGGGGTGTCAGGCCATCTAGTTGCAGTGGAGAAACAGTTAAAGCAACCTTTGCTTGGGCATTTCTTTAAGTTTATTTGTGAAAACATATTCCAAGCATGTATGTTAAACACGGTAACTTGGCATTGCATTGGCAAATCTGCTTCCATATCATTTGGATCCCAGATTTCACAACATCTTACACTCCACTCTCACAAAAAGCCAAAGGCAGTGTTTTTGTCAAGTGAGGAGGAGACAGGCAGCAGAGAATGCATAGCTGGCTGGTTTTATTTGGAGGTGGATTGCAGGGATTAGCGTGTGAGGTTTGATTTTTTACAAAGTGCTGAGGGCTAACAAAACCCCCCATTTCAAGTTTTCTTTATTTTTTCCACAAAATAATAGTTTCCTGATTGCCATGAGACAGCACACTAAAGTGTGAAAATCCTGTAGCAGCTGTGGTGGTGGCAACACATGTCATTTCTGTGCATAGGCTGAGATTTTTCTCATGAGACTTTTAAATAGATGCAATGAAGCATTCAATACACACAGTTAATATCTAACAGTAATTCCTGCATGTGTTTGTGTGCTATACTGGCAATATCTGGAATGGCTGCCAGCTCTTACAAATAAAAGATAGGTATGACAATATCCTGCTAGTATTGAAATATATCCCAATCAAAACAGAGGGACTGATTTTGTTTCTATGGTCTTTGTTTGGCATTCCTTATGGAGAAAGTAATTAATACAACGAGGCAGGAGGAGGACTGTCTCATGGGACACACAACCCTTTTGTAACTTGATTCAATTATTTTTTTCCTAGCTATAATTCTTCAGTGAATGCTCCACCTTCTCTTCCTTCTGTTTCTATTAACCAAAAAAAAAAAA
>VXBB01024419.1:69584-115516 GCA_013399915.1 Illadopsis cleaveri
AAAAAAAAAAAGAAACAAGAAGGAATGAAGTAAAATGACAATGACACTGTCAGTGTGACTGTAAACTTCATGCTGAAAATTCATCCTTCTGTGCATTAAGTGAATTCCTGCTGGAGAAGGGCAGCTGAACCTAGACATTATTCAGCAAGCTCCATTTGTATGTTCTTTCACTGGAACACATGCTAGTGAGATGGATGATTAAAATCTTACAAACCCTAGAGCTCTCCCCAGACTCAAACTCTGCTTTTGTTCTGCAGCTTTCAGAGCATTTCAGAACTAAATCAAAACAGTTGCGGCAGAAAAAAATGGAAGCTTAACTGTGTGCTGAGTACCACCCTCTCTTAAAAGAGGTGAAAAAGATGGGATGCAGGATGAACACAGGGCTCAGAGCTCACCTGAAATCTTGAGGAGTAACCATGTCACTGACTTCAGGACGTGGCTTAACATCACATTTTTTAATCACTTTTTAGGGATCTAAAGTAAACCTCTGTGCCAAACCAATCTCTGATTTAAAAAAAAAAAATATGTACAGCATCTAAGCTGATTAATAATTGAAACCTCTATCCCTAAAATTTCTCTACCCAGAGAATTTGCTGTCTACTGCCATATTCTCATGCTACAACTTCACTGGTCCCACTCGAGCCAATAATCTACTTGACTTCAGCTGATTTAAAAACAGATAGAAAATTATTATCAAGCCTGTCTTGACTTTATATGTGTCACTATATATTTCAATCTACTTTGCAGCTAATACTAAATATTATATTTCATTGTCTTAAATATTTCAATAGTAGTATTCTCTTGTGATCTATTGCCATGCCTTTTTGGTGTTTTGGGGTTTTTTTTTTGAGAAAGAAGTATTCAAACTTTTCAATTTAACCCCCCCCCAGCAAACCTCTAAGATTGTTTTCCTATACCAAAGGGCATACAAGTAACTGCTAAATCTAAAAATAATGTTCTGTAATGGGAATGAATTGTCATTTTTCTGAATTAAATTTATAAAAATCCACATAATAGGAATGCTTATAATGTTAAATTGGCACCAGTCCATTCATTACAAAGGATACAGACACCTTGATCACAGTTTTATTGCTCTCTGTAGCTTTGTGTATTTCATATGAATGAAAAAAATCAGATTTCGATATTAAACAAACAAACAAGTGTGGGTGGTCACACTCCAGAAAACAGTAGCTAAGTGTTTTAATAAGCTGCTTTAATATTCAGCATTAATCTTTGGAACTGGGCCCACACAACAGAATCTTGTGTGTCTGCTTTGTGAACCTCCAGAATCAGGAAGCAAAGTGGTGTGCAAGGCTGGTTTTGCTTCAAGTCTAAAGCATTCCTTGGTCATATCTCAATGAATAGTGGTTTTGTAGCCACACTTATTTAATAAAAAATGCACTTTTATTATCTAGCATGCCTGCAAACCATCTGTGAATTGATGGGGTCTATTGAAAAAAAAAAAAAAAAAAAAAAAGGGAAAACTGAGCTGTCTATGAAAGCCCATTTTGAAAACCCATAAAAATAATAGACCAAATTTTGGTTCTCTCTGATTTTTGATCTTGAAAAGCTTCACTGGTTTCAGTGGAGCTACACTGATTTTCATCTGCTACGTATCCATTCCTTAGCATATGCAAAACTTCTGTTATTTGTCTGCATTTCTTATAAAGCTGAAAGAGATTAAAAAAAAAAAATCCAAACCAAAGATATCCTCCCAAAGCCACTGAAATCGCAATTACTGCTTTACCTTAAATCTGTTTATCTTTAAAATATACATTCTTCTTTTAAGTTTTAAAATATGGTTGGATTTTATATATCTGCCTAGAATGTTTTACTGTTATTTGCAGATGAATCACAGTTAGGAAAGGGAACTCAGTAAAGTCTGGAATTTTACCTATTCAGTTATGGGAGTTCAGTGGGCAGCTGCAAAATAAAATAATGTTCTTTCTTGGCACTACAGTCTTGGAAGAAAATAAAAAAATTCAGTGTAAAGATGCCAAAAGCACACATCACAACCAAAACTGATAGTGATTTTGTAATCATTTTGTCTATTTTATTGGCATGCTACGTTTCTGAGGGGTTTGTGAGGAGTGCAACTCAATGACAAATTGAGCTCTGTCTATGAAAAATCAATTATTTTGATTGGATTTTTAAAAGGCATTTCAATACGGTACCAATTGCACACCACTTACTAAGCTTGAAATGCACCAGAGCACAGCATTTCCCATTTAGCAAGCCAGGAAAGTATCTCAGGCACTGTAGAAAAGTATTTCACTGCATTTTGCAAGCAGAGTATTCAGGTGGAAGAAAGAGGATCCTTGATCTGCTTCACACCATCCTTCCTGAAAGGGCCTTCCCTGAGCATCCCCATCCCACAGAGCTCACGAGCTCCCAAATAGGGTCATAATTCATGCATAGGTGTTAATTTCCCTATCAGCTGCCCTATTGAAATAATTGATCATTCATAGACATTTTTCACTGGCGTACACCAGACATGATACATCTAAGTTTTTTGCAAGAACAAGATCAAGGTGTAAATAGTTTGCAGAGTGAACACATTTCATTTTTAACAGGGATTTTAAGATTAAAGGTAAGCTGAATTCACATTAAAAAGTAGGAGAGGACAAATGAAGGTCAAGTTCTGAAATACCCAGTCTAAAGTGTATATATAGGAATTGAAACAAGATGTCATAGGGAGTATTTGATAGTCAGTAAAGGATTAGAATTCAGGTTCCTCAATTCCCTGTCTCCAGCTCCTTGATATAGTGCAATAAATCTTGCAAGTATTAAAATATATGTAAATGGGGACTTATTTTTTTCTTGGGCATCGAACCCTTGGAGTTCACATTTTCAAGTTCACTGTAATCATTTCATGAAGGCAGTTTCTGAAAGAATAGATTTTCACACTGCTACAAGCCTGTAGAGACTTGAAAAAAAAAGCCAAGGCACTGGAAGACTCATGACAGAACTGCTGGAACCTGGCTTGTGCAGAAAACTTGCAGAACAAAGTCCAATCCCCTGTTATTGCAGGTGGCCATCTCATAGAATCTGTTTAAAAATAGGATTAATCTTCATCTTAAAACTAATTAACTTTTTGCCCCCATGACTCCCAGTGGGAGACTATGTTCCAGCATCTCGTGACTCTGCCACTTAAAAACTTCCTTATTTTCAAACATATTTACATTTATCTGCGACCGTTTTCTACCTAACAACTTCTCTAGTGATATTTTCCCTGAGCCTTTTTCCTGTTTTCCCCATTTTTTTTTCCCCTATTGAGGTAGTTATAGAGTAATTATAAAGACTCCTTTTTTTCAATTTTTCACATTTTGTCTAAGACAATATCTTTCATCTTCTCCTCTTGCAGTATTTGTGAACTCTAGTTACTGCAGTAGCTTCACTTTGCATCTCTCCTAGTCTATAAGTTTTCTGAACCTGGGGGAAGAGGACTGCACACTATGTTCCAGTGAGAGCTCACCAGTGCCCTGCACAATGACAGGAATTCCTGTGTCTATTAGTAATATGCTAAATAGTCACATCCTAGGGTCTCATTCTCAAAGCTACATCATCTTGATAGTTCAAATATCCTGGTGATGCTCAGAGGAACCAAAAACATCCCTTCCTCAGGTATTTCCTTCTTATCACAGATCATGGAGGTCTTTCCATGTAATAACTTTGTCAACAGCAAAACTTGCCAGTACATTCTTATTCTTAATACTGAAAATATTTAATAATGCTCATCGTAACTCGTGAAGAATCCTCCTAATGAATATATGGTTTTTCTAATTTACCCATTATTATTTGGCTTGCATTCAGTTTCCAACTGCTTTACAGTCACTCTGCTAAAATCCTGTCTTCTCATGCTTCACTAATTACTTCATATCAAATGCTTTAGTGAATCCAAATAAAGCATGCACTAGAACTCCATTTATAAAATCATTTTGTATAACACATTTATACAACTTTTACAATCTTTTCCCCTTAATGTTTTGTATTTCATATATTTTAATCTCTATTTGTTCCAGAACCTTAACTACACTGATATGCAACCAGCAGGTCTCTGCTTTCATGTCTCTCCTGTTGAGGTCTTGGCTCTTCATGGTTCATCTGCTTGCAGAAGTTAATTTCCTTCATTTTTCAAACTTTTTCTCTCTCAAAATATTTATCCTTCCATTTAATTTTGGCTGAATGAAATAATGACTCTTCAATTAGATAACACTGTTGCAACAGTTAAAAAAGTAAAATATTTAAAAAATAAAACTGATAGGACTGATGGATTATTTAAGTGAAGAAATGTGTTGGCTGCCACTTGCAAGCTCAACTGTGTTACCATTTCATTTAAGAGTAGCAGGATACAATGTATTTCAGGAAAGTCAAGATATTTTACTGATGTATCAGAATTAAATGTGTCCCAATATTTTTCTGATTAATAATGCTACAGATGATTCATATTTATGCTCGGATCCTCTGGGAAACGCCAAAACCTTTCCTGCCATTGAGCTTCCCCAAAGCAGTCTTGATCTTAAAGTGTTCTATTTTATTCATCCTTCCCACTACTCCTCAGTCAATAATGATGTAGATTTTTTTTTTATTCAAACACATTTCTTCATTTCTGTCTTCCTTTACAGCACATGAAACTTTATTTTCCCTAAAGACAACCCTATCATGCAACATGGTGGGACAAATTGGCTTTTTCTGGCCATCAGAGCTGAAATCTTTTCTTGGAACAAACATAACCCAGCTAAGCTCCATTACTTGAGGATTTTTGTCTTTTACTTTGCCCCTATTCCTTTACTGCCTACCATGTGAAGAGCAGACACCAACTAAAAAAGTGCAAAGACAAACAAGAAAGACAAGCCCCCATTCTCCGCAAATCCCAGTTATAAGTTCACTCACAATACAAATATAGGAGTCCTTCAACACAGTTAACCTCATTCTTCTGATCTCACCTGAAATCCTGCATCCTAGGTTCAAGTTTTGGCCTTTTGTTTTTAGGTTTTGATCATAACATAATGGTAAGTTTTTCTGATGCATTTTTCTAGAGGAAATAGGCAGAGCAGTAAAACTCTGTGTTTTATTTACCCAGATATTGATCTAGTAAATTTAGTAGTTTATCTCTTACACTCATTTTCTCTTCATGCATCCTAAGCTAGATGCAGAGATTAAGCAGTCACTGTTGAATTCCTCCTCTCATTCCTTAAATTAAAGATGCTCTTATCAACATCACAGAATTTGGCAGTAATGCTGTCTTTAGACATCCATCAGAAATTATCAGTTTAATCAGAGATTAAGAGAACTATCTTGTAAGAGAATATAGTGCCACTGGGATTTACCAGTGAGAATTAATTATATTACAAATTGTTTAAAATGACATTGGGAGTCCTAAACTTTATATTTCTGTGTTGAAAATAAAAGTAGTAGCACCAAAACATTATTTTCTAAAAAACTCTCAAGTGAGTAAGAGGAAATATCAAGCTCTGAAATATGTTAAAAGCAAATCTTCAGGGAAAAACATATTAGGAGTGACCGTGTCTGAAAGTTACATTCTGAATGACCTCTGGAGAATGTGTGCTGCTCAAAATAGAGCTAAGCACATGTCATCTAGCAAATGGAACCATTACAGAGAGACATTACACATACAGTGACACAGAAACATATTGGTTGCTAATTCCACACCCCTATTTATAGCTCCAGAGGTGAGAAGATCTCCTGTGCACAGTAAATGTGCCTCATCTTTGCTGAGTGGAGCAAGGACCTCTCATTCTCCATGTGGATGTGGGAATGGCTGCCACAAAGACACCCCCTTTGCTTAGACCCAGCGTTTCACTGACCTTCTCAGGGGTGCCTTAGCAGGACTGATGTGGGAGGCAGAAATGCATTCTGCCAAGCATCTTCCAAGGAAGGAAAAGTGAGCTGTCTCAGGACTGTGTCATTTAACTTTGTCTACATTTCCACGCCGCAGGATTTGTTCAGTGGGTTCCTAGGGACACACTTGGTTGTGCAGTTAATATGACCTTAAGAAATCTATTATTAAGAAATCTGCTGTGGAAGGGAAATGCACTCCTATTCTTGACGTGTCTTGGAAAACACAAATACAAGTACTGAAACTTCCTTATAATTATGCAAAAGTGATGGAAAATGGAAAGAAAGTCTGGACTTTGTTGCTGAAACTGTTTTGCTTGATATGTTCAGAAAATAAACAGTGGCTCCACAGGCCACAGTGTTCCCAAAAGGTAAAACCACAGTCAAGAATAAAAAATTGCATACTTGTGGAGATTTTCCCCCAGTAGGCTGACCTTCACATCTCCTCTGGTCACTGCAGTATTTGGGGTTAGTGTGAAGATCACGTAGCTTGTCTGTTTTCACAGGCTCTTGCTCATCCCAGTACACCTACCTGATTCACATCCTGACTGTGAACTGGTTCTCAATTTTTACACTCTAAAGGAGAGCAGAAATGTCACATTATCTGTAAGTATGACTGAGACATTTGTGGTCCAACCTGCATTCCAGGGGATCCTTGTAAAAGGAGGAAGGCATTCATTCAATCCCATTCACTATTTATATATACTGCAGAGTGGCTAAAGTAATGATGTTATAAATATTGTTCTCATGTATTCAGGCCATGTTATAAAGGGAAGCCATTTTAAGCCATTGGATGCAAAAAGGAAGAGAAGAAGAGAAGAAAATATTTCAGCTGGTGTTGTATTATTGTAAATTTAAGATGGAATGATTAAAAAGGGATGGCCTGATCATTTTATGGATAGATTTTTTTTCTGCTCCCCTGAATGTTAATTCTAAAGTAATATATTTGCTACAGACTATTTCTAGTTACATAGTTAATGAGAGCGCCAATTAAAGTGTGCTGTGGAAAACACTGTGGAAAATGCACCCTCTACTGGCCCCTAAAAACATGTTATAGAAGTTTGGAGCTTTTCTGAACTATTTTCCCAGAAAATACACCTGGAAGCAGGAAATTAATGACTTCATTTACAAAAACATGGTTCCTTGTGAAAGACCAGTAAAGATGTTTTACATACTAGAGTTTATGAAAAGACACAAGCCAGAAGAATGTATTTTACATTCAAAGTACATTGTTTTAATCAAGAGCAGCATATTGGTGCAAAATAATACTACACATGTCTTATTGTGAATACAGCACAATGAGAATGGCCATGAAAACAGTTTGGCAAGAGAAATGCTTCCTGTATCTATGATAGACAACAAACTTATCTTTGATTCAGTAACCCTGCAGAGAGGAGGACAGGATTATATAGCCAAAAGAGAAAACTAAGTGTGTTTGGAACAAATCAAACTGTCACTGATTTTGATTCCTAAAACATAGAGATATGACCTTTCTACACTTTCCTATTTTATCAGGAAAACTCAATTTCTACAGGTAGTACAGATTTAGTTTTCTCCCTAGCCTATTGTAAGTTGGGATAACTGAGCTAATTTCATTCCCTGATGGCATAAATGGGAGAGCCAGGTGTATCCATTGCAAGGTGTAACAGATTTGTTCTGCAGCAGTAGGTTCATATGTTCACTGCCTGCCTGTTTTCTACCATAGTGCAAGCACCTTTTGAAATCCACAGGCAATGTGCAGCCACCTGAGGTATTTCCCTCTCCAGCTGGTCCCCTTGGGACAGAGGGGACAGGTCTGAACCCTTTGCAACCAAGCAGCAATTCTGCTTAAAGGAATACACCAACTCTGGTGGGAATTTTATTTTTCAAAGAACCCTGGGCCTTATCCCAAAGCAACTCCTTCTATTTAACAACTTGTGGCCGAGAAAGGATGACAAGAGGAATCCCTGAGACATGAATAACCCCTGCTGAAACTGGCAGACTGACTGATGTCACTCTGGAGAGCTGTCACATTACCAGGGTACCCTCCTCAATGGGCTGTGCAGCTGAAGATGCTGCCTAATGATGTGTTACCACCTAATGATAATGGTCTTCATGGAGCCTCTCTTTAATGATCTGTGTTACTTTATAATGATAATGGTCTTCTTGGAGACAGACTATAGCTTTAATCTCCCAACCCCTCTGAGGGGGTGACACTCGAAGCATTACAACTCTTGCCCATGACCTCTGTGAGCAGCCTGCTCATCTGTGGGTAGTCATCAGGAAGAGCCTTCAAACAGAAAAGATAAAATTCAAGTGGGAGGGCACAAGCCTTCCTCGATTATGGAGAAAATATTCCACAAAAGAAAGATTAATATTTACATACTTATATCATATTTATATATAATTTATATGCTACATATATATATATATTCAAAATAATCTAGTTTTCCTCCACTAGGCTTGCTTCTTCTACCTCAAAAAGTACTTAAGGAATCTTAAATTTCTTTTCACAGCACCAACATCTTGCAGTTTTCAGCTGGGAGATGAGAGCAAATTGATACGAGCATCACTGGAAACTTGATATTTTGATTGTTGGAAAATCATGGGGTGACACAAGAGATCTTTTGTGCTGATTTCTCTCCTACATTGCTCAGTGAACATTTTGGCCAGATGTGGAGGGAGGCTCAATAGTTCCCAGTACTTTTTGTAGATTCCTAGTCTCAAAAAGAACAAAATAATTGTAATTAGCAGAACTTTTGGGCAGTATGATAATAAGAGAGATTGCACAGTCCATGAAGACTTCCAAGTGTGTTTAATTTTACATGATGCATGTCCCGTCATTATCTTTTAAACAAAACAAAACAAAACAAAAAACAAAACAAAAAACAACAACAACAACAACAACAACAACAACAAAGGAGAAAAAGATAAATCTCCCTCCTTCCCCCAAGCCTACAAACAAAAAAAACCCAACATTCAAGTCACAACAGTTAATTAGATGAAAGGAAAATCCTTGCAACTGAGCTTTTTCTAAAATCCAGCATCAGGACTGAGACTGAAATCTATCCATTTTCCCTACACTCAAATTTGTATCTCCTAATGTTTGTAGGTGTCTTCCCTCCAACATAAAACTGAAAAATTATGATAGCATCTAAAAGATTGTTTCACAGCATTTCTGTACCAAGCATATACAGGAAAAAAACCCCTGGACAATGTACTTAAAATAAATGACCTGAAGTAAATAAGAAGTGACCTTAATTCCTGTGCTTGACACATTTCTGAAATAGTGTGGTCATCTAATAATGCATTATTTCAGTTCCATGATAATATTTCTCTAACAAGAATATTCTGATGACTCCTTCAATATGCAAAAATGTCAATGTAAATTATACTGGTAATCTAATAGATCCCACAGTTCAGCTAAGACAGTGTTACAATGTGGACATGTTTTCATATTTTAAATACCTTATCTTCTTATTCAAAGTAAACACCATATCTAATTATTAAAAAACATACAGTTTTCCTTTTTGCTCTATAGGAAATGTGCTACAATATATTTTCATATGAGAAAAGAAAATGTGTCTCCCTTGAAAATAGATACTGTAGTATGCTTTGATAAGAAATTAAAAAGACAGACACTAGAAACCATTGAAATGGGCAAAGATTCAATCACTAGCCTAGGCACTGTAAGAATTCTTCAAGCTAACCTAAAATAAATTGGGCATCAGTGAACATCTGTTCCATATTCAGTGTAAGTCCTTCTCTCAGTTTACTTGAATAAGATTAATTTCACTTAAATTTAGACTCATGTACCAAAGACAACTACACCTGAGTTAGTCATCCATGTCAATTCCATCCTTTCTTTTATTTATCTTTCTTTCTTTTTGTCTGTTTAAACTTTCTGCATCTAAAAGACAGTCCTTAGTGTGCACTAACAACTTTAATATAGCAACCATGTCAGAAAAATAAATAAAGCCCACAACTAACTCCATCCATGGAAAAACCCAGAGATTCTCATTCTTTTTAAAATTAACCTGTTTTACTCATGAGAAATTCACTTGAAACTTCAATTTCTTTCCTGTTGATGCATAAGTTCAAGTGAGAGCTAAAGTATTCTGTGTTCAGGATAGCTCTAACCAGATATAGCCTAAGGACTGCCTCCAGACTGTCGATCTGATGGTCAGAAAAGCAATAGGAATATCTGTAAACTGGTCAAATTCAATCAAGAACTATTGATAAAGAATTGCATATAATTTAATTTTGCTTATTCACTTTTTAGGATTTAATAACACGATTTCAATGATGATGCCAAGAATGAAACTTGATCATTTTGCATAGCTGATACCAATGAAATACCAGCAATGTTTAACAAACCCAGCATTGTTCATTCCAAAACTTCAGCATTTGTACAAAATAAAAACTTTAACTTAGACACCCACTGCAAATAAAATTTCTCTTAATTATATTTTCCCCCTGCTTTTGGTCTATTTTTTGTACAATCACATCACTCTCTCAGAGGTATTCTCCAATATTCACTGAAAACTATTCAGGAAATCCTCTAAAGAGGTTTTTATTACCTAGATAGCTTATTTTCTAAACTTTTAAAAAGACGCCATAATAAGTAGATAAGACATCAGGTTTCTTAACTGCATCCTAATTTTGAAGAACTAACACTTCTGTGATCAAATGCCAACTAATTTTGACAGATTTTGGAGATTTTAAGAGACACTATAAGCAATTCTGCGTAAAATGTATCAAACTTCTTGCACATCAAAATGATACTGCTCTAAGCAAATAGTTGCTAAAATTGGAATTGGTAGAGTAAGAATTTCATGTCTTCTGCTGTTGCCTCCTAGTACCTATTTTATTGCACATCACCAGAGGGAGCTGCATTTTGCAAATTTTTAGTTCTTCTCCAATGCTCTGAAACATGATCAGTGTCCCAAAATACTTGCAGTGTTTCTTGAGCAGAACACAGGTTCAGTCTTTTTCTCCATCGGGTCAGAGTCAGAATGTGCTCTAGGATATAAATGGTCCAACTGTTTCTCCCAGTTTTTTAGCACATATCCCTACATCAGTGCTGATAGTTATTAAAATGAGTGACAAAAATCCTGCTTAAAGGATGCATTTTTTCCAGGGAGGTGAGAATTAGCTTTTCCTGCAGGCTGAGTCATTGAGGTGCCTGCTTTGGATGCCCATGAGAGGTGGAGGGGAGCATGTGGCCACTTGCTTTTGTTGCTTGCCCACTTCTGGAGAAAGAGCTGCCGGCCAGGGCTGCTGCAGGGTGGCCAAAAAAGCTTTATTTCCTTCTGCTTTCACAGGCTTGCTTCTCACATGAAGGTCAGCAGCTGATGCTCCCCATCCCTGGAGAAGGACAACGAGGGAAGGTGGCAGACAGCACTTCCATAAGCTCCCTGGAGGTAATGCAGTCACAGCAAGGGGGTGGTAGGGAGAAAAATCCTCTTTTCTTCAGGACTGATCTGCTTGCTCTTCCTACCCTGTGAATAACTCAGCTCTCACATTTCATACAGCTAGTCAGGTGTCCAAGAGGATTTTCCAGTAAATCACTGCTTTGCCCTCCTGACACATTGGGACAAACAAGCTTCTGCTGCCAGTGAGGCAGAGGAACAGCACTGAGCTGGGAAAGCAAAGGCAGATTAGACACAGTGGGGTAGGATAAAACAGGTAGTTTGCCAGCACATAAGCCTAGATGATATCTGTGATAAACTTTTATTTTTACAGGCCACCAGGGCTGATGGAAATGCGTGTGTAATTGAGTTAGCACACATACACTGGTTACATATAAGTTATTTATGTTAAAACTAACCTAAATTTTTATTAAAGTTCTGTCATGTATATTAATTTCTAGACATTCAACCAAGCATAATGCTTTTTTTTTATTATTATTATTTTTTTTTTTTTTAGTGAGGAATGTAATTACTCATTTTTCCTCCTTATTTATATATATTGGTTTAGATTTTGGTGTAATAAATACAACTCATGCCAAAATATCTCCACACAGTAAAGTCTTTAAAATATCACTGTCCAGATTCTGAGGCCAATAAGCATCTACATAACACTGTTCAAGGATTTGATCTATGAATGTTCCCAACCTAAATAATTTTTTCACAGGTGTCAGACAGCAGCCCCCTCCCATCTTTTCTACATTCACATATCTCCACCTGGGTTAGTGCAAACCCACTTACACTATTAGCCCCCACCTTAGACTGACTAAGAATTATTTATTTCTACTTAATAGGCTTGCAATTTGTTTGTTTACCTTCAAGTTTGATTAGATCCCATTAAAAGTTGAGAGGAAACAATAAATTCTGTCACATGACTCTCCACTGAGATTAAGTGTCACTATAAAAATATGGAGAGAAAAGTTACTCCTAAATACAGGAAGTGACCCTTGCCACACAGTGACTGAAAAATGTTTTTCCTCTTTTTTTCTTCTATCTGTGCTATGAAGTTATTCTTGATATTTGTATTTCCCATCACATGACTGGGAGAATAAAGCATATGCAACTTGCCAGAAATCAGCACAAATACCCTAACATAAAATTGGCACAGACTACTGGAAAATCAAATCCCATGAACAGGCATGACTTGTCATGTGAATAGACCAGAAACAGGTTCCAAACTATATCAACAGCTTCAACTATAGAACCACAGGATCATGTAGGTTGGAAAAGACCTTTAAGATCATCAAGTCTAATCATTAATCCAGCACTACCAAATCCACCAAAAAACAATGTTTATCAGGTCCACATCTACATGTCCAAATATTGCAGCCTTTTGGGGTTAAAGAAAGGCAAAGTTACATGTACAACAACTGGTTAGATCGTTCACCAAAGAGTGAGACACATCTTAAAACTTTGGCCACCACAACAGTTCTGAAAGGTCTTCAAAATTCACTTTCTCTCCTCCAGTCTCCTCTCAATGAAGACCATGGAAGACAGAACTACAAAGAAGATACTGCATTTGCACACATTCCCAATTATTAAAAAAATATAGAAGTTACTAGAGGAACTGTATGTTTTGGCAAATACAATGTAGTCTCCACAAACCTTTACCTTTTCAGAAAGATGAACTCTTCAGAAGGTAATACTTAGGCACCGTATTCAGTATCTTCAAGTCAGATTTGTCCGTGGAGTAGGAGTAATGTTTGAAATCCTATGTTCATAATAATATAATGTTACCATCATTTCTGCCCTGTCTGAGATCTTCAGTGAACCATGAGCTATTCTGAACTGACAAACATATGCTAAAATAGAGCAGGACAGAAACTCTTAACTAAGAAAATTAGCAATAATTTTCATAAAAGCCCTCTGAGAAAACTTTAAAATTTTAATTTAAAAATTCCAGTTCCGCAAATGTACAGACCTTTTTCCTCACAGATGGAAAGAATTAAACCAAGGAAATCAAACTAAGTCAATAATTAAAGCAGCATTAGCAGCAAATTGACAGTTTGTTCAGTAATGAAAACCATCAATTGCCAACTGTAATGAAATGCATTATTAAAATCGTAATGAGGGTGTAAATACATAATGCTGCATAAAGATACAATCTGAAGAAGTTATCCAGTATAGCAAATAATTAACCTAGAATTACAGCAGCAATACAAAACAACTGGGACCTACCACAGGTTGTGGATCAGAGGAAAAGGGAACACCTGTTGATCTTTTCTCTCTATACCGTTCCTGTGAATGCAGGAAGATGTGCCATTTTGGGATAGCTTGCAGGGAAGTGGGCAATCTAGCCACTGCAGGCACAGGGCAAAGACTAAATCTTTCCACTCATAGCTCAGATTGTGTAACTGAGGCCAAGAAGCAAACCTTTTTTTCCCCAGCTGTCCTCTGTGCTGTAAACCACATCATCTTCCAGCCTATCAGGGTCCCCACATTTAGGAATTCCTTTTAGTTCAAGGACTAACACTTTTCCTACTGAGAAGGTATCAGGCAGAAGATAAATGTGCTTTTCTATTAATCAGAGCTCCTTAAAATACACATTCCCCTTCCTTTCCCATCCCTCCCAGATTCCAACTAATTCATTACAACAAAAGGCCATCGAATTAAAGTGGATCATTGGGCAGAGCTGCAGAAAATGCCATAACCATGACTATGCTAAAGGTCTGTGTCCTTTGCACTTCTCTGCACAGGAGTGGTTGTGGAAAGCAGATGCTGGGAAAGAAGTGCTGTAGGAGGCAGCATGAGAGTCTCATTTGGATAGGCCAGCTCAATCAGATAGCAGTGTTTACCAGCTAACATAAAGAGGCAGCTTGAAGTTAAAATAAATACGAGAAAAAAGGAAGAAATAAATATGAGATGAACTTCTGAAGCGGATGAGAAATGGTATGTAGAGGAATGAAAGAAAAAGAGAGCAAAAGCAAGAATCTAAAAGAAGAAATCATGGAATCACAGAATGGCTTGGGTTGGAAGGGACCTTAAAGATCATCTGCTTCCAACTCCCCTGCTGTGGGCAGGGACACCTCACACTAGACCAGGTTGCTCAGATGCTGAATTAAATGTCATAAAGGTGACAAGATTTTAAAAACCTTTTGCTGGAATCTGTATTCATGCCAATTGAGACTTACATAAAGGGTAACAAAAACGTAATCAAGAACACAGCTCTGTTAAGAAGTGCATGTTTTCATCAGTGAGATAACATAGCCCAGATATACTGATCTGTTTACCTAAGGCTGGTCTAGTAAACCAAGTTTAGGAAGACAAGACTGGAAAATGAAAAAAGGAATAGTCACATTCAATCTAGATAAGCAACTTCCCACTGAACACCAAAAGGTAGTTGAGATCCCACAGCTAAATTCAGATCAGAAATAAGAAGTGAGGAGGACCGAGGAGGGTAAAAATATTTAAAATACATGCTCCTTGAAATAGGAATAGGTGGAGAGTTTTATGAACGGTCTGTGTTGGGAAGAATCTGAGACTTACAGGTGGCTCACCACTACCCCAAGCTGACATTCCTTCTTAAACACATTTTATTGAAGGTATAGTTTGTCCACATAACCAATTCAGTGCCCTGGTAACCCTTGGCAGAGCAAGGTGTGAACTGCTGGTCACAGAGGGAGCAGTAGGGCAGGTGTTCACTGTCATTTAAGCCTGCTGGTGCAATCCTAATCAACATCAGCCTCAGAAACTGTGTGGGACAACAGGTCATGTGTTGCCATGGCTCTGCCGCTTGAGGGAGGCACTCCAGAGACACAGCATGACCATTACTACCCGGATAATCCCGAGAGTGACTGTGCCTCCGATGTAAATTCAGATCCACATCTCTACAAATGTGCTGCCCTACCAATTTCCTCACTGCAACCACCTCTGCCTCAGTAATTTTCATCCCAAGAGACACAGCAAAGGTTCCGTACATGGGACATGCTCAAATACATGTTGCTGCACTGGCATCCTGCCCACCATAGAGAAGATATGAATAATCTATGACAATAAAGGGGTAATATTATGTTCTTTGAAAGGGCCATTTTTCAAAAATGCTTCATATTATTTATGGCCAGATATAAAAAAGCCACCAGTTAATACAGTTAATAAACCATGACAAGTTTGCTTTAAATGAGTGGGATATCTAAATCCAACATTATTTATTAGGCAATATGATTTTTTCTTTATATTTATCCATCAAACTTGGCATGCTTATTGCACATGCATTGTGCAAAGTGTCAAATTAAAGTACTGCTTATAAAAATAAACATTAGTTACTGAAGTGATCCAAATGCTTGATTAGAATGTTATTTAGGGAAGCTAATAAATATCTTTAATAAATCTTTTGAACAGAAGTGGGAAAGCATGTAAAAAAAATTTGGGGTCTCACCTCCTTGCTATTCCTTTCTCCAAGCAAACAATGAGATAGAGAATTAAAGTGTAAAGAAAAACACATCTCATGAGGGCTAATAAGCCAAAGACCACAGTAGCTGTTGTGGCATCTCTCTTACAATGAGTAAAAGAATGTACCAACCAAAAGGACCTCTGCAGCAAATAGAGTGCAGAAAGTCATGAATGGAGAATGGAGTCTCTCTTTGGTTTCATTCCACACCATTATTTGGCTTGCATTTTTCAGCTGGAGCAGGCTCAGTCTCTATAAAAAAATGCCCACTCATTAGGCACTGAGACCTGAAAAATGCTGAGAATGTTTCATCCCCACAGGATTCAGCCACGAACAAAGACAAGCTATGACCTCATGACTTTTCAGGGAGAGATCAGGATTGAGCCTTTGAAAGAGATGTTGGATAAAGAGGCAAATTATTGCATATTTACAACAGAAAGTTTATCTTCCAAAGCTTGGCTCTGTGGTACATGTGTTATTTTGGCTTTTGCAGCCAGAGAAGATACTACAAACACCAAGTTAAATATTCTTTAAACACTTAAAGCTGACTTGATCATCTTGGACTGGGTGATGAAGTAGCAGGGGGGAAAAGGAAAAAAAAAAAAGAAAAAAAGTATCCTGTTCTTAAAGTTTTGGGTGCAATTTCTCTTCACACTGGGACAAGGAGAAGGAATTTCTCCTATAGCATTAAGCTTTCAGAAGAGACTGAATTGAAATATAAATAATGAACAGAAATGAAATGGGTAACTGCAGGCACAAGCTGAGAAATGTACCCAGTGAGCTTACTGCATACAAACTATTTGCTACCATGATTATTAAATATTAAATTTATCTCTATTGGAAAACAACATAAGTACTTACATGGGGAAATTGTACAGTCTCTGAGCCAGGATAAAATGGTTTCCTTTGAAGTTATATCAGTTATAGAAAGAGTGAATAGTTACTTCACTGAATAAAAAATTACAGAATTTTATGGCAAAGGGAAGATTTTTGTTCTCTAAGTTCAACTTTTTATGTGGAAAAATAAAATGGTATCAATGAACAAGCAAAAAAATTTCACAACAGAAGAAAAAAGTGATATTCCATCGCCTGAAGAGTTACAAATATATTCCTTTAAACCAACCAAGTAACAGACCAAGCACAGTCAGGGGTATCACCCCACTGCAGCCAGCCAAATATGCAAAGCTTCAGCATTAGGAACCAGTTTTGGAACAGATTCTGAGACAGCTGTCAAATTGCTGACTAGCAGAATGTGATCCAATATTGCAGCAGGCAAATATGTGCTGGCTTAATTTTTTAGAAGTACTTGCACAACTGTATTTTAAATTTCCACCCTTTTTATGTGGTTTCTGTGCAACCACATAAACTGAAAAAGCAAATAAAGTAGCCTTTCTTCACATGCAGGGCTTCTGTAAGCCTTGGAAATTACTTAAAGGATATAGTGGTAGAGTACAAACATACTTGGATACAAGGTAAGCAAGAGGTATAATAAGTATTTCTGGCCCAATATCTCAAATTCCAGAGCAACATCTGGCCTACATAAGATTACCTGTTTATTGTGTCTTTAGATTAAGTAATTGGTTCTTAGGCAGAAAATATAAATAACCTTTGATTTCTTGGCATTTTTCCTGCTTTAAACATGATCAGGGAGTAGTTAGTGGAGATACACGTTTCATATTGATAAAAAGCCATGTCAAAAAAATCCAGAACACATTGAAAGACTCAGTGGATATGGTTATTTGAAACAGAGCACATTGATTTAGCCACAGTTCTCATTAAAATTAGCTGCAGGCAGACCCCTAAAAATCACTGCATATATATAGGCAAATCACTGTAAATCACTCAGGCACAGCAAGGCACTACAGTCAAATAGATGTTCCCAAGAGCTCTCACTAAAGAAAAACTAAACATTCTTTTGAAAATTTGAAAAAAAAGTAGGTGCATTTCAGTGTAATTCTGTTGGTTTTAGTGAAGCTCTGTGAACTTACAACATTTGCAGCCCTTTACCCCAGTGATGAGCTCCCTTTCCAGAAAGACACGAGCCAGTGTGAAAGGTTATGAAAATATTATTAAAATGCAAGTCAAATGAAATTTGATGAAGGTTACTGAAAGCAATATTCTTTACAGAAACCAAATGACAGAAAGCCCTTCTTTACTATCACTATTCCAGCAATGAAAACCTGACTCTGTGTTAAATATTTCTCAGGGATTATCTCAAATCCCTGTTTTCTTGCATAAACCTGCCAGGAAATCTCTGCTTCTCCATTTTACTATAATTTACTAAATCTAATGCAATGCATAACACTACTATATAGTCAGACTTCATATTTTAGAAAGCTATGGGCAGGGCAGGAGACTGTTGAGAATGCAAATATTACATAGAGAAGAAAGAAAAGAGTAGAAATTACTTCCTTTCCACCCTATAGGTTTATTACTTTGTCAAAATGTTCTGCTGAGAAAATGATCCAAAATTTTCACTGATCATGCCATGATCTTATAAGTAATTTTTGTTTCACTTTCTATGGAAGTCTTAGAGAAGATCAAAATGAGAAAACTAAAAAGGGAGGTTCTAATACCACAATACACCACTAATACAGTTAATAATTCAAAAGTTGCTTTTGACACTTTTACCGATGGTTGCCTCAACTCAGATTTGGTAAAATTAACTGAGGTAAAATTAACTGATTTTATCTGAAGATAGATTTTCTACAGATAGTACCACAGAATTTGTATTCGTTTGTTATGGTTTAAAGCTAGGCTAAAAAATGAAAAAAAAAAAAGGCAAAACAAAGGTCAGCAATATTTATTCAGAACAAATAATTGGCAAATAACAGCAAACATTTAATAGGAGCAAATTGTTGAAAAAAAATGCCTCTATCCTGGTAGCAGCCATACATAACCTATCTCTGAACTGCTGTTATTACCCTACAAGTCACTCCTTTTCTAACTTTAGAGTACTTTCCAGACTTTCTCCACACAAACTAAAATACAATTATAATATTGTCCCAACTAAAGATTGCCCATGAAACCACTAGTCCAAAATGACACTTGGCTGTTTTAAGGTAGACACAGCACAGGGCATTACTGAACTGCACATGGCTTCATTTCACATATGATTTTAAATACGTCCTTTATGCACAGAAAACTGAGGCCTGACAGTTTCCTCTGCTGAAGTGATGTGGAAAGGTGTGAAAAGCCCTCATGTCCTCAAAATTTTTCTCAGTGTGGGAGAAAAATCTTGGCTGTACTACTTTGGTGTTCAGCATGTGGGCTGAGAAGTTCAGTGCACACGAGTCAAACTCTGGCAAGACCTTGGCTGCTCCAAGCTTAGTCTCCTCACAGAAAAAATTATCAAACCATTGACCTAAGTGGCATCTGTTCAATCTTCTACAAGGCAGTGCTTGACAAGAATCTGATTCTTTGGACCTGTTCCTTCTTGGCACCGAAATGGTTTTATGATATCCTGGCAGCACACATTGGCTCCAAATCCATTTTTACTCACTGTGGGAACTTCCTCTTTAGAGAATCCTCAGATGACTTTTGAGTTGGTCCCTTAGTCACATCCAGCACACCAACACCATGGTCATACTGGGATTTCTGAATTGTATTAATTTATGTATTTCCAAATCCTACCAAAACCAGCCTATAAAATATTACAATTGCCATTGTCTTTCAGTACTGCTGCACTCATTTTTGTCATTAGATTTATATTTTATTAAGCATATCATTCCAAATTGGAGATTCTATCCAATTTTTTTTTGTTCAGATAACCTGGTGCACATTCTAGATTATATCCATAGTTTAAGAGTGAAAATATATTCCTAGAAAATGTAGGTTTACCTTCTCAGCAGGTGATCTGAACTTTTTGAACTGAAATACTAAAAAAAACCTGTATTTCACTGGATTATTTAGAATAAGCCCTTCCAGTCCATAATACATTACAGAAATGTAGGAAAACCTTCCAAGCTGACCTGCCTTACTATTTATTTTTATTGATATATGAAAAATGTAGCAGTTCAAATTTCAGGGTCTCATATAATTTTATTTTTTTTTTTACTTCAATATCACATACTACCCTCTAGGTGTCTTACTAATCCATTTACACTTTTACCCCTGGCATTTGCTTATTGGTAAAGCTACTGCTGGATTTTTAAAGATTTAAAATTGCAGATCTGTGCAGTAAGTAAAAAACAAACATTGGGGTAGCAGCTATGGAAAATATCACTTGCGAATTTGCGATTATCTTTAAAAAAAGAAAACAAAACAAACAAACAAAAATCAAACCCTAAATGTGCTTTAAGATTAGAAACTTTATATCACATTTTGAACATTACTGAATTTGTGTACATTTTTTATACTGTTATTCCTCATTCTGATTATAAATCTGGTGAGACTACACCATTACTCTTTACAGTGCTGCTTCAGGGTGTTCAGACTTCACGCTTAATTGCTGGCTATGACCTAAAACACCTTTACAGAGGTAACCCTGAAAAGTCCCTCCCTTTTCTGTAGGGTCTATAGGAAGCTGCATTCCATCTCACCTTCGACCTTTAGAGGGCAGTGCTCCCTTTGGATACCCACAGATATTCCAGAAGGGCACGACGCTTCCATTACCTGAGAGAGGTAAAACTTGGAAGCAGAAAAAGAAATTTCAAAGGACAAGACAATTTCTTGCTTTGCTGATATGGAGAAGGGAGCACATTCATCATGAGACACGCACTGGGTGAACTCTTTACATTTTGAAGGGCAGCAGAGACTTCTGGTCTTGTCAGTTTGGCTCTGACAGTGACACTCTGTGGCTGCTGGGGGACAATACCTACAGTGGAAAGGGTAGAGGAGTCATAAAAATGAAATGCATCATACTCCTACCCCCAGCTCAGTCCCATTTTCATGCAGACATTCAAACACGATCAAGGCCAGCACGGCTGCTATCCGAGCTATCAGCATACCTTGAAGAATCAATACTGTTTACAGAGTTACTGCTGTTTTTCCACAGGATTAAGGAAACTTCCCTGTGCGACCATTCACGAGGCTCTCTGGCAGCCACACTCCCAATGTCACAGACTGTCACTGCTGGCACTGTCACCCCTCCACAGGAGTGGCTCCAGTGACCCAGTGGGTCCCTGCTGGTCTCCCTGCACACCCCACCCACAGTCAGACCAGGTTTCCTCACTGGATTGATCCCAGGATTTCCATAGCAGAGTCTCAGATGTTTTATTCCATAAAGCCATTTATCCACAGTGCAACAACACACAAACAGGCCAAGCTGGTGCCTCCAAGGAGGGACCCTGAGCAAAGGAACCCCTGAGCTTTTATCCCTTCACAGTCCAAGCACACCAAAGGCTCTCTCCTTCTCCCCAGCCATCAGCTTCTGCCCTGTGTCTCAGTGTCCCTCACCTGGCTGTGCCACAGGTCCCTGTGCCCTTTGCTGTGCAAAGAGTGGAAGTTCACAGCCTCTTGTCTCAGGTTCTCACCCAGACCTCAACCTGCAGCTCCATCCACAGCTCCATTGAATGTATTTCTCAAGGGTAAGAATGCATAGATTTCCTAAAGCCTCCCTCAGAGTGCTATAAAGGGAAACAGTGTGGGGTGAGACTGAAAAAGGCCAAGAATTCATCTAGTGAAAGACTTGTGTTCTCCTTTTATATGTAGTTTACCCACCAACACAAAGAGTAAACTTTTCAGATTTATTTTTTAAAAGGGAAAAAAAAAAAANCGAAACTTTTCCAATTTATTTTTGAAAAGGGAAAAAAAAAAAAGAAAGAAAGAAACACAAAGGGAAGAGAAGGCTCAGGGCTCTGATCCATGTGTCCAAACACCTGGTGGGAGGAGTAAAGAAGAGGCAGCCAGGATCATTGTCAGTGGAGCCCAGGGACAGGACAACAGGCAATGGGCACAAATGGGAATGCAGGAAATTCCATGCCCATCATCCTACCCTGCCCTGAGTCCTAAAAAGCCAGACATCACCCCAGGTTGGCTCCTTCATCTCCATCCCATGCCCAGGGCCTGCAGCTGTGCCTGGGCATTGTCAGGCTGTGGCCAGTGCTGGTCATCACTCATGTCCCATCCTGATTGACCTCACTGGTGGCTACAGGACAGGGATGGTCAGGGAGGGAGGGCACTGCACTGCACCCCAAGACAATCTTTCTTGAAGTTACTACCTGAGCACAGTCTTCATTTAGCATGTTTGAACATGTTCAAGTTCAAGTTCTGCTTAAAAATATTTTAAGTACATGTTTAGATGCAACAGATAATTGTCAGAAAGCTTCTGCTTTGTCCTTGTGCTTCTTCCTGACACCAGGAACACACAAATCCTGGTTTTGAAGAGTTCAGCTGAAGGGTCTTCACATGTAGGATCTAGTTGACATCTTGGATTTGACATCATGGCCTGTGTTGCAGAGTTTTACTTATAAATGATATTACTGGACACTGTAGTAACTTTGGATAAGATTTTCAACAGGATTCAGATAAAAATACGGCCTTTCTTTCACCAGTAGCTAATTAGCACACAAATCTGTCCCTTTTCCTGTCACACAAGCTATATGAAATAATTTAGAGGCATAACAAGAGGTCACAAACTTTGCTGCTAAAATGCTTTTTTGACAGCATGGCTCTCTTTTGCCCAGAGGCATCATGATTGTGTGCATGACATTTTGTGCCTGGTGGTTGAGGCTTAGGAAGGTCCACAGGGTCTGTATTGTGGGTGTCAGTATGTGAAAAGGTCATCCAAACCCACTTCAGATTCACTGGGACAAATAGGCCTGTCTGGAGAGTCTGTTCTGGCAGAGGGGGAACCACGTCAGCCAACAGCCAGCTACTTCATGAAATAAAAGGGACTGAACCCCTCTGCTGACTATAAAAACAGCAGAGGGTAGATTCAGCAGAAAGTATATAAGGCAATGTCTTTTTAATACAATTTTTATACTGTTTTTTAAATATCTGATATGGCCCACTAATTAAATTTCACCAGTAAGAATGGCAAGATGTAAGAAACTAGACCTAGTAAACCTCTAAAAAACATTCACAAGGTGCTAGTCATTAGATATCATCACTTACAGCCCATGAACTGTGTTTATACTTTTCAAGGTTAGGACCACAGGATAACTTGGAGCGGAAGGGATTTCAGGGAGTCTTGTCCAAAAATGCAATGCTTTATCCAGATTGCTAAGTAGCTAAGCATTATCCTCACCCTACCTGCTTGATGTGGCATCACAACCTTGATTCTAAATGCATTTGTACCATGACTGCTTTCACATTTGGCTGAAGTCTTTACGTTTTACACACCCTTTGAATGTTCATCCTTGGGTTAGTAGCCATTCTATGTGATCTTTCAATGGTTTAAATCAACAGTCATTAAAGGAAAGATATTTTGCTGCCATAACTTGAGGCCAAAGAAGTGTTTTGAAGTAATGAAAAAGTTGTACTAACATTTAACTTGATAAGTAGCCCCTAGCCATGATCTAGTGTTCAGTCATAGAAATTCACATATAAAATCAAAATGTATTTTTAATGAAAATCTGTTTAACTGATTAAGTGCAGATAATTTGTTTCTGTGAGAAGCATGAATTTTAGATCTATGAGAATATGAGCAGCAAATCTTTTTCTTTTTTTCTTTTTTAAAATGTTTTAGATTTAGGTTTTTGGTTCAAAACAAGTTAAAAGTGATGCAGTATATTCCAACTCACAGTACACATTCACTTGTACTCATTGACAGACATTGAAAACAATCCATTTATTCATTACAGAGTGCCAAAAATAACTCAGCAGTTTCTGTATTGCTTCTATTCATAGACATAGATTTCCTCGTTTCATGCTAATCACTTCTTGCAGCACTTGGCACCTTGCAAAAAAATTCAGAGCATCTTGAATTATTAGTTGTTTACAGTATTCACCAAATAAAAATGAAAACATAATACTAATAGCACTTTGTCCCATGTAATGAGATTGAGGCATTTGAATCCTCTGTAATGTACCCTGTCATTTTGATTAATATCATGAATGGCAAAATAATTTCAAGCACATAGATGCATATTCAGATGTGTGAAGACAATGGTTATTTTAAGCATTTCTTGTTTAAATGTAGAATTGGAAAGTCTTAATTATTATTCTAAATTATCATAATAATAGTTGAATTTGGTTTGCCTACTGTACCTCTTGATTAAGCCTCAAAGGTGTATGCATTCGCACATTTTTAAGGTTCCATTCCATTATTAAATGACTGACATTTCAATGAGAGGCTTAAATTAAACCACAGCAAAAATTGAAGCAGAAATGGTAACACTGACTTGTGCAATAAATCCTGTCCCTAGGGCCTTTTTGAAGAGTGATGTAGTTGTTGTCTCCTAAATTGTTTATTGAAGAGGTTTTTACAGTAATGCAACAAATGAAATCCCATGGATGGCATTCTATTTCTTGCAAATACTGAAAAACTGATATGAAAACTTCCAGCGTCATAGTTTATGGTGATCTTGTCCTGGATAAACTCACAAACACTATATTCTGCCATTCAGTTTATATGTTGCTGCCTCACATTTGGATTGATGGTTGACAGCAGCGATGTATAAATTATGCATGCCAATTTACTGAACACCATTAAACCCAAAGAGTATGGGTAATTTCAATAATTATACATATAAATAGTATTATTAGCTCTGTCAAACTCAGTACCTGGATAGCATGTCAGTATATAATATCTACTAGGGATTCAAAAGGTTCAGGATTTTGCATGAGGTTGGTGACTGGAGAGATTCCAGCTACCATTTCCACACAGCTCGTACCTGTAATATGCAACTAGACACCACTCTTAAGATGCAGAAAAGCTTTGGCTGGTCTGTCCATATCTGTGCTGCATTATTAGAAAGAAGATAAGAAGTGAAAAATATTTACTTTTAGTAAATACTGCTCCAGGGGAGTTTAAATTACTGTCACCAAAGATCTGGAGAACTTTTTCCTCTGTATTGCTGAAACTTTCAGGTACCTGTTAAATCCCAAAACTCCTCTCAAGTGATGTGCCTGGAAATTGTTGCTTTCCACCCAGAGAGGAAAACTTCCACTCTGTTACTGTTTTCCAGCTTCCCTTCCATGCTGTCTACAGGCCTCACGATGGTAGACATTGTGCAAACACATAATGAGCAACAGCCACAGAAAACTGTTTTAAATGGACAAGGAAGACAAAGGATTGGACAAACATGTGCCACATTTTCATTTTTATCAATATTTCAGTGCCTGGTATGCTGCAGATGAACTGCACAGACAAGGCAGTGTCAGCCTATGCACATGGAATCCTAAATTTGTCAGGAATTTCCAAGTGAAAGTCTTACAGACACTAAGCTGCTAAACAACCTGACATCTACTTTCAAAATCAGAAGTCTCAACAGAAGTGGTGGAAACAGCAAGTGTGCCCAATTATTGTTTTAGTTTCAAAACTTAGCCTAAATAAATAGAGATCAAGTAATTTTTTTGTTCAGTGTGAATGTGTCAGCCTGACCACTGGAAATAATGGTGCAAAAGAGATTTAATGTGAGCAACATTGTGATTATTAATCCAAGAGTTGAAAAATATATATCCTCTGTAGTCATAATGTTTGAGCAGTGTTCTACACATCCTGATTGCATATTTACATAAAATGCTTGTAGCCACACAGAATTCTGATTTGGCCTCACAATAACATTTAAAATTTCATTAAAACATTTTCTTTACATTATTCACTGCAAAAACAACATGCTTTTGAATTTTTTTTTTGCCATTGCTACCAACGGCACAGTTTCATCTTGAGTCATTTTAAGACAATTTGTAGGTAAAAAATAATTTAAATTAAGTAATGTAGATTATTAAGCATGGAAAGAGAAGGAAAATGTATAGTATGGACAGCAACATAAAACATAGCCTGTAAAGGGAAGGTAAACATAATGTACGTATGATGAGTTACAGAACAGCAATCAAGGGGGAAGAAACTCTTCAGAATGTACAGACTATCAGCAGCACTTCCTCCAGTAGGAAAGAACCAGGGAAACGCAGGAAACTTTATTTTTAGTCCCCTCAGTTTATAAAACACCCTTTTAGAAAAGCAGAGAGGATTCCTTACGTTGTGTGACCCTGAGGGGTAAGGATGGTAGCTGATGAAACAGGTTAATTTCTTTTTCCTTCTTGGCAGCAGCCCTCTGAAGTGTCTGTGCAGAATTGCCTGAAGTGTTTGGTTATCCTGTGCATTGGAAAGCTCTGGAAAGCAGGAAGCTTCTCTGACAGCCTATTGTAATTGTGCTTAAGCAGAGAGTAAAATATCTCACCCACTCTTTTCTGGTCCCCTGGTTGGGTTTTTTGGTGGTGGTGGTATGTTTGTTTGTTTGTTTGTTGTTTGGTTTTTTGTGCTTTTTCCTTTGTTTCTTTGTTTTTAAAATTTTTTTTTGGATTTGGGTGGTTTTTTTCTGTGATTATGTTACTAACTCCCAGGCTAGGTTACACTGTCAGAGAGGATCCGTTAATGAATTAAAACAACTCAAATGTTGCCACGTGCTGTCATCTGATAGCAACCACTCATAATTCCTACCACCAAATGCCTTCAGCACTCACACCAGCATACACCACTCAGCTGAGCTAGATTGGCCAAGCCCTGCAGCCACCAGAGCTAGACTGAATTACACCAGCTCCAGGTTTGGCCCTGCTTTTCAGAGTTTGGCCTGTGTGTCATGTTGTACCTTCTGACAGGCTGTAAATACACTTGCAGAGACATCTGCAAGGTCTCCTGTAGCATGATGTCTTAAGTTTTAGCTTTCATATTTTCAGATTCTGTGCTGCCTAGGGGTGCAGTTCTGAGCCTCATATTCAGTGCCAGTCAGCTCTCTTCACAGAGTAGGGAGACAAAACAAATCCTTTTCCTGCTGAAGACCAAGGACAATTTTCAGGCCCAAAAGCAAAAACAATGGTGTGCTGAAGAGAGAAACAAGAAGGATGAGACCTCACAGCCTGAGACTATGGTTGGACAATTGGGCCCCGATATGCAAATGGACCAAAACTTATAAAAGTGTGAGACCTTGTGCCCAGCTGTCAATTTTTTGTGACCATTCTTAGTCCACCTTTGGTGTAGCCCAGGTCAGGCTCTTGTCCTGCCCAAGGTGTACCCAAAAGGCCTTTCAATAAATATAAACCTTATTCTCTAGCTCTGTCCAGTCTCTGTTCCAGGTCAGCCTTCCCAAGGCATCAAGCAGGACAGAAGTAATTTAAAGTTCTTGCATTTTAAGGATCTCTTTGCAATGTGCTGAAAGGCCAGTCCCTCAGAGCCATTCTCCCAAAGCTGTGCCCTCTCTATCCTGCCCACGGATACATTCAAACTCTGCAATAACCAATATCCAGCTTTAAAAAGTAGTGATACCACCAAGAAACAGTTCTTTCTCTAGTTTTATTGTATGGAGATTATTATTTAAAACTGCCAATTGAAAACAGACCTGCTGGAAACATCACCTGGAAGGGTTCCTGATTTGTGATGAGCTGGTTGTGCTCATCAGCCACAGAAACACAAGCCACTCTAGCATCCAAGGAAGTGCAGAATCATGCCCAGGCTTTGTGTAAATCTTGGGACAGGTACAAGCTACCAGTCAGACTGTAGCCTGTCCATTTAAAGTCATGAAAGAGTGATTGGTTTATTTCCCTACAGTTTTCTGGCTGTATAAAATTTTTACTCGAATACTCCTACAGTTCAGATCACAGCAGCAGTTTTACCTCTCACTGATTGTACAACAGGAATGTATTTTCAGCCTGCTCTTATGTCTTCCCTTAAGACTTTTCTTCTGGATAGGAGAAATAATCGTACTTCTTCCCTCTATGCAGAATTTACTTTGCAGGAACATCACCACCAGGAGCAGTCAGAAGCAGAAGCTGAATCCATAGGGCTGGCAGACTGCTCCCCACCCCCTATTAGATGATTACTGGCGTGGCTGTGGGTCACTGCCTGTGCTGTCCCTTCACAGCAGGAAGGTTTCTAAGTGCCATTTTCTGTTTAAAAGATAGTCCAACTCTCCTGCTCGACAGCATAACCAATTTTACTTTAATCAGAGCCCACCAAAGCTGCAGGCAACAAAATGGGGGGGATTTTTCAGGGAGTTGCAAAGTATTTACTGCATTATTTACCAGTTTTTCAGCAGTTTTCAATTTTGGAGTGTTAATCTACATATTTTTGGTCAAAATATCATGCTTTAGAAAAGTCCTTTTTGAAAATTTAGAAGAAAAAAAATTAAGCACACATGAACACAATATTCAGCATGCCAATTTTTCTCTTTGCTCTATGAATAGCCCCACAAAAATAACACACTCAAATATTTGTGACCATGGGGAAGCACTCAAGATGAAAAATACCTGGACCATTTTTCTGAAACGCTCTCACTTCAGTGACTCTCACTGTTGCTCAAGCTTCCTCTTGTGTGCTGGGCACTTTGGAATGAAGCCCCATTGACTACTGAAATCTATTGCATTATTTCAGCTCTTGGAGATAAAATCTGCAAGAGGCACAAGTCTAAAATGGCATTTTGGGAGGGCAGAGAATAACTCTATCTCTGCTTACCTAATTTTCCAGGGAGCTTTTGCTAAAGTAAATGATATTTCTTCAGATAACTAGAAATCAGTGTAGAAGCCACAGGTAAACTCAAACTCTACCCACCAGACAAAATTAATGTTTACATGAATTATTTTTAACTTCTATTACTTTATGCATGCAATAGGTAGAATTTGGGATGGAAAGAGTACAAACATCACTATTATTCCCAGTTTTCACTTCACAGCTTTGTCAAGAGGTATGTGGACAAAAAAGGACAGGCAGCAAACATCCCATTTAGAAAGACAGAGGAAACAGTAAAAAGTCAGACTTAGTAAATAGAAAGGAGAAAATAATAAGGAAAGAAATATTTGCAGTTTTTAAGACAATAAAAACTCAAGCTTAAAGCTATAAAATATTGTTTGGTATTGTGATGTTAATGAACATTCTGGAATATGGCAGGAGGTCACATCAGACTTGTACTGAACACACCTGATTTCCATAGAGACAGAACCAGATTCTAATCCCAAAGATGCAGTCAGAAGTTACTCTGAGTAAGCAATGCATAGAGATTAGACCCCATTATTAAAAAACATGGATACTTCACTTGGCTTGAAGGAGTTTCCCCTGCCTGGTAGCTCTCAGGAACACTAAGTCCTAAGAAAACTTAGTATTCGAATTCCACTTCATTTGTGAAAGTAAATTGGAATTTACATTATTGAGGAAAATCACTTCTTCATTTATGTATCAAAATAAAATCCAGTCAAGTAAAACTGATATTTTCCTTCCTGTGGCAATTTTTCACTATTCCTTATGAATTTTTAGTCTGAGCCTAGTCTGAAGTCTGAGTGTCAGCTGAGTTCTACTGGCACTAGAGCCACTCTGAACTAAATAGGATTTTTTTCTTGTTTTACTGGCAATTAGTCAACCATTATTTTTATGTAGATCCATAGGACACTGAGAGCATAGAGAGAAGCTAGGCCAAAAAGAAACCAAAAGACAGTGCCTAAGTAATCTGTCTAATGAAATTATCATTATCCCAGAAAGGAATAAAAGGAGGTTTTCTCACTGAAAATCCAAGATGCTTTTCAAGCAAAGCATGAACTAATTCAAAACATCTGGATGATAAGAGAGTTCCTAAATGTTCTGAGTCTGACTCTGGATCTAGGTCTATACCCAAGCTAGTCCTGAGACATCCGTTTGGACTTGGACCTGACCATCAATAACCTGGAAAGTTCTTCAGGATAGGCACTGTCTGAATAAGAGTTACTCTGACTTTAGGGCTGCAGGTGATTTGGAGTTCTTTTAGCATACAAAACTGCCTAATCTAAGAAATTTATTTAGGATCCATTTGAATTATGCCTTGTCTAAAATCAGAGGAGTGATCAGAACCTAAACACTACACGCATAGGAAAGCTTCTCACAAACTAATTCCACAAATAGCTAAACAAAGCAGAATATTTAGGGCATCATAAATGACCAGAAAGGATGCTACACAATTAAAAAGCTAAGAGCAAAGACCTGAATTATGCCTATCTCATTATCTCATTAAACAGAAAGTTATCTTCATATCTTTTGTTTGCTCTATTCCATTACATTTTCTTTCCTGTTACCAGTGCTGGCCTTCCCAGGGTCTATCAACCTGTTAGCACCTTGCACAACACCTTGCTATGCCTCCTTTTATGATCCACCTTTCAAGTATATTACCATCTGCCTGAGTTTATTTCCCCTTCATCAAGAAGACGTTTTTAAAAATGCTCAATTTCTTGTAGCCTTAAACTTAGTCTTCCTTTGTTCTTGGAGAAACAGGTGGCATCTATTCCTTCCTGAACATCTGGAAGTGCCTAGCACTGTAGGAACATGTCATAAACAGGAGAGTGAATCATCACAGCAGTCATCATGATGTTAAGGTGCTCTTCTTCCTGTCCCACTCTTTGCTTACTGTGTTGACACAACAGATTGACATGAATTCTGAGTACACATCAATGGTTGTCTCCTTTGTCCCTCTTCATAACTCCTACAGGCTGTAGTCTCCTGTTTGTCTCTACATTAACAATTAAGACCCTGTTTTGACCTCTTTGTTTCCAGAGATGATAAAAAAAAAAAAAAATGAAAACGAAGCAAGTTAAATCTTATTTAAAATATAAGCAGTGACTGCAGTGGAAGAGGAAGCCAAACAGGGCTGGAACCCTGATGGTGCATGAAAAGACAAAACTGTCTAACTACACACCAAAACCAACTCCATGTGCAATAACCTCACAGAATAAAACCTGACCCACATTTTTTAAGAAATGTGAATGGGAGTTTACATGGAATCACTCTTCATGCCTGCAGGAAAGAGTGCTCGTAAGGAAAACAGGCCAATTCAAGCAGCCTTAAACAAAGCACAGAGGCCCTGTGGAACTGCAGGTAAGTCAGGGGTTAAATCTGCTTCAGATAGCCAGAGGCTCCACAGCTGCTTCGAGTGTCTAATTGTCAGCATCTTCTCTCACATCCAGATTTATTGAGGACAGCAGGGAGGATGCACCTTTCTCCCCTGGGAAAAATAAGCATGCACATCTTGTGCTGGTGTGTGTTTACACGCCCAAATAAACACACACAGATGCATGCAGGAGGTGGCCTTGTGTGTAAAGCAGACAGACAGTTTTACCCTCTTAATGGATCTGTGCCTGGCTGGTGTTTCTGCGTTGGTTTCTTTCATTTTTACAACCAGGATAATATTTGGCAGCCAGCATATCTCAAAAAACTGTTATGTTGACAGTTACTCTCTGCACAGAAATGTGAAAGACTGGGATGTGAAAGACCAGCTACACTTGTCAATAAATGGACTGGATTAGATTTAACTTTTTAAAAATTTATTTATTTTACTGAAAATTGTTCCCCAAAGCATTTTTAAATACCTCTGACTGAGATATTTGCATACTCAATTTACTTTATTTATATTATTATGTTTTCTGGTACAGATTCATGAGAAAGCAGCAAAAAAAAAATACATTAGAAGCAATATAACACCACCAATGACCTCAGTCCTGGGAAAAGCAATAAAGGTGCAAAGTACCTTTAACAAAGTGGCAGGGCCATGTAAATATCCTACTAGACATTCCTCAGGTGCCCTCTGCAGATTTACAGGTTGGAGCTATTTTTCACTGTGCCCTCTCCTATCCTTTGCACAGCACTCATGAAAAGGAGGTAGGAAAATGTACCCTTTTGTAAAAACTAGTTTCAGAGTAGGCCCATTTTCTCCCTGATTTTAAATGTAAGCCACTACTCAAACAGTGTTTGCTCTTCAAGATCAGCAGAGGGAAAAATAAAAAGCCCATGAAAGGATAGGGTGAGGAAATTACCTCAGAAACAGGAAAGACTAATATAAATACTTGTTAGAATTTTGCAATCAGGGCCAAAATTGACCTCAGAGAATACTTTTAAACTGTCTCTGAACTGTTGTAGCACAGTTCACTTGATTTAGAAAAGAAATCAAATCCCAGATGACACAAAACTTGCTATGGATGTTTGTATCTTGGAAAAGGGAAAACTTTTTCCTACAGGGCTTGAATCAGTGTCGCTAATTCCCTTCCTCCCGTACATCCAGCTGCCATAGCAAGCAACATGTAGCAGCTTTCTCTCCCACCCAAGAAAAACACTCTCAATAAAAACTGCAGCTGAGATTTACTCTGTGCAAGAAAGATCCCTTCACCTTCAGGAAAGCAAGGTTTGCCACTCCTTCTTTTAGGAAAACCAAGGCTTTCATCTTAGCTGGAAAAGGAAGGGAAAGCTTGGAAAGTGTACTTAATATGCAAGAAATTACAGATGGAAAATACTTATTAGATCATTTAGCTCACTCATTTTCCAGTGCAGGATATTCTCTACGGTAATGTAACAGTGATTTCATTGAAGTTACCCACTTAGTCTCACTAGCCAGAGCTTATCATTCCAGGGAGTACTGCACTGTCAGGAAAAATTGTTCCCTCAGTCATCTTTATCAAGTGCTATCCAGAACAGACACTGATAAGGGTTGAACCACTGTGGCACTACACAACAGGGCTGAAAAAAACAAGGAAGATGTTTTTTGCCTTTTGAATTGAGCTTTTAACATGACATAAAAAACCTCCCCAGACCATCCAAAGGCAGGTACAAGGTGTCTGGGTTAACACACAGCCTGCTGTAGTCAAGTTGGATAATCTGCAATTTAAGTGAAACTGTAAAATGAGAAGGAAGGAAAAATGAACAAAAGAAGGATTAAGAAAATAATTCTTTAAGAAAATAATTTTTGCTGTTCACTTTCAAGGCCTCTTTTGTGGTCTGTGGGAGGAGCTTCCCATAAACCTCTTGATTGCTTCATTAAAATTCTCCCTTATAACTCTCTCTGAAAACAGCACGGCCACTGACAAAACTGCCTATCATAATGACAAATATTATGCCATTTTTCCCCTTCATTTCCTCTTTAATTACTTTCTTTATTTACTGAGATTCCTCTTCTTTCAACACTACTAAGGCCACCCTTTGATTCTGTTTTTGTGCAAATCCCTAAAATGTAATGTTCTGGTTACTGACTAGACTGTCTAAAATGCACAGTGGCACAATATTACTCTTCAATAATACATAATTCTCTCCCAAAAACACTACTAATTTTCCAGTTTTCCCCAGCATGATGAACAAACTCAGACATATTTCAAAACCACAAGCAGTGTGGAATTGGGTGCTTTTAAAAATCTTTGCATCACAAGAAGGGGCTTTCAGTTGTACACGAAGCAAAATGTAGCTTTTCTAAGATTAGAACTTCATCCTCATCATGACCTGATCTCACACTTCCATCAAGTTTCAAAGGTTCCTATCAAACCTTCAAATTGAGCTGGCTTCCTAATTCCACTCCACTAAAAGCATTTTTTTCCACAAATAATGAATTTTTCCTTAGTCATGTAAGTTGTGTTAAAATAAATTTATCTCCCTAAGTAGTTGTGCTATTACACAGAAAAAATACCCAATCCACCTAAAAATAGGTGGATCTCGGCATCCCAGTAACTTTCCTTGTAGAAGGAAAGTTTTTGCTTTTTTCTGAAAGCAATCCCATTTAGATGATACTGTTAGAATGGCCATGTTGTTACTGAAAATCTAGTTTTTTAAATAATTTAGGAAAATGCTGAAGAATTTTCAGCCAGTGAAGGAAATGTGACTTTAGCTCCCAGAAAACAGCCTTTAGTTTACTGCAGGTAAGGCACAGCTGGGGCCAGCACAGGCAGAGGTTTCTTTCCAGAAGGAGCACGTGGTTTAGTGATGCATGAAGTAATCTGAGTCTGGAGAGGACTCTTTGCCCTCCCCACACAAGACAAAAAGAGTTTTCCTCTTAAATGCAAAAAAGTTGGATCTCTCTCAGGCAAAACTGTGTTTGGAACACTATGTTTCATGATGGCATACTGTCATGAATATATTTACATGAATATATTTACATAAATTTACTCACAGTAAATTTACAATAGGTTAGGAACTCTGTTATGAATTCTGTGGCTTATCTCTAACTTAAAGTATTAATTGCTTTTCTTGCTTCTGGTTGCGTATTGTTACTAGATTTAAATTAATCCATGTATTTTTTTCCCATTTAGATGGAATGGGCTTAATTAATTTTGTAGATCAGATAGAACAACTGAGTTACATAAGGGGAGAAGCCTGTACAACATCAATATCAATAAAAGAAACAAACACGAATGAGGAATATCTCATCACTGCTGATAAATCCTCCTCTCTGCTTCTAATCTTCAGTAAAAACCTGAACAGTATAAAACCTGCTATAGGGTTTCACAAGGCTCAGAGTAGAGCATCACATGGCACCATGGTAAAACTGATTCATCTTCACCTCTCCTTTCACAGCCACACATGAAGATAACATTCTGACAAACCTCCAGTATATACCCATACTTATACCACAGAATATCAGAAGCAAGAGGCAGAGATGCTAAAATGAGATTAAAACTGATATTTTAATTACATTTCAAGATTATATGTGGTCACATTCTTAAATCCTTCGACTTTTATCTTGCATTAACAGATTTATAGCACTGATAAATTATGCTTTCAATCAAATACCATTTTGTGTACATTAAATCTGAAACATGGTCACTGTACCTTTTGTAAGAGAAGAACAAGAGAAGAGCAAGAGAAGAGCAGGTTGTACAGTATCAGTATGAGAACAAAGTAACTAATGAATCTGTTTATCCACACTTTTCACAAGCAGCTAGATATATATGTCTCCTGATAATAGAAATTTTATTTGGTTCTCCTTTTGGATTCAATCTCAAGGTGAAATGGCAGGCATCAATTCTGTTGCCTGAGATATCTCTGGTGTCTCTGGGATCTATCTCTAGGATGTATCTTGGGATATATCTCTGGGATATATCTGTTGTCTTGGCCTCAGGGGTGAATCTCCCCCACACAATATGCCCTGCACCTCTGCTCCGGTTAAAAACAAAGACCAGAAATAGCAAATCATTCATACAGAACTAAATAAACTGTGAGTGCAGACATTTACCAACCCTCTCAGCAAAAGCCCAAAACATTCAGCATGATCCTGTGCTTCTTCCTCAGCCTCTTAGAGCTCCTGAGGCTTTGGTTGCCACATACACTGCCTGCAGGCATTGAGCAGATTTTCAACAGATCCAGAAGCTTCATCCCTCCTCCTGCAGCAGTCCTGAAGGAATATTATGAGCTCCCCATTGCTCAAGAAAAGAGTAACATGAAAAGTATCCATAGGGAGGCAGGGGCAGGAGGGGCTACAAGCATCGAATTACTCCACAGAATAGAAAGCACATGAACATCAGGGAAGCAAAAGTGGAATGCAATAACCTGCTGTCAAAATATCAGAGGAGCACGTGGGGCTCAGATGATTTTGTATCAGTTTATCCAGGCAACTTGGCAACCTAGAAATACCCAGAAAGCACAAAGGGAATGGGAGTGCTATCAGTGCTGCAAATTGGCACATAGTCTCAAGATACACTCACAGTAACTTTCACACAGAGAGAAGCTCTCTAAGACAATCGCAGGCACCACATTGCCTGCTTGCTTCTTGCTCTGTGTTAGAGATGGAAGAGAGTCTCAGGGCAGTGTAAGTGCTCATATGAACTATTGCAAGTAACTTCTTCAAAGTCCTACTCCTGCACTTAGAAACAAAGAGAACTGAGCTTTTATCCACTGAAACATATTTTCTACAGTGATTGACTCAAGGTTACTCCATTTTTTTTCAAATACCATTTGCATACCTTAGGAAAAATAGCACATACACTCATTCCCTGACATCAGGACCATAGCTAGGCTGCTGTTCAGCACCCAAGATCACTGGATCATTGCTGATGCAATGATCTCCATTTACAGGCTCTTCATGGATTCAGGAAAACATGTAGATGAAACATTTTAAGCATACAACAGGCTCTGTTTTAGTTTTGCCTATGCATCTTTAGCTTGCAATCACACCAGTGACCTAGGAAACACCATGTGAGAAAATCACAGAAGAAACCAAATGCAGTTGGATTGGAGACTAAAAAAAGAGCTTACAGTCTTTAATGAAAGGAAATTCTTGAAAGCATCTGTGCACTCTTGTCTTTGGAAGTTCAAGGTAGAAGCCCTACTCGAAAAAAAAATCCCTAAAAAATTTAAACAATAGCAAAAAAAAATAACCTGGATGTTTTCAGGTCAGATTTAAATCCAGTATTTTCCTCCTAGTAATATGCATGCATGTATTTAAGCTTGCTCAGTGAACACTGATTTTGGAGGTATTTGTAGAACCAGATCCTTACCACATACCACTTTCAAATCTCTTCCAAGAACTTTCTGGCATGTAACAGGCAATTATTACAACCCAGAATTGCTCTAGTTTGAAAAAAAAAAAAAAAATACAAGATGAAGACCACAAAATTCATAAATATTTTGTGCAATAGCATGAATAGCTTTTCCACCGTCACTGCAAATGTTCTACCATGAAAACAGAGCAAGGGGAACACACATCAATCCTTCTGCCGAAGTCATGCCTAACAGAGAGGGTTGCCTTGAGAAAGGAAACATGATAGATTCTTCCTCATTTGCTGCCAGAAGATGCTACTTGAAGACTTTAATAACATCTACACAATGAGAAAGAAGGAATAGGCCTGCTGTCCAGTTCCTTAAACCCAAAAGTCACTGGTCCTCCACAGCATTACTTTACCATCACTCACCATGGCTGACTGGTCTCACGTGAAGTCAGCCCTGTGAGACCTGTTTAATTTTTTATCCCCCTCAGCAGCAGAGCATTAATGGGTGGCAGGTTTTGGGGGGCAGAATCCTGTTTGCATGCATTAAGGATGACATGGGGTAGGTAGGATGCTGTGATTCTCCCAGCACAATGCATTCCATAAATTCCACCCACTAAGCATTGCATTACGGGGTGGCTCCATTAGAGACACAGCCTGGTTGTCATGTAGTCGAGCTTTGCAAGCTCATAGAGCTATAAAGATATATAAATTCTATTAGAAAAATAGATTTTACGTAGGACCATGACACCACGTTATAAGCTATGCTATTTAGACCTGAAGTGATAAAATACATCAATGTCATGTGTTGCATTTCCATTGTGTAGCAATTTTTTTTGTCTCTCTCCCCCTTATATCCTTACTCTCTAATCTGTACAAATCCTATTGAATTCTACCAGTGTCATTTGGATTGCTTGATCTTAAATTCATTTTATGACATATGCAAATTTATATTCTGCTTTTCATCCCATCTTATGAATCACTTGTAAGAAATGATTGTGGCCCTAAAACTAACTCTTGCAGTTCAGTCATTAGTGTTTTCTCTCATTTAAGGATGTGTCATTAATTTTTGCTCAGGACCTTTTCTTTGTTTCCCTTTTTTCACTTTACTCACAAAATGGCTTCCCTGAATCTTCCTTTTAAGTACCACTAAGGATTCATTGAGAAAACACAAATATTTTCAGCTGCAACTCTGAAATACAATGGAAATTAGAAATAGCTTTTTCACGTGGGAATACTTACAGTCTCACATTTTACAACTTTTCCATCCCAAATAATTTTAAGTGCATCAAAAAAATTACATTGCAATGTAATATTGCAACAAAATATTGTTGCAAAACTGACACCTAATGCAAAATTACTTTTCAAGGTTAAAAAGAAATTCAGCCATCTTCAAAAGTTATCTTAATTTAGGCAGAATTTATTTGGAACAGAATGAATTTCATACAGTTTTATGATGGCACCTCCCCTCTGCAGTCCTGAAGCCTTATCAGCTCCCTCTTTTTGCACTTAACAGCAAATGAGCATTTCAAACTTTAGTATTTTAGAAGATGACACAGAGCTCTCACCTAAATTTTTTACTGACACTTGGTGAACCTTTCTTTGCTGGCCACAAAAATCCCTCAGACTTAGGCATTTTCATGTGTTGGACTGATGGCAATGAAAGCAGTATTTGAACTCTCATGAAGACAGTAGGAGGTTGGAAAACTGAACCAGTTCCCATGCTGGGTTCTAGGACAGAGAAAGTTATCAGAGATGGAAAGAGTATGCATTGACAGGACAAAGGGGAATTGATTCAAACTGAGAGGAGGTTTAGACTGGATATCAGGGAGAAATTCCTCACTTTAAGGATAGTGAGGCACTGGCACAGGTTCCCAGAGAAGTTGTGGCTGCCCCATCCCTGGAAGTGTTCAAGGCCAGGTTGGATGGGGCTCTGAGCAACCTGGTCTAGAGGAAGGTGACCCTGCCTGTGGCAGGAGATTGGAACAAGAGATCTTCAAGGTCTTACTAACCCAAACCATTCTATGATTCTATTAAAAGGTAGAGTATTTGTAACTAACCACAGGTAATTGGATGACATGACACTGATTGGTTATTCCACAGTTACAAGTACCACAACAAAGAAACCTCCAAACTCTCTTCCCAGGAGACTGAGGAACGCTCACCCAATCATATTTTGCTGACTTCATGGTTTCACCCCATATGGCCAAAATAATGAAAAACAAAGGCATTCTCAGGGAAGCTTCCATCCAGGCTTGTTCTTCTCAATTCCCCAGGATTTTCAGGTTAGTTTTCTTCTTCCCCAAACAAGGCTAAATGTACTACCAGTAGTCTACATAAATGCCACTACCACTGTGCAGATGCTCTCTCTTCCCCAGTGTCAGTGCCATTATTGGTAGAGTCCTGTGCCAGCTGTGTGCCTGTGGAAAAGGAGTATGTGCCTCCCTGGCATGTGTGCACACATATTGTCCATGTTACACCTTTAATGTTACACTAAACTGAGGCAGCTGATGACAATTTAGCGAGAATTGCTTTAATGAAGTTAGTACAGAAGTAAACACATGCTTCTAGGCACAACAGAGACACCTAAATTAAATGGAAATGGATGAGATTAGTATGTTTACAGGAAAAAAAAAAAAGGTGCAATACACATTTAACATTTTTATATCCTATTTAGTGCAAAGAAGATCTCAGCCCCCAGACACAACACACAAAACATTTTAAAGACCATTCTGTTAATAGTTGTGCTTATCTGACATTGCTTTTCTTTCTTATCTCTCAAAGAGAAATGCTTTCCAGAAACAGGAAGCTGATGGGCTGCTGTTTGTATAGAGCACTATTCTGTGCTGAATGGACATTGACTTGCCAGATCATTGAGGAGTGCTCTAATTGAAAAAGAGAGGCTCCAACTGGCAGCACAGCAAGGCAAATCCCTTTTTGAAAGCAGCTGGGATATTTCCCAAAGAGAGACAGTACCACCCTCAGAGCCCTGGAGGACAGTGTTTTCAATACAGGTATATTTTCTCTGTCTTACAGCTCCATGGAAATCAAGTGTTACACTGAACATGACTAAGCTATCTTGGTGGGATGCCTTTTCAGCTTCTTTTAATGCACACAAAGAGAAATTTTGTAAGGCAATGCTAATAATAAGATGAAATTGTCATGTCTGAGTGAACATCAGCATGTAGTTACAAAGGTGCACCTATTTTGACCTCAGCTGTCATGTTGCACATGGTCCTCTTTATGACAAATTGTCTTCAATCTTTTTTTTTTTCCTTCTCCTTCTGTTTCTTTTCCTTCCTGCTGTGGAGTGTTTTTTATTCATTACTGGTGGCAGGCTTGTCCTCATTTTATTTTTTTTCCTCCTGCTGAGGTGCAGTAAAATAAATTAGTTTAATACGTTTTATAAAGGTAGTTGGTTTAATTTTCCCTTTGGTACATCTGATGATACAACTACTTTAATAAATTGGTATTAAGATAGTTTGGTTTAAATGTGTCGTGATTTTCTACCTGCTGTGGAAGATGCCAACTACTTTAGTCAAACATTTTTAGAAGTGCTGGAATCAATTTCTTTTCCCCTCATATTGCTGCCCTGAAGATACACATTTGGCACACTAAGGATTTATTTCTTGAAAATATGAAGCAGCAGTGTAGCCTGGTTGGTTTGATTGCTTTGATTGCTTTGATTCTAAACTGTTCAGAGCTTAGCAATAAATTTCAGTTGGGAAATACAGTCATTCTCTCAGAAACAGACCTTTTAATTTCAGAATAGCTATATCTAGGTCTAGTTATGATTTTTGTAAGGGTTTTGCTGTTTTTACCTGTTGGAGCGTTTTGTACTTCGAGAGCAGTAAAAGCCTGACACCAAGAAGTGCACAGAAATCCAAGTCCTGTTTCAATGGGGATTTACATGGTTGGAGTAGAAAAGTGAGGAATTCAGGTCTGAAAGCTTTCCAGGTGTTCAAGCAAAGCCTCTAAGTCAAGGAGCTCCATGTGGCACATGCTCAGTCACCACTCAGAAATACTCAGAGCAAGCAATGCTTTCAATACCAGGGCAATTAACAAAACAGGTAGAGGCAGTCAGACACCAATGTGGGATAAACAGTGGCAGATTCTGGACTCTAATGTGGCAAGGAACAATTAACTTCCATGAGTATTTTTCCTGCAGAGAGAAGCAAGGGTACCACAGGTATCCCACACAGAACTTAATGACCTTTGTAAGGTAACATAAGAGAAGCATTTTTAAAATACTGTTAGAAGAGCAGAAAAAGAGAAAAAGCTACGGTCTTGGATATTTTTACCTTGAGTCTTTAGATTTGTGTACATTCAGAATAAAACACCCAAAGGCAGCACAGAGCTGTGTGCTTCCTTTTGACTAAACAGGAGCGTGCTCTGTGTCTCTTAATGGCCTCATTACAGTTCTTTCTGTGGTGGAAATAAAGCCATTCATGTGGAAACACAGGTAGTATGGGAGCTGAGGTATATAATATTTATGCCCAGGCTGATCTACCGACAAGATACCCTAGTGATAAGTTAACGGATGTTGGCAGTCTGCACCCATGCTCCACCAGCATTTAAAAATTAAAATCTGTGACAAAGGAATCGAGGAAGAACTGTAACCAAGCAGAAAAAAGGAGATTGACTGAAAAANATCCATTTCAGTTCTGTCACTTTTCTCCAATATTGTAGGACAATGTAAAATATCAGATGAGACTATGAACCAAAAGTCTAATAGACAAACCCTAGAATGAAAACTTTCCGAGGAAAAAAAATAGGAAAAAAGTTTAATCATGGGTCTTAGCATAAAAATTCAAGTTATTTGTTTGGCTCCTATTCCAACAGCAAGTCTAAGACACTTGAATACATTTACAGCTGGATGATAGCCACTTAGAGATCCAAACCATAAATTAATTGGGATGCAGTCTGAGATACAAGGTCTAGCATCAATTAACTGCATCACCAGTGTTCAGTTTTCCTGTTCCTGTCAACACCACTTTTTTTTTGATAAATAATGATGCAATTATACAAAACATGCAAAATCATGATGAAATACTCAAGACCAGATAGTGATAAATATTATTCACATACAGGCATGCAAACATTATGGGCTGATTCCAAGTGCAGACTGAACTCTCTTTATTTAATGATTTTATGACAGCCATGTTTATTTATAAGAAATAAATAATGCCAGACGTGTGTGTGCAAACATACAAATGTCATATTCTTAAAGACTTGTTTTAAATTCTGTAGGAAAAAAGATATCCCATCCTGAATGATTTAGCAGAGAACAATTACTTGGCAGTTACTTTGGTTTCTTCCAGAGAAGTAGAAGGTATTTCTTTCCTGAACATGATTTCTCTTTCCTGCTAACAATCTCCTGAGACATTTCTCTGCTGCCAGTACCAAAAAGTCATAAAGTTAAGAAGTACATTCCAGATTTTTCTATACCATCTGTCACACAGCCCCTGTTCTTGGCCTTCCCTCAGTGTCATGACAAATGTGTAGCACAGATATTTTATAAGAAACTGAACACCCACCCAGTGCTGTCAATATTTTTAGTCTCTTTGGCTTTCCAAGGGTGAGTATTTGGCCCATCACTGCTGTCATCTTCACTGGGGACATCCCTGAGCAGTTCCCCAGTGGGATCCTCCTGGGATGGGCAGGCCCTGTCTCACACTAGGAGTTGGTTCAATCTCTTGTCAGATGGTCTGGCATGGGCTGCTGTGACTTCAAAACTTTGTGGGATTTGTGTACAAGGAAGAGATTGAAAACTGTTAACATAAGCAGGGGAGGATAAGTGCCATTATGCCCAATTAATAATGGATAAATATAATTTGTTATCATTAAGTTTAACTCTAATGAAAACACGTCAACAAAGCAGATGAGAATTTTTAGCAGCAACACGTGCTGTCTCCAGCTCCAGTTGCATCTCTGATGTTTCAACTCTTCACTTCCCATTTCATTCTCCCCTTACCCCTGTGGTGCAGTAAGGGAAAAGAAATTTCTTTCTGGCTTCTAGAAGTGACCAAAAGAAGCCTTTAAGGCATGTAATTAATATAATCTATTAATGGCATAAAAAGTGCACTGCAGATGAGGTCTGGCTTCCCCCAAAGCAGTCAGATTGCCAGTAGCTCCTAAGAGCAAAGGAAAGGTAAAAATCCCATGCAACAAATTCCATCCAGCTTTACCAGGTACTCACCACTTCCACAGATGAAACAAATGTAGCATTTGTGATAATACTTGCACTGGAAGAATAGCTATGTTAATGTCCAGATGGTTGGGGAAAAAAACCATAAAAATCTCAGTGTATAATAGCAATTATTTTCCATTAACATTACTTTTCAAAGCGCTCTGTTTTTCATCTGTTTTTTCCATAAGTTATCCACTTTCTCTGAATTAGAATTAGCTTCTCCCTGGGCTTTAGCTGGACTGAAGTTTAGTTTTAAAACGCATAAGCAGCATAAACAATTTTAAATTAAGGGTCATCTGGGAAGCTGACATCTAGGGTACACTCTTCTGAAGATCAGATACCTCAGTTTTCCTTCTGTGAATTCAGCAAAACGGCTTGATTATGTTTTTCTAATCTGTTCTTTTCTCTAAAGACAGTCAAGCTCTTTTTAGATTAGTGTTTCAACATAGAGCAAAATTACCTTAGTGAACAACAGAAAATATGGAAATTAGTTTGTATTAGGAAAGCTTTTGACACCAAAGTAATTAATTTCTTTTTTTTGTTGTTCTAATGTGCAAGTGCAAAGCCAAATCTAGTCTTATTTACTCCAGATTTTAAAAATAAGGTGCTTTAAGTGGCACATATGACAGTTTGCTTTGTAATTCGCTGGTCACTCCTCATTCTCTATTCTGTCATTCCAGCTAGCCTCACAGAGGAAAGAAAAAAAGATTGAAATTAATAATATTTTTAGATATTTCAGAACACAATTTAGCTCACTTTTTAATCTTTAGTAGTGGTTGAACTAGAAAAATGGAAAGGAATCTAAACTGCATCACTCATTCTTTTTACTTAGGACTCCAAGGTCACAATTAGCTTATGACAATCAGGGTAACTAATATAAACATAGCTATGAATTTAGGTCCAGTTTCAAATATAGGTCATATTGTGGCATCAGATTGTGCAAATATTTAAAGCACAACATTTTTTTTTTACTTTATCATCTGCCTTCTCAATGCACTGGAAATAATTACATAAAATACATCAATGTCTCTAGGAGAACACAGGAAATTCTTTCTAGTGGCTTTTGTGCACATTTCAGGAGTATTATGAGCACAGATTAGTGACCATTTACTTAAGTACCATTTGTGGGGATGCACAAGGTTAGCATCTAAACCAGTAGGATTGCTCATAAAGTGAATAGATATACAAATAATGAAACATAATGCATAAGGCAAGGCAATTTGTTGGGTTTTATTAGCATCTAGTTTTGCTATTCATTACACCAATGTATATATCTTTTATTTTTTGAGTCTCTTTTCCTGGCAGGATTACTGTTCAGCAAGAAGAAGCTCATCAAGAGTCTCAGAGGATGACTCTCAAACAAGATAAGATATTTTCAGTCTTCTTATGCAGTCATCACCTTCCCAATTCCTCACCGTTTCTGACACAGAAAATATTTACTCAGAAAAGGTTTGCCACTGCAGAGGCAGTAAAAGAGCTCACAAAAAGTTACTGGTTTCCTCAGCACAGTAATTCTACAATGCAAATGTTCATCTTTTATTCATTAGTTTTTAAACAACCTCATCCATAACCCCATAATTTCTCTACCTAGGTGTTTCCTATTTACCTGTGCACTTGCATTTTCCCTTGGATTATGACCAAAGTAAGGCCTGTGACAGGGCTGCACAGGTTATAAATCAGAGGCTGGTGTAATTTGTGGATTTGCTTCCTTCCAGTGCAGCTAAGGCTGCTTAACCCAGGAAGGCACATCCCTACATTTCCCTTCCTTCAGCCTCTCTCTGCCCCAGGCAGAAACAAACCCAAGATGAATTCCCTGTTTAACATACAGAGATAGGGAAATTTGCTGCTAATTACAGTGGTTAGAATTCCTAATGGGTAGGAGGGGGTGGTCTCCCGACACCACTCCATTCCACAGGCAATTCCCTTAGGTTGTTAAGTTTTCCTGCTCTTTTTCAGAAAATTTCTTAACAAAATTACTAGCAGCCTTTATCAAGCTGATATTGTAATTACTTTTGGGAAACAAATGGTATCTGAGGAAAAAGAAAACCACACTTCCATGCTTAATTTAGTAATGGGAAATTTAGAGCGAGAGAGAGCTCTTAATAAATTCTCGTCTCTTTCACAAATGGGATGAAATAGGCCACTAAAAGCTTCATTTGGGAGGTTAATATTAACAAGCAGAACTGTGACCTTAAAAAAGAAAAAAAAAAAAAAAAAGCCTTTAGTTCACAGGTCCTGAAAGAGTTTGACCATTCACAGGAATCTGGGGAAGAGGAGTGTATATGCTCAGCTGCCCACTTCCGACATTTCACTGCATCACCATCCTTTCCCTCTCTTTGTAGAAGTAAAAGACCTCTCCTCTTTTCTTGTAGATGCTCCCATTCTGTCTGAAAAGCTCTTATAGATGATGAATAAAAAACCCCAGTCTGAACTCCTGCCCCAACTTTGCCCTCTCTTCTCATGTTAACGGTAGCGAGTGTGAGGAATTAATTCTTTGTTTTCTCACAAGCCTGGACAACACTTAATGAGGAAAACTGTATAGAAGGATCAAGCCTAGGAGCAAGAAAAGCAGGATCCCACTACAAAGCACAACGGAAGAATTGTATCTGTCCACACATCCTTGGAGGATAAGCCCTACAGATCTTCCCTTTCCTTCCTTCACCTTTGAAAAACTACATATCGTTTGATTGACAAAATCTGTAATCATTTCCATAATGTCCACCCCTCAACACTTAATGCAGAAACTATCAGAGGCTTGTATCCTTAGAATCTTGTTATTATTCCAGTTTGAACTTCAAACTCCTGAGTAGCTGGTGCACATCACGGTCATACATTAAGTACATGACAATGCAGACTTCTTACAAGGAGATGTTGCCCTTTGTGAGCTTATTGAGTGATTTTTTTGTTGAGAGTGGGTCTGAGCAGAGCACTAAGTCTCCTCCCACTGACATTAATACTCTGGTTCCCATCTCTTTAACATGAACACAGTCCAGCACTGAGGGTTTTTACAAAACCCATTCACAAGTTAATTCTGGATGCTCAAACACGATAATTTTGTGAAGCTGTGTTCTATGAGGCTACAGTCATGTCACCCTTGCAAACTCAACCACCCCAAAATCCGCTGAAGCTGCAAGCCCTTATTTGAGAAAGATGGTGCTAAGGGAGTGCCAAATGCCAGTTCCTAACCCTTTCTGGCACATATTTAAAGTTCTGACCTCATCAGAGCTATGCTGACTCACAACAGCTGGGGCACTGGCACTTGCTGGTTATAAGAGATACACAGGGAGATCTCTGATAACGACAACTGCATCTCACTGGTTGTGATAAAATTAAAGTGGGACCACATATGAGCTCTGGGAAAGTACTGACCTTACATTTGCAAGTTCACAATGCTATAAAAATGCTTTAAAATGTGCCAGAGTGACACTTAATGTGCCAGTACAACAGAATTTTCCAAAGATCCTTAATGGACCTAAGTTACAATTAAACGATTTAAAAGAACTTTTAGCAACAGAAATTACCAGCAATAAACTGTCCCATTTTTGGGATTTGTTGTATTCAGAGCAAAATGTTCCTTTTTGTTATAAACCAACTGTTAACCTTTAAAAATGTTGCTTTTGTTAACACAGGAGGATAACGAGTCTTAATTTAGTAGGTTGTTACATAAGTATAACCAAAAAATAGTCAAAGCATTTGCATAGAAAGTCTGGGGGAAAAATCCTGCACATAGATATCTATACTAAAAAAAAAAAAAAAA
>VXBB01024419.1:115543-126256 GCA_013399915.1 Illadopsis cleaveri
AAAAAAAAAAAAAAAAAAAAGCACTTGTTCTTAGACACAGAATGTCTGCAGGGCAGCAAAGTGGAACATAGCAAATTGAACTGCAGGAGAGAAAGTGATTTTAAGATCTATTGTCAACATATACTGTAACTCTAACTAGTGACAGGTGAATTTCTGGAAGCTTGGTTGGAATATGCAGTAAATCGAAAAGTCAGAAATTGTAACCCTTTTCCCAAAGTCTTTTGTCTGCACAAGGGGCTGAAATTCTTATACAATTTCCTCCTCTTCTGCCTAATCTGGAGACTGTGAGATGATTCATTAATAGTCTTCAAACAAAAAATTTTTTATAAAATACATATTCTCTGTATGCAGCTGGAAGTATAGAAACATTCAAAATAGGGAAAATTAATATTTTTTTGAATTAAAAATGTTGGGCTCATGTTTTTATTCACTACACATTTCAATGATGAAACTGTTAATGCCTTTGACTACTGGATGATATCTTTGAATCTCCAAATTTTGTCTTTAGAAATTTTCTGAAACGCCTTTGGTATAAATGAAATTAGGATCCTAAGTATCTATTCTTGCTTCAAGAGATGAGGTTATGTTTTTAAAATAATTTGTGATTTTTAATCAAAAATACTTTGGGTGTTATACATCATTTTAGTAATCAGGGTTTTACACCACTATATCATCATTGCCATTGAAAATTATTAGCGTAACATCATCATTTCAAACTATTCTGAAAGTATTTACCATTTTAAAAAAATCATGATTATCCTTGAAAGTGCTTAAAAATCTTGTCTTACTTTCTATGTTATTATAATATTGTCAGAATGAACAACTTTGAAATGAAGGAACAGAACAGAAGAAAAGCCTTTGTGCATTGTTTAGTTCTAATGTAGAGGTATTAATTCAGTAATACCTATCACCACATAAGGAATCCATTTTTTGAGTCCTGCTTATTGAGGATTTATCTAAGTTGTGAGGGGAAATAAGGACGTGCGGCTGGTTTACATGAGTGGAATGCTGGAGCATTCATGTAGCATCCAAAATGGCTTGCACATCATTTTTTGGTTGTTTCCAGCTACTTCAGATACTACACCATTGTTTACCAGTGGAGAAGGGCTTGGGTCCATGCCCTTATCACTTGCCTGCAGAGGAATTGGGTTCTGTGTGGATAGGTGGATAAAGAGGCCAAAAGTCATTCCTCTGTTTTGCAGACACAGTAGAAATGGTGTCAGATTCCAGTCGGGAACAACTGTTTTGCTTTGAGGAAGCCATAACTTCCTCATCTCTGAAGAAGGCCACTGTATATTTTAAGTATTTATACTTAAACCCTAACAGTAATATCAATCTGAGTGAAGAACTGAGTATTAATTCTCCTGATACAGGTGGTGAGTGAATGGAAAGCACCAGAGGCATGAAGAAACCCCTCAATTCTTTTTATAGTCTACTTACCTCCTGAATAGCCAAATATTGTATAGCTTACTCAGATGGGAGCAGAACTGCTCAGCTGACACAAAGCTTTTGCAGTGAGATGAGTTTGTAATCCACTGTTTCCGACTGAAATACTCTCTTCTGTTCAGTTGTGTTCTGTTTGCTGAGCATGGTTCTGAGTACTGAGCTGCTGAAGTTTCTGCCCTTCCTGTGATCACAAAACCATATCCTTGTCCCTCCCAGGTGACTGTTCTTTGAAAATTAAAGAGCAGAATATTTCCCATGAATAGAGGGCAGTAAAACCATAGAATTGCAGCTACCATGACAAACAAATCCATTTTCATGAACTAGTGTTCTTGTCAGCTTGGGCTCGAAGACCTGCTGTCATGATTACCTATCACCCATCATGAGAGGATAATATCAATCTCTAATTAGTTTTGACACCCTCTGAGGGATGAAAGGTGCTATCTAAATCACAAATTTATTCCACCTTAAAAGTAGAAGTGAGACTTCTGTCAGTGCTCAAGCAAAAGAAGCATGAGCTATTCTTTGTTATCCACAGTATGTTTAAAAAATCCTCTTTACTTCTTCCTTTTACTCATGAATTTTCTGTATAGCATCACCCTGTATAGAATACCATTAGCATGCTTAAAACCACATCACATAACAAAGACATAACATTATCTGGAAAGTAAAGCTGGCATCCAGAGTAGTTTCCCAATTAACTGCTTCTATTTTATTGGAAATAAGAAAATTGCAGATATAAAATCCAAACATCACTCATAGCAATAATCACAAGAGAGGAATGTGAATGAAAGGTTAATAAGCTGTAGTTGAATTTGCTTTAGAGTGTGTTCTAGATGTAATTTAGGAGACCAAATTTAGGAGCTTTCATTGTCTGTGCAGTCACCAGTAAGAGAAAAGTGCCTCCAAGTGGTGTCACACAGCACCCCGTAGACTATAAAGCATCTCCCTGTAGATGACAAAGCTATCCCATTTCACCAGTGATAATGCTAAAGACTATTATTTACAATCTCTTGTCCACATTTGTGAGAGTAAAGTGTTATTAAGTCATACATTAAAATTATTATTTTAACTATGCCACATTTCTGTGTGTTAATTATTGTCCTTATGGAGTCCCTAGAAAACATTTTTATCTTTCTCCTTACTGTAATGCTATATATTAAAATACCTGTGGCTGTGTTGAGAGAAGAGAATCCAGAGGCACCAACTGAGGTGCTGCTCCTTGACTTTGATGGCAGAGGGATCATCCATCCCTACATGACTTTGTACATATTCAGTGTAAGGATTTATTATAACATGGGATCTAATTGTGTTCATGCTAAAATCTTAATCTATCTTATTAAAAAATACTTCTTATTATGGTAAAATATAATTACTTGGTTTTTTTCGTTTTTCAAATAGGTGAACATTTTAGTCACCAGTGATAGATTTTACCAGACAAACAATCAGATACAAATAGCAGTAAACCAAAGACATCTGTTTTATATGTTCTTCAGACACTTTATACACTGAGAAATGGAGAAAAAGGTGATTGATTTCCAGAATATGAAATGCTATTAAGGAGATTCTGATCTTCATCATGTGACTTATTTTGCATGACATTAAAACAAATAATCCAATCACACTGGAGCTGTAACAGCAATCATGTGATGTCCATCACTGTAGATGTGAGGTTCCTATTCCCATAGCAACATCTGTAGCACTCATGCTAATCACTTTAAATTAACCTTGATATGAAAAAAATGCCCTAGGGATAATGCTGTTGTGTGGTAGTTCACATGAGTATCACGATTTTCTAATAAAACTTCAGAGCAAAAATAAGGGTGATAATGAGATGTCCTGTTAGGACTTTTTTTTTAATATGCTTTAGTAATACATTAGTACCAGCATCAGGATAATTATGAGTATCATAGATAACGAGCTGTCTTATTGATTACTGCCCTCTCATAACCCACTGTGGTTAATTTAGAATGTGCACACAAACCAAACAACTTAAAAGGCACAAACCTGACACAGTAACTGAAAACATAACTTTATATTTTAATATCTCACCTCTGAGAATAAGTTAAGACCAAACATGTCTACTAGAGTCTTTTGGTAAGATCCAGATATTGCACGTGCTAAGGTACAAGCCTGTGGGACACCAGTACAACCCAAGGAATCTTCAGATTTTGAGCTGAGCTTCTCTGGTGGGAAGTTGTCAGCTTAGAAGGGCAGAGCATGAACAGACAGTTTCACATGGCTCTTGTTACTCCTTGAGTTGAAGGCTTTCAAACTTTACAGAAAATTTTATATGGAGAAGTCTTTGCACACATGGATATATCCTTACATGAGAAGTATCTGAAGAGCCTGCTGGAAGATGCAGATTTGCATGTATGGCAAAGGAACCCATAGCAGAAATACATTTGGGCTCCTGGAGACAACAGGCAAGTGGAATTAACTGTTCCAAATGCTCAAACCAGAGCTGTTTTGAATGCTAAAATCCAAGGTATGCACACAGGCTGAAGGCAATAAGGACCCTCAGCATCCTGGCCAGCCTCTGCTGGGGGTGGTGGTGTGGAGAGGATCCTGTGAGGCACTTCAGCCAGCCCTACAGATGCTGGAGAAGGAACCTGCAAAACAAGGCCCCTTCTCCAACCCCAGCACGGCTTCTGGGCTGCCTTCCCTGCTTTTAGTTTTCTTTCCTGCCTTATAGTTAAATGTTAGTGTTTATTTTATATGCATTTATTGTTACTACATCAAGGTTAGAGGCCTGTATTTCACAGTAGCTTTAAAATATGACGCTGTGGTATCCTACTGCCTTCTTTTATGGTGACTAGTTTTAATTAGAGAAGGAAAGCAGCAGCATTATTAGTCTACCAGAATAATGGTTATACTGCTTTCCATGAGGAAATATAGATACTTACCAACACCAGCTAGCTGTTAGGTTAACAAGGGAATGCAATATAAGGCGGGTGCCTATAACAGTTACAGCAATCCAATGTAAAAATTTTTCTTTTCAGTTCTTCTTCCATATCGCTAGCCTTGGAGCAAGCAAGGCTATTTAATGACTTCTCTTTTCTACCCCAATAATTTCATCCTGTGGAATTACAATTGATTTTCTTTTAGCTCATGAAGACCTAGAGTTGGCTGTCTTTTCCTTGATGCAAAGCCAAGGGAATGCTGTGGAGCCTGTCCATAAACTTTAGTGGACGTTGAGTCAACGGGTAAATATGCACCAGTGACAATGACAGAAAATGGGGACAGCAGTATTTTGACTCTCAGCAGGGAATCTCAGCCTAAGAAAGCAGTGCCAAAGGCTTTTCATAGTCAGGCTATTGAGAAAGCAAGAGACACAGTGTGAGCTGGAGTTCCTTGTTGTTAACGAGCCCTCTCTATAGCTTAAAACACAAACTTCAGTGGGGAAATTGCACCATCAGCAGCAGTGCCCCGGAGCTGCTGCCTGAGTAAACCTGAGCTGCCAGCCAAAGCCCCCATTGTGCTTTCCTCCTGCTGTGCCAAATGACTGCTGATACAGCTGAAGCCCTCACTGCCCAGCAGCAGCCACACACTTCAAACTCAACATTTTCTCTGCTCCCAGTCTTCCTGGGTCATACAGAGAGTCTCAAGAAACTGAGTTCCTCACCATTAAAGTAGCAACACCAGAGTGTAAAGGGATTTTCATTCATACATATCTCAGGTAGGAATCCTTTGTGTATCAAGGTGGTTGTATGGTGAGATTTTGAGCCATCATAAAGAAATTAGCAAGCCTCCCACATTCTCCTCACTACTTGGAACACCTTGACAGGGTTGACATGCAGTGCTGATAACAACCGCTGATGTCAGATGTGGATTTTTCAATTAAAATGACAAGACTCCTTTTTATTTCCTAAAAAGGTCCAAAATTTCTGAACTGAAATTTTGATAAGGTGCTGTTTTCATGTACACAAAGGAAATCACAGGTTTTAACTTAGATTCCATTCCCTGGGCATGAAAAAAATAAAAATAATAATAATTAAAAAATTGCCTTCATCTGGCTTATCTTCCATTCTCTAGGGGGAAAAAAAAAAGTCCAAACACTTTTTTTATATCTACTAGAATAATTACAAATCATATAAGAAAAAAATCCAAAGTTCAATTTTTGAGCCTTAATACATATAAATAAAAGATTATGTAGTTGATATATAAAAGCAAGCTCTGAGGTTTAACTTGTAAGCTCCTTGGAGCCAAGAACTGATCACATTTATCTGTAAAGCACCAGACACACTTCCCAGTTTTCTACAAACAGCAAAGTAACAGTGGGAAATTTTGGAGGACTTGACAAGTATGGTTTTGTTTTGTTAGATTTCTTCCCTATTAGCTCAAGACAAATGAAAGCTAGAAAAATTCAGTTGCTTCCAGATAATGAAGTGCAAGTTCTCACAGCAACACGTACCCATTTAAATAAAATGTATTTTGGAAAATCAAACCAGTTTTCTCTTTGTTTGAATAAAATGGTTCTTATGATTTGAAACCCTTCTTCCTGCATATGGAGACCAATACCAATTTTACAGAAGACTGTGGCAAATGATTGTCTTATTTGGCAAAATTAGAATTATGCAGATGTTGATATGGTTTGCAAAATGCAAATACACCAAATTCTTGTTGTTAAGGTATATGATCCTTTTGTACTACTTTCAATTCTGTGAGCATACAAAGCAGTTGTCTTTCCCTCCTTTTCATTACCTGCAACACACTTTCTCTGATAGATGACCTTTTAAAAATATTGATAATGCCACCATGGCTATTGTGACCTGCCAGAGGGACTGTGTAATTTGACAGGAATGAGAGATTTGCCCTGACTGACAAAGTAAATAAATTTTGTGAGGAGAATGTGACTATGTGTTTATTTTGGCTTCAGGCAGACTCTTGCATTTCAAGTGAATGCTGTATGAAGCAGAACTCAGAACTTTTGGTGGAGCTCTTATTGGCAAGTCCTTCCTGAGAGTGTGTGTCCTGGAAAATATGTTTGTATCCCAAAAAATGCTAGTGAATTATTAAACAAAAGTAGATTTTGGAAAATACATCTCTACGTTGTGTGTATATTTTGAGTGAGTCTGATTCTGGAACTGCTTTTTCCTAGGTGGTCAGTAAACTGCTGTCAAGCCATAATTTATAAAGCATTAATATTTGCAAAAGATGGTGTCTGGGACAAAATATATGTGTTGATGGCAGTAGAGTGAAAGAAAAGTACGTGTAGGTAAAGAAAGTAGGACAAGAGTAAATGCAGGTGAAAAGATAGGACAGGAAATCATAAACATCAATTTTGCCCTGATATAACTGATGATGAAAATTTACCAGTCAGGTTTTCTTTCATGTTTTTGTTCTGATTCTCTTACCACCATGAAAGTAAATTGTTGATCTTGATACAAATAAAATGGGTGGGAAAAACATCTGTCAGGAGTACTCAGCAACAAAAGTAGATGATTTGTCAAGACAGCACAATTTTCAATAAATACACACAACAGAAGATAAATCTCAGAAGCTTCTATATACAGGCAGGTAATCATTTCAAATTAAGTGCATTGTACAAACCCTTTCTAAAATGGGACTAATTCACACTGACAGAGAAGTTTCAGACCATTACAGTAAGAGAGATGAAATAAAAAGGAATAGCCTCACTCTAAGTCCATCTTTACAAATAACAGCCAAGTAATTTCTACATGCTGCTGCTTCTTGCAGCATCAGCTGTGCACCACCCAAGGCTGATCCCTGGGAGAGATGAGGCTTTTTCAAGTAATATGTACTAATAAAACCATTCAATGTTATACTCAGGCACTAGACAATCTGGTTAAGATTTGATTCCTGGATCAAACAAATTGATACTACATGGCAATTATTTATGCTTTGTTCTGAACTCTACATGGTGCATAATAATCACATATGCTCTTGCTCAGTGTCTTGTCACTGGAGTTAAGCCATCAAAGGGTGGGTCAGAAATAGCACAGCTAGAGCTGAAAACACATTTGTCTGTGTCACCTTCACACCATATGTGTAATTTTACTATTATTTATCCCACTTTTCCTAGTTGTTGCTAAAATGCTTTCTGCAGATGTTGGAGCTGGCATCAGGAGAGCAGATCCCAAGATCCTTATGCTCCTCAGGCTCCCCCACCATAACAACAGACAGCAGATACTAACTACATGCCAAGATGTTCATTTTATTCCTAATGGGAGCCTCAGCGTTTCTTCAGCTTCACTTCTCTACAGATGCAGTGATCAAAAGAGAATCTCAGTGTCTTAGACTAATGTAGGAAATAAACCAGGAAGGCAGATGATGAGATAATCAAAGGGACAAATAACTAGGTCTCCAAAATGTTTGAATTGTTCCCCTTTGATATGCCAGCAAGGCTACATGGGGTGGTTCAGCAAATTACAGGCCATTCGTAGAAGAATAAATTTCAATTTTGAACTGCTATTCACTGAGAAAATGGTTATTTTTCGTATCAAATCCTTTGTTATCACACCGGATAACCAAATCTCCAAAATGTTTTCTATGTTTTTTTTGGTGGGCTGACCTTGATTGAATGTCAGGCACCTGTCATAGACAGGTAGAATTACAAAAGAAAAGCCTCATAAAATCAGGCCTGCTCCGCTAAATTAATACTCATTTCTTCTAAGTGCAGCTAAGTAATTTACAAGTTCCCATTCAAAAACAATCTTGGCATGAGAGCTCGTTAACACAACAACCTATTCTTGGGTGAAAAACAAGTAGCACCTACATAAACAATAAGATCTGTCTCATGAGAATCAGAAGAAAAAAAATATGTGAACTATAAATACAAAAATTTTACAGACATGCAAAATGCCACGTGGTGCCCAATGAATTAAGCATGAATGCATTGTCCACCAACAAAATCTGACTCAGTGCCTTCTGATAATCCTATAAATATCCTGTACAATAAAGATTTGGCTTTCCCACATGAGAAAATGGAGTCTCAGCTGACTCACTGCAACAGGTACCCACCAAGCCTCTCCATCACTCCTCTCTTCAGAAGGATGGGGGTGGAGAAAAATAAGGCTCTTAAAACAACTCACAGGTCAAGATAAAGGCAGTTTAATAAAGCAAAATCAAAGTTCATGTACAAAAGCAAAGGAAAACAAAATAATTAATTTTCAAACAGAATCAGATAAGGCTTATGAAACCCCTGTTGCTTTTGAGTATTTAATAGCACAGTATTTACCCATAGCATGTAAGGTCTATGTGCTTTTATAAACATACATTCTCTCTGACTCTGGGGATTTTTTTTTTGTTTTTTTTTTTTTTAGATTTTTGTAATTGAAGAATTATCTGTGAGCTTACATTTTTGAGGTTATTGTCCGAAAAGAGACAGTACAGCACAAGGACCTCATAGACTCCACCCATCCCTAAACAACCCCTACTAAATGTATACACATGTATATGAGTTTGAAGGCAAAATAGGAAGGGTCAGTATGGTTTCCTACATACTCAGGACCTCTGTATTAAAAATAATTANGAAAAACAAGTAGCACCTACATAAACAATAAGATCTGTCTCATGAGAATCAGAAGAAAAAAAATATGTGAACTATAAATACAAAAATTTTACAGACATGCAAAATGCCACGTGGTGCCCAATGAATTAAGCATGAATGCATTGTCCACCAACAAAATCTGACTCAGTGCCTTCTGATAATCCTATAANTGAACCATATTTTTAATTTCCAGCAATATTAACATTCAGCCACGGTAAGAATATTTGAAAGAACGGAAAATGCAATTCTTATTAGAATTCCATTCCATACAGTGACAGAGAAGTGAAAAATAACTAACATATTATTTGGAAAGCATTTTCAAAAGGATCCAACAGACTTCAGGAGACTTCATGTGACTTCAGGAGAAGGTTGTTTGGTCAAACCTTACAAAAATACCTTACACCACCCTTTTTTACATTCTCCCAGCAACAATGGGAAATGGAATCCTGGCCCTATATAATGCTGTGGGACCTCTGCTACTGACTTTAGCAGAGATAAAATTATTTTTATCATAGTCAATTTAGGCTCATTATGGAAATGTGACACAAAAATGTGACTGAATAACTCCAGTTATTCTACTTATTCATGGCTCTCTTCAAGAGAGACAGAAAATCAGGGCAAAAAAGTATTGGAGACTGAATGGAATTATTTAAGAAATCAGAAGTGTAGCCTTTTTTCCTACTTAATATTCCTGTTTGGTTGTTTTATAGTTTGGTTTTTATTTTGTTTTTACTGGTTGTTTTTTTTGTTTTTTTACACAAAGGGAAAGAGTATAGATGTAGAAATACTTGAATGGTTGATTAAGACTGTTTCACCCCTGGCCTGTTAACAAACAGGGACTGCAGGTAGACTCATTGTCTAAACAGAATTGTCACAATGTAGGATGTGATGAGAAGAATAATGAAGAACACGTCAGGAATACTTTACTATTGTTTATTTGACTGCAAGAAACTCCTGGACACTCTGCTTGCTGTTGTTCAGGTATGACAGAGCTGCCTATCCAGGAGAAGATATAAAGCAAAGCAAAGCAAAGTAAAGTAAAGTAAAGTAAAGTGAAGTAAAGTAAAGTAAAGTAAAGTGAAGTGAAGTAAAGTGAAGTAAGAAGGGATTCCCACAGGTCAAGACACGTGGACAACTCCAGTGACAGGCTGGTGATCTCTATGATCCCAGAAATGCAGCCCTGAGGAGTTCATCAGGCAGAAACAGGAGGTGTGAGGTGGCATGAACACCAGAGAGCTCATCATCCAGGTGCCACTGACTGGGGAAAAAAAAAACAAAAACAANTGATTGGCTGAGGCTAGAAATTTCTCTCTTATACTCCCAATTTGGGGCAAAAAGACCAAACAGAAAGGTTGTGGGTTTTTGTTTTGTTTTTTTTTTTAATTAGATGTTCAGAGGTGTTACATGTCACAATCAGTTTAGTACCACTGACTGAACATCCAGAGTTTGGTGCTCATATGTTTCTTCATATGCTGGGCTCTTTGATCAAATGACATCAATGCTGCATCATCTTAAAACAGATTAATTTCCCTTGTTCAAAGGACAGATGTAGCAGAGCCAGGAACCTTACGCAGAATCATATGGATTTGAGTGTACTCACTGGAGACACTCTGGCACCCCAACAAGTTAAAAATTGCAAGTGAAACTATTCAGACAGGACTTTTGACTTTGGTTCTAACAAAACAAAACAGAACAAAACAGAACAAAACAGAACAAAACAGAACAAAACAAAACAAAACAAAACAAAACAAAACAAA
>VXBB01024419.1:126337-136954 GCA_013399915.1 Illadopsis cleaveri
GTTTGCATAAAGTAGGTTTTCTACCAGCATTCTGCAAGATGGGCAACATTTGATTTTAGAAGGGCTGGAGTTACATCTAAAAACTATGGCGGCTTCTAGCAACTGCCAGAAGAGGAAAGCAGTGATGCTGCTGCAAAGCTGGGCCTTTTCAGTACTCTATTTTTAAAAAAATACAGAGTAATCAACAGACAGAGTGGCTCCTAATATCTTAAATTCATTTCAGATGAGGTGGAGCCCAACATGGGTTGAGTTGGACTGAGTAATTTCTACACATGTTCTACAATATAGCCCCTCCTGAATCTAAGCAAACTCTAAATGCACTGTTTGTATGCACAGTTCTTGATACTGTAACACTGTGTGAACTGCAGTTCTGAGACATCATCTTCCTATTTGTCAAAAACAGCCAAAAAAAAAAGAATTGCAAACTGAACGGCATGTAGGCTCACTTTCATCCTTTATCTCAACGATAACTGGACTTTCCTATATTTCTGTTACAGAATGATTGGCTGAGGCTAGAAATTTCTCTCTTATACTCCCAATTTGGGGCAAAAAGACCAAACAGAAAGGTTGTGGGTTTTTGTTTTGTTTTTTTTTTTAATTAGATGTTCAGAGGTGTTACATGTCACAATCAGTTTAGTACCACTGACTGAACATCCAGAGTTTGGTGCTCATATGTTTCTTCATATGCTGGGCTCTTTGATCAAATGACATCAATGCTGCATCATCTTAAAACAGATTAATTTCCCTTGTTCAAAGGACAGATGTAGCAGAGCCAGGAACCTTAAGCAGAATCATATGGATTTGAGTGTACTCACTGGAGACACTCTGGCACTCCAACAAGTTAAAAATTGCAAGTGAAACTATTCAGACAGAACTTTTGACTCTAGTTCTGACAAAACAAAACAAAACAAAACCAAAACAAAACAAAACAAAACAATCAGGTTAAAATTTACATTTTCCCACAGAAATTATCAACTGTAAAAGGAAACCACAGATCTGCAATGGGAAAACACAAGGTCTGATCAGCTTTACTAAGTACCAATGGCTTAATGAATAAAACTGTAAAGTATTATATGTTACTTTGGCTTAATAAATAAAACTGTAAAATATTATGCCTTATTTTTGCTTCATTAAAGTTACATATATCTGCATCCTTGCAGATACGAGTTCTACTGACCTTTTACTGAACTTTCATGCAGTCCTAGTTTCTAGTGAGACTGTAGAATAAAGTTTATTGATGACTTTATATCCTAGAGAGGAATTATCAATACAACAATAGGTATTCCTATTTCTTCTCTTTGAGGAAACACAGCTTCACATGGCTGTGATAAAATTTATCAATTAGCCTTTTTTTTTTTTTTTTTTTTTTTTTTAACTGGTTTCTAATTTATGTTTGAGAAATGACCAGGAAATATCCAAGCAGAACCAGCAAAAATAAATTACTGCCTACGCTAGTACTGTGGGTACTTTCAGATTTGTAGCTCATGAACTGCAAATCTCTTCAAGACTGTAAAAGTATGAAAGTATCAAACTGATCATAGTGATTTGTTTTGTTTATTCAAGACATGAACTCTGTAAATGCCAAAGGAAAATGACCTGTGGTCTATCAATCAAAGGATATTAGCTCTGGGAACATACCTTACTGGACTAAATCCAGTAAAATGATGGAATATTTCACCAGACAGAGTCACACTGGGTCTGGGAACAAATTAGATGTTTCCTTATTTTATATTTTTCTCACTTTTTTTTTCTATTTCCTTGTAACTCTATGTGTCCATTATCTATGCTCTTATTAGGATGATACCATTCTCTCATTCATGTTACACTGAATTTCATCTTTCTGAACTTCAGAGTACCAGCTCCACATTTGCCTTCTGGCCACGGCCCTAAATGCCTGCTCCAGATGCAGGGAATAGCTGTATTGCAATAATGCTCCTGCTCTGTCTCCTTTTATCCATTCCTACAAGGACCAACCCAAGCAATAATCAACAAGTCAGATAAACCAATCTTCAGGCTATCTTAAAAGAGTCTGATGAAACAGTGGAGTACATTTCATAAATAAATACACATAAAGCTGATAGAAGGGTATTTTTGTACATTTATAGGTACCACAGCTGAAAAAAATCAGGGGAGAAAATCCTAATTTTCCTTCTCTCTTTCCAATGGCAGCATGGTGGTAGGACAAGCACATGATTTTGCTTATCTCTGTGCATCCTTTGGACCAAATAAGAATTTTCAATGAATTGAAAGACAGAATGTCCTTGCTCCTGCCATGCATGACAGAGGGAAGCCTCAAGTAAAGTCAGCAGAGGGCTCTGCATTGTTTCAGTAGAGGTCAGATCCAAGATGGTCCCCACCAACACTTCTTAAAAAAATTGTTACTGTACTAACAGCTTATTTTCTATGTGTATACATAAATATGTATGGAGAAGAGAGATATTCAAAATTATGAAGTAAAGCCAATGATTTTGGATGCTGACTTTATTTTGCCTTAATATAAGCTTAAAAAAACCCCAAAAGGCTTTGATCTTAAAAATCCTACAAGCTTAACAGATTTTACTGATTTTTAGACATTCTTTTAAGCTACAGGAAATAACTCAGGGGTGTAATAATAGACTTGCAATTTTGAAAAACCTTCCCATGACAATTGTGTTTGGGCTTACAAAGTTTGTGGCCTTGATTTTCAAAGATACTAAACACTAAACCCCAAGGTCTGTTCACCCTGGAGGCAGAGGGTGAAGTCTGAATCAGCAGTGGGTAATAAGCTTTTATGAAGAGCAGGCCACTAATTTATATGCCTAGAAATGGACAGCAATTTAAATTAAATGTAGGTACCAACACGAGAAAATGCCTGCCCTGGATCATAAACATGAAAAAGACTCAAGGGATGCCATTAACTGAATTGACCTCTTGTGTGCATAATTGGCACTGAGGCCAAAAAAGCCAACAACTGTACCTTTCAAAATTTATTTTAGTAAGGACAATAGATGATGATTTTGTTATGAACTTTTGATTATTATGAAAACACTGATTGCATGGCCTGTTTCCTTAGAAACTAAGCAAAAGGTGACACGTTCTGTTGACTTTCTATTATATATTCATAACATCATCCCTCAATTCTATGTCATAAAGAATTTATGTAGGACATTAATCATGCAAAACCATTAAATTGTTATCTCATTTCAGTGATAATTGTTTACTGCTATAAATGCCTCATGTTTTGTTCCAACAGTTGGACTGTGACTAAAATGTATCCTCAGAGCAGTGTTGGCAAAGAAGATTAACTTCTTCAGAGAAACAGAGTTATGAAAGTAAGGGAGCATTTTATGACTGTGTATGAGAAAATATGACTTGTGAAAACAGTAATTCAATCACCAAGAGGACCAAATGAAGCAGGGGCAATAAGAAACCTGACCTGCTCACAGGTATGGGCATCTGATCAAGAGCTCTGGGCAAAGGTTTTTTGCAAAATTCTCATGTTAATAATGCACCTGGCCCATTTCCCAAAATATAATGAAGAGAGTATAATTTTTTTTTCCTTTTTATAATTGCTTAAAACAATGTCAGTTGAATGTAATAAAAAATAATTATGGAATATAGTTGCAATTATAAAGAAAACACAGACTGAAAACTAACAGTCAAGCATTTACAGAAAGGAATGCTCATGAAAAAACACCAAACCTGCCCCACAGCATAACTCAGCTAATCAGTTATGCTGTGCAACACAATGATTTGTCACCTGCTTTTAGATTTCCCTATTGACTTCTGCACAGAATAAGAATGGGATCAATTTAAAGCAGTCCTTTATTCCCATGGGTGCCATCACTAATGCTGCTGTCTGTTACTGCTTTCTAAATGGAACCCAATGATATATTTTTCTGCAGCAAAGTGTCTACTTTATGAGCATAATAAATAGCAATGGCCCTTTAATGACAACTTTAGCTGCGGCCATTATAGTACATTTTAAATGCTTAAAAACACTAATGGGAGCTATCCAGTGTTAATTATACTTAAGATATGAGTGCTGTACACAAGAACTAGTGCAACATTAACTAAAACACTTCTGCTAATCCTAATTATAACCTGTATAGAAGAGATAAGAAAAATCAAGTGCTCCTTTTCAACAAGTTCCTAAAATAGCAGAGACAGGAAGGACAAATTGGCTGGAAAAGCACTGGAAGCACCTTCCAGCATAGGACTTGATCCTTATTTACACCATTTATATAACCAGCCGCTTGCACAAGTTCTCTTCTGGACTTGGGCTGTCATTGAGCCTGTACAGGGCTAATCTGTGCCCTGTTGGAGCCAGCTGGGCTCTGTATAAACATGAATTAACACAGGCATTAATCTGAAAGAGCAGGCTTCACACTTCAAGAAAACAGGGATGAAGGGTAGGCTGAACAGACCAGTCTGCAATCACCCTGACTAACTGTTTAACTCAGGTGGATGAATTCAGAGGGAAGCTGCTAGGCCAGATTTCCAGGGGTGATGCAGATTTTCCTGCAGCAGTATCCCTGCCTATTTATCTCAGAATAGAACGAACCTAAGATGACTATGTGTCACTTTAGATAAAAATAGTCTCACAAAAAGTAGTGTTCACACCTTAGCTGAGTGTTTAAACACAGAGAACCACTCAATGACTGGTTTACAGAAGTCAAGGACTTCATCTTTTGACTTTTTGAAGCATTTCAGCAGGGGCAGAGAGGGAGCAGAAATCAGAAAAACCCTTAAAAATGCAAATTTATTAAGCCCAAAAATACTTCAGACTTGAGCTCTAGTCCTAATGTTCAAATTGCCATGTCTGTATGATACTACTGGTCTTTGCATGTCTTTGTTTATGGCAAATAAAAGAGCCATACAGAGAAAATAATAAAGCCACTCAGAAGGTCATGGGCATCTGACAGGAATAATAGAAATGCACAGAAAAGGAACATGTTCAATCAAAGAAGATTGTAATGTATTGTTTTTTAATTCCACAAAGTTCAGTTTGATGACTTAGTGCTTTAATACACTTATTTCCAGCCAGCTGAGGACTGGGTTGACATCAGAAAAAACACAACAAACACATAGAAACTTATCCTTAAAGTACTCTGTGCGTTCAGCGACTTTATTAATTTGCAAATTAGCCAGGAGAGAAAGTGACAAGAGACTTCACAGCATACTAATGAATTCCTGACTGGGACACTAGCAAAACCTAACCTGTCTCCTCTCTTAATCACTCAAATACAGTTTTTGTAAACTCCATTTCTGGTAAATGGTACTCATTTTGGTAACAGTTGTCTTGTTCACTATGTCCATACTCAGCACTTATTTTCAAAGTCCCTGTTAGTCTTCTTGTTTTATAAAAGGCTCCTGAATTTATGAGCAGCCCAGCCACCAGGATGACCTGGGACTTTGGTTTCAAAATTAAAAGAGCAAATAACATAATCTTCTGAAAGCAACCACGGTGCTTGAAGCCAGGTCAGTCAGGTTCTCATGGCTACAGCTAAATGCTTTATCTACAAGGTTGCCAGCACTTGCTTGAGGGTAAATTACTGAAGAAGTCTTAAATTTAACTTCAAATACGCATGCATTAAAAACAAATTTCAAAAGCAATGGAAATGTGTCTGCAACTGAATGTCTCTAATTACTGCAGATATAGATTGTGGTTTCCTGTTTTGTAGATTGTTATTTCTCCTACTGTTCCCACACTGCCATTTCAGAGCCATGGGAATGTTTCCAATGTGATGCTTTTTATGGGAAATACAGGCAGAGCCCAAGAGAGCGATGGTCACATGCTGAGTTAACACCTGACAGGTCCAATGCTGCAAGGCACAAATGCAGCCCCCACAGCCAGACAGTCATGACAGGCCAGTAAAAGAATGTGCAACAGCAAAGCAACAGCTCTGAGGAGGGCAAGGAGACAATCAAGACAGACACATGTTTTTGTTCTCAACCTCAACGATGTCAATCATGATTCCGACCTCCTGGGTAAAGCACTGGAAGTCTTACAGGGGATGTGTTACTGTCTTCATTTAAAGTTTGAGTAGAGTTTGAATGAGCCTGTTGGAGACAGAAAGTGCTAAAACATGTTCTTATTCTACATCATCATCATCATCATCATCATCATCATGTTCCAATATCTTGCAAAGATTATATAGCATCAGCCTTGATTTAAAACTGAAAAACATTGCATCCATTTAGCATCTTGCAGATTTCTTCACACTGAGCATTCAAAAGAATTGTCCTTGGAAAATCCTTATCAGCTCAAACATCAGTCTTTCATAAACTTCAAAACTGTGAGAGATGTTCTTCCTTTGCCATCTTTATGATCTATTTTTAAAATGTACTAGCTTCCTCTTCAGATAGTAACAGATTTTCTTTGAGGGGTTGAGCTACAACATAGAAAAAGGTGAAAATGTTTTGACCACTGAAATTTGATATTTCACACTGCCTTGATAAAATGTCAGAAATCATCCACATAATTTGTAATCCATCAAGGACTATTTTTGTAAAGCCTTTTTGACATGCAGTTTGTTACTGGTCTAGTAATTTCTTTGGTACTGTGTCTACAAGTCTGTCAATATTTATTTCGCCATGGTTAGGTAGCTCTTCTTATAAATATGTAAAATATATGTCCATTCCGTAAATCGACACTGACAATCCATAATATTTAAATAGAATTAGCATCACCAATTCTCAGTGTAGAGTGTATTCAGTAAGTCTGCTGCAGAATGCACTGGATTCAGGGTAATTAGCATATGAAGCTACTCTTGCCATTTTGCTCCTCTATTTATATTACAACTCATTACTGTGCCACCATATTTCAGAAGTAGTGATGCAGAATTTGGATTTGACAATGATTCAGAAATGAGCCAGCCAGAAAATTACCTGTGGGGACTCACAGACCTTTCTATAATATCTGCCCACCTGGGCGCCACTCCGAGTAACTGCATTTTCATGTCACTCAAGGGTGCTGCCTGCAAGTCGGAGTGCCAGCTGATCTGGATTGTAAATGGTACAAATTGTTACACTGATAAGAGACAGAATTCATCCCCACAGAGTCCAAGGAGCCAAGGGAGCCTGGGCACTCCCAGCCTCCACCTGTATCCTTGCCTGGATCAACAGGGCTGTGTTATATATAAACCAAGGTTTTATGAAACAGGGCTTGCTGGACCCGGTTGCCCAGGGCCCTGGGATTTATCCCCTTGTCTGCAGGTGTTGGTAGGTGCAAACAGTGCTGGTAAATCAAGATAACAGACCAAAACATGGAGTGTCTTCAGAAGTTTTAGATATAAGACAGAAATTCTTTATGATGAGGGTGATGGGACACAAGGACAGGTTTTCTGAGAAGCTGTGGGTGCCAAATCCTTGGAAGTGTTCAAGACTAGGCTGGATGGAGGTCTGAAGCCTGGTCTAGTGAAAAGTGTCCCTGTCCACAGCAGGGGGGTTGGAACCAGATGACTTTTAAAGGCCATTCCAACCCAAACCATTCTGTGATGCCAAGTTACAGCTGCTGGACTGCAGGGTCAGCAGTTATTTGTCACTCTGTGGATGTGTAGAGGTACACAATCAGCTTCTGGGCATAATCCTAAATTAGGATGTTCCAGCTACCCAAATCTTTCTTGTTCTATTCTCAGTCTAAGGTTGCAGTTCATCATCTTTCACTTGTGTCTAACCATTTGCAGTGCTGAACACTTGGCTGAATAATGAATATCTGTAACTTGCACACACACACGCATACACACACACACACATATGCACTCTGGGGGATTATTTCTGTACAGGTCACTTCAGATTGTGAACTGGGACAGCTGAAGGAGGGGTGAACTTTCTAGTCTGGAAGTGCACTCAGAGGGACAGGATGCTGGCTTTCAGACTAGAGAAAATGTCTAAGCAATCAGTACTTTCACAGAAGGATGCCAAGAAAATGAGAGAGGCAGAAGCTGCCAGGAGCTTAAGGGAAGAAGAGAGAAGTTTCTTACTACACTGCAGATGCTGAAGAAGGTAGACTTGGAGTGTTTGAAAAAGAAGACTTCTGTCTACTGCTTGTTTAGACTAAGATCACAGAAAGAGGGGTCAGAACAAATTTCTTGGAGTAAAGAAGGGCCACAATTATTTCTAACTTCTGTTTTACTTTGTGTTTTACTGAAAACTTTTTCTGTTTTCCACTTACTTTGTTTGATAGCTTAGAAACAGTAACATGTAGGAGCTTACTTAACAATAACTCATTGAAACAGGCAGAAATATAATAGTTATCTTGGCCTGATCTACATCACTGCATGATTTTGGTGTCACTATCCTGGCAGAGGGGGAACAAAAATCCACTTTCTTTTGTCCTACCTCATATACTTATCATTCATTACACCACAATATTGGAGTTTTGTTATTATTCCCACACACAAGAAGTTCTAGTGCTAGCACCTTCCAAGCATATCCTTCCCAAGGAAGCTATTTCCTTTGAAATATGTAAGATGTGATCTCAAATTGTATATAAGGAGCTCAATTATGTTGGCCAATTCCAGGCAGAGCATCTCTTTTCTAGGATAATTCCTCTGCTGAAATGGAGCATTTATAGCTTGGGATGGAGTTGCTGAAGGGATGTACCTACACTGCAGGTCAATAGAGGACTTCACTCCTCAGTGCCATCAATCTCCCAAGGATTGCATTTACTTTAAAATTTCATGAAAATGATGGACTGAGTCATCTTTTGTCTGGTAAAACTCCTGTGACAAAAGCATAATAATACCTATGAGGTGTTCAGTGCTCTCAGTGTCTTCATCTTGTTTGAGTCAACAGCAGATTCTAGCATTGAGCACAATGTCAGAATTTCACAGCATCTTAGGAAATTCATTCTCTACAAACAAATCTCAGGCTAAAGTCTTCCCCAAACACACAGAGCATCACTTTTCCCCTCATCTTCTCCTACCCAGTGAAACTCCTGTGCTCAGTAGTTGTTATTTCAAATATCAGAGAAGTCAGTTTGAGAATTTGAAAATAATGCTTGAATGAAGATCCTAGAAAGAATTATAATGTGGCAGATAAATGTTCAATGAAATGACCAATTCTCTCTCTCCATTCCAGACTTAGATTTTATTCTAAATTATGTCTTTTTTCATGCCTAGGATGCACATAGTTCTGCTGGAATGTAATTAGTGAATAAGGATTTTTGTTAATATAGATTACCTCAGAATCAATAACATCACTTTTTTTAAAAAAGCCATGAAAAAAAGAATAAGGTAGGCTATCTCCCCTAACTAATAAATGGCTACTGGCAAAGGCAATAGCAAATAAAAAATAATGTATTGGAAAATTTACTTTATTAATAATAAACAACCCTCCTCTGAAGGGGTCATGTTAAGGCACATTTTAAATATCTGATTTTTATTCTAGGATACTGTAGATCACTATAGACTTTCTCTTGTGGTCATCAGAGAAATGTGTCAGAGAGCCTCTTGTCCTGGAACACAGTGCCAAGACAAAACTGTGAAGTCCATGTTTTCCTGGGTTTATACTTTTCCAGCCCATAGGTTTCCCAACAAGGTTGGTCTTTTGTGTTTATGATTAATTGGTACACAAGTTTTGGCATTTCTGATTATTAAAGGCACTACTCTCTTACCTTTGTGGCCTAACCTTGAACAACTTTGAGGTACTTTATATCAAAATATTACTGTGTATACACTAATTTTGTCTCCCAAAATATGGCAGATGAAGGCAGAATTCTGGAATCAAGACTCAAAATGTCATATTTACACACCTAATGCTCATATTTAATTTTTTAAAATAAAAAAATAAAAAAGATACATATAACAAGAATATGATAGACAAGAGTAGCACATATTACACATTAGTACAATAAACTATTGTTAATGCATTGAATGTATCCTTGACTATGATATGAATACTTGAGTAATAGTTCATCAAATTATATATTAAGATTTTTATCAAACCTTTAAAATGATTGATTACTAACTTTTGAAATATACTACATTCAAAATTTTGAAACTATTAGGCATAGAAGTGGGACCACAAATTAAATTCATTAAAAAAAAAAAAAATCAATGAGGAATATTCTCATAGATGTGAAATCAATCAAAATGTCCACCTTTTCAACGTTGCAAAGGGGGAAAAAAGGAGTATTGATTTATCATTGCAAACTTTCATAACCATAAATCAGGATCAAAGAATGGCTGATACTGGGTGGGACCACTGAAGGTCATCTCATCCAACCCCCCCACCTCTCAAGAAGGGCCACCTACACCCCAGTGTTGCCCTTGCTTTTCTTGCTTGCAAATGTTTGGACCTTGCAGTCCAGGTTTTCTCACGCAGCTCAACATAAACCATATATATTTTTAGATTGTTTTTCATATTTCTCCTCTGAGAGGAGAATTGATTGATGGTGGTATCCACCATCCAGGTTAAAGAGGTGGTGACCTAAATGACCAATCTGTTGCCTTTGTCAAAACTGTATATAAGATATGGAGTCGGATTGTTGAGAGACAACATAGAGAAGAACACAGAGATGGAGAATGTAGAATAAAGTATCATTAGCTTTCCCTTCAACCGCTGCTGCCTGCCTCATTCCTTCTGTGGGTCCGATCCTCCTACATATGAACCTGAGTGTGGCATCCTGCTACA